>CM046663.1:169508467-169628467 GCA_025594165.1 Tamias sibiricus | reverse complement strand
ACAGAAGCATGTCCTTTTATGACGGGTATAAATATTAAATAACAATGCTCTGGAATGAATACCTGGTCACTCACACAGCTGGATGAATTCCAAATGAATCCCAAGTCCTAATCTTTTCCTTAAGTAAAATGTTCCATTTTAAAAGATGGTGATAAACATCTTCAGCACTATTTAGCAATCCCTTTGGAAGGGGCTGATCGCTTACTTACTGGAAGATGTGGTATGTGAGTTTGCATGTCTTTGCTTTTGTTTTATAATTTCAAATAGTCAGGAAATATTGCATTCACTGGCAATCAATTTATTTTGATTGATAAAAAGGGGTTAATAAAAACTCCCTTAGAAATAAAAAGAAGGTGAATAGTAATATATCTTTCATGGTGCCTTCTTTCAGCTGTGCATAAAGAGAGCAAGCTTTTTACTTCTCCCCAATAAGTCTTCTCCTCTTATTTTCTATACCTAGTGAGTCATTTATAATCCTTATTATTTCCAACCCACACACTAATGCAGCATCAGTCATATTTCCACATGCTGGGTTTTTTCCTCCTTACTATGTTATGAAAGCTGAAAGGCAAAAACACCCTCTAATTTATATGAAAATGCATACCAAAAATGGATTATCAAACATAACCAATGTGACTTCATATGCTTGAAAATAAAGAAATTTAGGATGGAATATAAAACATCATGCTAAAGTTTCAACCTATTGTTAAAACAAAGTCTAACAGAAAGTACACTGCTGTGTGGCATTTAGCAAACATTACCAGGCTATTAGAAGTAGAAATAGATTAAAATGAGATACGATTAATGAGTTCCATTCAAATGTGAAGCTATAGATTTTAGAAGGCACACTTGCAGAATATTAATAGTTTTATTTATCTACAGCACCTATGAAGAAAATGTAAAATGAGAGATTATAAAATCCTTGCCTACTATATGCAGAAAGTGTTTACAGTTACTTTATGGGTTGGATATGGGCACATGCATTATACACTATCATTTAAGTCTCTAATCTGTGTGAGTCACAAAGTCTTTCAATATTAAACACCTGTTTTGGGTCATCCTTACAGAGTACACTTAACAATTTTGTACCACAAAGGTCTTCACGGAAGCTGAAAAACAGTGGGTTGTTATTTTATTATTACTTTTTTCCTCAATGAAGTCTGCTAGATTATCATAAGGCTTGCATGTAGAACAATCTTTTACTGAGTCTTGCCATTAAAAAAAAAAATACAGCCTAAGTTAAAATGACATTGGAACGACTCCTTGGCCTTCACTAACACAGCATGTGGCTGACCTAAAGAGACGAACATCCTTCTGATCCAATCCTCTCGGGATAGAAAAACAAGACTGTCCACAGTGAAGGACAGTGCTAAAGACCAGGCCAAAGGTGAGAGACAAGGGGCAGCAAAGCGTAGGGTCCCCGGAGACAAGCCAACCAGCCACTCTCTGGCAATCTTGACTTGCAAACATAAGATACAATTGTAAAGATGAGAAGTGGTCCGTGCGCGGCTTCTGCGTTCCCATTATGCTGTTTTCCCATTTAACATCCCATCTGTGTTGCTCCACCAGGGCCTCCTTAGCCAACAGCAGCCACAGAGAGGGCAGCGTGGTGGAGGCGTCCTCTCCTGGAAGCCCTCCAAACACCACAGGCCACTCACCCACCAGCCTTGTGCTGAGCACCCACACTGGGCCCTGTTCTGGGTACAGGACACAGGGTAAGCACTCAGCTCGCTGGGGCTCACCAGCAAGGCAGAGGAGCAAGCAGGGACTGCAACGGAAGCCAGTAGGTCCTGTGAGCACCCAGTGCCAGGAGCGGGGAGAGCAGCAGACCTGCCTCTTGACGGCTCTTCACGAGGAACGGCCTGGGGGGGAGAGGGGCACTGTCTGGATGTTGAGCAAGGAGAATGGAGGGTGGGAGGAGAGGGCAGGGGCGACGTGAGGTACACAGGAGGAGAAGCCTGGGGTGCCAAGGGCGCCTGGTCCTTGAAGGCACGTGCCAGCTCCAGGCAGGTGAAGGCCAGGGAGGATGGAGGGAGGTCGTGACCTGCAGACCCTTGGGAAGGCAAAAGTCCTTAATTGCAGGTTGTTGTGTGCAACCACTTCACACCCAAAGGCCACGTCCACAAGGGCAGCTGCTGTCCACAGCAGAGAGGCGCTTGAGAAAGCCACTCCCTGCCTGCACCCCCAGGAGTGTACTTCTGGCCTTGGGGTAATGGAGGGAGCTGGAGCTGCTTTTATTTTTACCAAAGCCACCTTGCCACTTAGTAATGAGACATCACACAGGAACTGGAAGCCATAGAACAGCAGAAAGGTAGGCAAGGAGGCCGTGTGGTGTGCAGTGAGGCAGGCTACTGGGTCACTTTGTAGTCCTGGACCAATGGGCAATATCTCTGTGACTCGGCTTTGTTTATCTGAACATGAAGACAGACCTGCAGTGTCACTGTGAAGATTAAGTGAAATCAAAGAAGCCAAATTGACCAGCAAAGTCTCTAGTCTGGACAGCTACTTCCTGAGTGCCCACCCTGTGCCTGGCGCTGGACAGTGGAGAACAAGCCTTCCGGGATGTAGAGGATGCAGGACGTCGGTCAGTCAAAAGAAAACCATGGCACGGCAGGGGCTGCGGGAGACCAGGGGCAGGCACTTACAAGAGGACCACCAGTGGCTGCTTTAGATTAGGTGGTCAGACAAGGCTCCTGTTGGGCGGGGACACTTCAGCTGAAATATGAAAAACAAGAAGCAGAACAGGGGTAGCATAGGGGAGCATCCCAGGCAAAGACAACAACCAGTACTATATTATGGCTAAAGAAACAGTAAACTCAGAGATAAAAAGAACCTTATGATAGTGCCCAGGAAGGGCTGGGAATTTCTTAGGAGGGAAGAGGGCAGGAAGGCTCTATGGCACACCTACTGTTAGCCAGGATCTGCACTATAGACTCTCCACATGCTGTCTTCTACCTCCCAACAGGATGAGCAGAGGTAGAAGTTCCTACCAAGAAGTTCCTCTCAAGTTCCTTGAGAGTTTGAAAAGGGGAAGAACAGAAGTAATGTCTTTGCAACAGCTGCATCAAAATGGTTACTGGAGGTGCCAGCCAACTTCAGGAGGTAAGTGTGGCCAGGGAGGAGGGAGGCAGAGACCCACCCTTAGGAAGGGGGAAGCCCTTAACTGTAGGTTGCTATGTGCAGGCCAGTTCAAATACAAAGGCATGCGTCCAGAATGAAGAACCAGTGCTGTCCACAGCACAGATGTAGTTGAGGGCTTCCCAAACAGAGTGCTGGCCACTCCAGAGGGACCTCACATAGAGCAGAGAACATTCCACCGAGGTAGGTGCCATGATCATCATCCCACTGTCATAAAGCAAAACGGGGATGGTGGTCTGGCAGGTAAACCAGCATGCTCAGGACTGGAAACAGAGAAAGGACGGACTGGGGCTCCAGCCACCTCCTTCCTGAGACACTTCCCCTGAAGGTGGGGACAAGACGAGTTAGTGATGCATACAAAAATTACTTCTAATTTAATACTTAATGAATTTCTATTGTGGTAAAATATGTATCACACCAAATTTGCCACTTTAATCATTTTTAGGTGTGTGGTCAGTAGTGTCGAGTACATTTACAATAGTGGGCACCACACCACACCAGCCCCACCCATCTCTAGGACAGCTTCTCTCACCAAGCTGAAACTCTCCCTATTAAACGCCTATCCCCATTTCCCTCGCCACAGCCCTGGCACCCACCCTTCCACTGTCTGCCCGTGGTGCCCAACGTAATTGGACTCAAAGATCTGACTTTTTGGGAATAGCTTACTGCACTTAGTCATTGATATCCATCCATATGCCAGCATTTCTTTCCTTTTAAACCCATTAAATCACAATTTTACAATTCTGCCAATATTTCAGTGAAACAGACATTTCATTAAAATACGTTAGAAATCATAATCTAGAACCTATATTTTTCCATATTTCCATTTCATTGGTGCATTGTAGCCTATATATTACTATATATTAACACAAGTTAAGCAATATTATGATTATCATATGATTACATTCTGTACACTATATAAGTTTGTATAGGAGTTCCACATCTGGGATGATGCGACAAAATGGGGTAAGGCAGAATAATATTACATCGGCTGGATGTACTGCATTTTGTGCATTCACTCGTCCACCAGTGGATGCTAGGGTTGCTTCCATCTTTTGGATATGGTGGCAAATCTGTGATGGGCATGGGCATTCCTGCTTTCAATGATTTCTGTATATATATATGGCTTATATGGTAATATTATATTTAATTTGAGGAAACATTGTTTTCAGTAGCAGCTATAGCACTTCATATTCCTTCCAACAACACACAAGCATTCCTATTTCTTCATATCCTATCTACTACTTCGTTATTTTCAATTTCTTTTGATAGCCATCCTAGTGGACATGAAATGGTATGTCAAGATGGTTTTGAGGGCTGGGATTGTGGCTCAGCGGTAGAGCGCTCGCCTAGCACGTGCGCGGCCCGGGTTCGATCCTCAGCACCACGTACAAGTAAACACATTGTGTACAACTAAAGTAAATAAATAAATATTAAAAAAAAAAAGATGGTTTTGATTTGCATTTCCCTCATAAATGATGATGTCGAGCATCTTTTCAGCACTTACTGGCCATTTATATATCCTCTTTGGGGAAAGACTATTCTAGTTCTTTATTTTTTTGTCACTGTTAATTTGAAGGTATTCTTTAAGTTCTGCATATTAGCCCATTATGAGATACATGATTCACAAATATTTTCTTCATTTCATGGGTTACCTTTTCATCATACTAATATCATTTGATGTACAAACATTTAAAAATTTTTTTTTTTAAATTTATTTTTTAGTTGTTGATGAATCTTTTGTTTTATTTATTTATATGTGGTGTTGAGGATCAAACCCAGGGTCTCACACATGCCAGGCAAGCACTTTACCAATGAGCCACAACTCTAGCCCTTAAAATTTTTTTTTAATCCAACATTTTAAATTTTGATGTAGTCCAATTAATTTTGCTTTTGTTCACTGTTTTTTCTGGCATTGTATGCAAGAATCCAATGTCATGAAGCTTTTCCTACATTTTCTTCTAATAGGTTATATATTTATTTTAATATATTCAAATAATGAGCATTTGAAACCATCATTTTATAAATGCTATGTACTATTTTTAAAATGTTCAAAAATTTAAGATGTTGAGAATTTAAATTATTATATGACATAAACAACAAAGAGAGGTTTAACATACCTTTTGCAGTGAGCTCCCAAATGTCTGATGTTTGGTAAATAGTATACTAAGCCAAACTGCATTTCTTATTTACTTATTTTTTAGTGCTGGCGGATCAAATCTGGGGCCCTGTACAGTAAGGCGAGTGCTCCCTCATTGAGCTACATCCCCAGACTAAACTGCATCCTTCTAAACATACCCACTGATGAACTGGCTCATAGACTGAGTTTCTTCCTCTCATTATCTGGGGATGGTCCAAACACCTGCTAGAGGACAGCCTGTTCCAAATGGAGTGGCTCATTCGCATATTCCATGCCACCACAAACCTGAGTTGTTTACTGTAAAAATCTGACCTCTAAGAGATCAGAGGAGAAAGAACCAAATTCCACTAAGCCAACAAGATTTCATTTGCACCCCTATAACGAATCTTGAAATGAACCGATCTGCTGTTTATTTTTCCTGATTTCCTCCACTTTTGTTGAACTGTAAAACTCCTCCACTCTATCTCATTGGCACACGGTTCTATTTTGTAGACTAGATGCTGCCTGGTTCATGACTCCCTAGTAAGAACCTATTAGAGCTAAGTTTGTTCAAATTTTGTTCTTTCACACATCTGAAAGTTAGCCATAAGGACAAAGGCTGGTGATACTGAAACTGGATAACAAAGCAAGACATGCAACCTAAAGAGCAAGACAAAACACGTTTTGCAAGTAGAGGGAAGTAGTGTAAGTCCATGACAATACATTAAATCAACTCTGAAATGAAAGCGTCCATGAGGTGTTTTTTTCCCTCCCACGTTTGGAGCAAGCTTATTTGAACTGATGAGACTATAATCTTTATATACCACAGTCAGGGTAAATATTTGTGAACAGTCACACATGTGTGCTGTAGAAATGCTTGGTTGTAGGGTCCTGGCCCAGGTCCGCTGAAAGTGTTTCATAAAACGCAGTATATACACCGCTCCTTTTAAAAATTCAAACATTTTTTAATTCTAAAAACACGTCTGGCCCCAAGGATTTTTGGTACCGGATTGTGAGCCAGCGGCGGCAGCAGTCCTAGGAGGTCAGTAGTGGTACTGCTTCATAGAGCACTTGTGTCAGACAGGCTTCTCGGTATTTTGCGTCTCACCTAGTCCTCACCACTCCCTATCATCACCATCATCACCTTCTACAAGTGAGGAAACTGAGGTAGGTTAGCTCCTTAATTTGCTGAAGATCATCATGTGGCAAGTAGCCTGAGTACGGCTTCATGCTTTTCCCCCAAACAGGGCTTAGTGACAAGTGATGCCTTCCACTGCAGCAGCAGGGGAAGCTCGCAGAGACACAGAGACATGCCAGTCTGGAGACGACAGTCAGGTGGTTCGCAAGGCCCTGGGTGCTTTGCCACTTTCCACTAGGGTTGCCCCAGCAGCTCCAGAAGTTACAAGGGGCAACAGCAGAGAAGGCAGCTGCACACACCCACCTCCATCTTTAACAGGAAGGATAGTCCTTCCCAGCTCTGCCCCACTTGTGCCCCAGGTCACAAGCCCGCCGCCAATCACTGGCGAAGGAATGTCCAGCTTTAATTCTTCCAGAGGGCCCCGGCTCCGGGCGCCGTGGTGCAGAACCGTCGCGAGCTCGGCGGCGGAGCAGGGGAAGCTGCCGGGCCGGAGTCGGGGCAGGTTGTTCTGGCAGGGGTCTCGGGCCTCGGGCCTCCGGCAGGAGGACCTAGGCGCCCCAGCCTCTGGGCCTCGGCTTCCGTCTGCACAGCCCCAGGGTCCCGGCGCCTGCGCCCTCCCGTCTCTAGAGGTGTCGGGCGCTCCCAAACTTATCCACAAGGTGCCACCAAAAGCCGCAGCCGCGCCCAGCGCAGCACTCGGGCAAGAGTCGGCGGCTCCCAGACCGCAGGCCAGAGTCCAACTCCGGGAGCTGGGGCGCGCCAAGGGGACCACAACTCCCAGAAACCGCCGCGAAACCTCCCGTGATGATTGGTCCGCTCCGCCATCTATCAGCCCACCAAATGCAGGAGGAGCTGCCGACAGTGCCCAACGACCAATCACTGGAGAGAGGAGGCGGGCGCTCCTTCTGCTGGCTGTGGTTGAAGTATGGCGGCTCCTAAACGAGTGGGCCTCCGGGGCCACACAGCTGATTCTATGACCCGGGAAGTGTCCAGCCCCCCGTCCCCTGCGAAGCAGCGGCGTCGAGGCAGACGGGAAAATCCCCACCAGCCCCTGTCTCCGAAAAGACTCTGGCCTCTGCTACTCTGGCCTGCGGCCCTTGCACTTTAGGGCTTTCGCGCTCCTCGCGGGCCACGCCCCTCCAGCCTCCTCATAGGCTCCCCCGGAGCACGTGCAAAGGAACATGGGCGTGGCGAGCCTGGCGGCCCGGCCTCCGGGTGGGCCTGAGAGGCCGGCTGACTCGGGCCTGAGGCCGCATGGACAGCCTGGCGCTGGGTCGGTGGCGACGGCGGAAGCCGGAGGAGCTGCCGCTTCCGGGGGACACGGTGAGCCCCGGGGCCTGGGTGTTAGGAACGGGAAGGCGCATGCCCTTCGGCGGGCCCCCACCAGTCGTGGCTTCGGGCGTACCTGCACCTGCGAGGCAGCCTGGCTTGCGGCCTGCGCGTCACCCGGGGCGGGCCCGGGGGCGTGGCCTCGCTCCGCCCCCTCTGCGCCTGCGTGGAGTCGCGGAGCCCGGGCGCCGCCGACCCGCCTGCGCGAAGGGCCCGAGACCCCGGGTCCTTGAGATCTGCACTGGGGTCCCTTTCCACGACGACCTCGGGTGTTCGGTGTCTAGCTCAGATGGCCTCCCGCTGCCCGCACTCTGGCACAGGCCAGTGCTTCGGGCGGAGGGCTTTGGCGGAGGCGAGCAGCGAAGGCGTGTCTAGGAGCGCGGGAGTGCCAGGGTAGGCAGGCCGGGAGCCGAAGGACGGTCGGGGAGGAGAGCCCGGCGCTGCCGGGGTCGCGAGCTGTCCTGCAGGACTGGAGCCCGAGGAGGAGTGGAGCCTCCTGGCAGAACTGCGCCTTCCCCCTCCGTTTGCAAAGTGGGCAGCTATTTCTTGACCTCACTTACTTGTGGTCCCTTGCTAAGAGCAGCAGTGAGGAGCCAAGATACCCAACGTTTGCTTTTTTCTTATTTCTTTTAGAACTACAGGCTTGATAAGTGCCAGATCTGTTTTTTTCAGATAATGTGGGCCACATTTTTTTTCCCCAGACGTTTTGTAGACTAGTGAAAGTGATTATGGCGTTTGGGGCATGGCTCACTAGCCCCCGGCTCACTCCCAGTCCCCCCTCCACATGAGTGACTAGGGGCGTTGGAGTGTAGTTCAGTGGTAAAGGGAGTGCTTAGTGTGCACAAGCCCTTGGGTTCCGTCCCCACACACCGGGACTAGCTTTCTACTTGCAGCATCTGTTCCCTCAACAGCCACTCACTACCTGATATGGAACCTGTGCCACCTGTGTTTGTCACACAGCACCCCACCTCCAGGTTATTGTATCACTAGGACATAGGTTACTCCTCTGTACCAGAGGCTGCGAGCCTCTGTGGTGGGTGACAACATGGAGTTCACTTCCTGCCCACATAACAGTATGGAGGTGACCAGTCCAGGGTGGTCGAACCAGGTTCCCTGAATTTAGGTGTAAGGCAGGTGGTACCCAGATTCAAGGACATCCAGGCACCTCGAGTCCTTCTCTAACACCCCCTGCATGTCACTGTCACTATTGTTAGAGCTGGTTCCCCACTGCAGTATTAACACTCCAGACAGTAAGGAAGCAAGTAGTAGAGTGACGGACACTTCAAAAGCTTACTGCCACTGCCCTGTGGGAAATGTAGGGTGGGGTCTGAGTGTGGGCTCTCTGCCAGACAGCTGGTGGGAGAGCAGCCTGCTGTAGTCCTGCTGACAGTGATGGGAGGGCGGGGTGAAGGGTGGAGTCCCCTCTCAGGGTGGCCTTGAGCACCTGGGAGGGCAGAGGTTCAGGGTGTTGAGAGAAAGCTGGTGTGGTACTGGGAGAAAATGGAGTTCCTGTTAGGTCAGGCTGGGTTATCTGTGACTCTGGGACATTTAGTGGTGATATGGCAAATACTGCTCTTCATTGAGAGTCACCATTTGGATCATCGGGATTTCACAACAACCTTTTATTGTCCCCATACTATAAATGAGGAAACAAGGTGCAGAGAGCTTCATTAGCTGTCCTTCAGGTCCACAGCCAGCCAGAGGTGGAATTAGGACCTGAGCTCCAGCTGTCTGTCTGTAGAGCTTCCCCTTCTAACCACTGGGCTACACAGCTTTCTGTGTGGGGATCTTGGAACTGAAACTCGGGGTTTCACGGTGTTGTCCTAAATTGCCCATCATAAAATGGTGAAAAGTGTGATGCCGAGGGCTGTCAGGGACAGGGAGCCAGAGGTCATTACTGATCCGAAAGAATGGAGGAGGCTTAATGGAAGAAACCTTGAATGATCTATCAGATTGGAATTGCTGAAATTGAGTGTCAAGGTTGTAGCTGCAGTGCTTCCTGTTACCAAAGAATAACGATTTGGGTATCTTATAGCAATGCTGTGTACTTCTTCTTAATTTGATAAAGTTCTTGTTTATATTGTACTGTGTCCTAGTCTTTGATCTAATAATCCAGATTGAGTTCAATAAAGTATCCGAGTTCTTGTATCAAGTTTTCTGTTCTATCCAAGTTTTCTTCTTTCTTCCTCCCTCTCTCTCTCTTTCTCACACACACTCACACACATACACACACAATTCTCCAGAATCTGATTTCTGAGGAACTCCAACTAGCCTCCCCCTCCTGTTTGCAGCCCAGTGGCTCTACATGTACACTGAGTGCATGTAGCCCTGAGCAGAGGCTAGAGAATCACCTGGCAGGTGCATCCTGGCCCTGGTCGCAGTTTCCTTGCGGGGCAGTGAGCTAGTGTGGTGCCTGGCAGCTGTGTCAGCAGTGTTCATCATTTCCCTCTGCAGACATCTTTGAAGCCCCTGTTGTGGCCTAGGTCCTGGGTGGACACAGGAGGTGTGACGCTTGGCAAGAGGAGTGGAGGCCTTGGTCACACTTACCTTGAGCTCCTGGTGAGATCTCTTCTGTAGTGCCAGCGCCCGCTCACATCAAGTCCCTGCCCAGCTCGCACGTTCAGAGTGATGGTGCCTGCCTTCAGACCGACGCTCTGTCACTCAGCCTTCCACCTCTGTCAGCGCTGTCCTCCACAAAAGCTCTTGTTGCGCCCTCGTGGTTCTGTTCACTCTCTGTGCTTTTTCTACTTCTCTCCATTCTTTTGGTTTAAGGGACATTTTTTTTTTTTTTTTTATGATTGCATGTTATTTCCTTCATTGTCTATCAGATGTAGCTTTGCCGTTTGATTTATGATGTGGAGTGTTCCTCCTCAGGCATCTTCAGGTGGTGGTGTGTCACACACAAGCACCTCCCTCTTCCTCTCAAAGTTGTGCCTTACAGACCTATAGTTCACTTTGACATATGCTGTAAATTTCATCTTCTATTGATAGTATTTGTTTTTAACAATCATAATTTAAAGCGGGTTCAGTAACAAGAAAAAAACCCATATATTTACACACATAGTTTCCATTTCCATTACAATTCTTTCTTTTGTGTTGGTCCCTATTTCCTTCTGACATCCATTTCCCCCGCTGCCAGAAGAAATTCCTTCATTTCTTTTTTCCCTTTTTGGTGCTGAGGATTGGACCCAGGGCTTCGTGCATACCAAGCATGTGCTCTACCACCTAGCTACACCTGCAGTCTCCTTTAACATTTCTTGTAGGACAGATTGACTTGTGATAATTTTTTCAACTTTTGTCTGTCTGAGAAAATCTTTATTTCGCTTTCATATTGGAAAGATATTTCCACTGTGTACAGAATTCTAAATAGAAAGGTTTTTTCTTTCAGTATTATAAAGGTATTGCTCCCTGTTTTGTAGGATTGCTTCCAGGGTAAAATCTCCAGTCATTCTATCTTTGTTTCTTGATGTATATGTTTCTTTAGTCTCTGGCTACTTAAAAACCTTTCTTTATCAGTAACTTTGAGCAATTTATTGATCATGTGCTTTGTGGTAGTAAATCTTTATGATTTTGTGCTTAGAGCCATTGTGATTCTCGAACTTGTGAGTTTATAGTTTTCGTCAAATTTGTGACATTTTCTTTCTTTATTTGGTGGTGCTGGGGATTGAACCCAGGGCCTTGTGCATACAAGGCAAGCACTCTACCAACTGAACTATATCCCCAGCCCAAATTTGCGACATTTTCATCTATTGTATTTTCATCTATTTTTCTTGTTTCCCTTATCTCCTCTCTTTCTGGAACTTTACTTACACATCTGAAGTTGTCCCATGGTACCTGCTTAAAGCCTTCTCTGTGTTTAATTTCTTTCTTTTTTTTTAATATTTATTTATTTGCTTTAGTTGTACACAATGCAATGCATTTATGTTTACGTGGTACTGAGGATCAAACCCAGGCCGCACACGTGCTAGGCGAGCGCTCTACCACTGAGCCACAACCCCAGCCCCTGTGTTCAATTTCTGATACTCCGTATTGCTGTTTCAGGTTCACTAACCTTTTCTTCTGCAGTGTCTAATCTGCCATTCATTATATCCAGTGCATGTTCCATCTCAGACATCATAACCTTCAATTTGGATCCATGTCTCTGTTTAACATTCTGAACATATGCAGTTATAATGACCTTTTAATGTTCTTCTCTGCCAATTCTAGCACTTGTGTGACTTTTGGGCAAGCAATGATGGATTATTCTCATTACAAATCACATTTTTCCACTTCTTTGCTGGCTTAATAATTTTTGTTTGGATGTCAGACATTGTCAGTTTTATATTTTGGGTGCTGGATATTTTTGGATTTCTATGAATATGCTTGAGCTTTGTTTTGGAACACAGACGATCTACTAGGAAGTACTTGAACCCTTTGGGTCTTGTCTTTAAGATCACAAGGATTTCTGGTTTTACTGGTAGAGTCAGGCAGTATTCCCAGCCACGTGTGAGCACCAAACATTGTTATTTCTAATCTTTCCAGGTGGTTCCCATATCCATGCTGATTAATATTCAGCTGAATGCATTTTTTTTTTTTTTTTTTTTTTTTTGTACCAGGGATTGAACTCAGGGGCACTCGACCACTGGGCCACATCCCCAGCCCTTTTTTGTATTTTATTAGAGACAGGGTCTCACTGAGTTGCTAAGTGCCTTGCCATTGCTGAGGCTGGCTTTGAACTCGTGATCCTCCTGCCTCAGCCTCCCAAGTGTTGGAATTACAGGTGTGTGCCACCGCGCCTGGCCCCCAGCTGAATGCATCTTTTTCTCTCCAAGCCACTGTCTTCTGTAGTAGTCTGCTCTGTGAGATCCAGCAGCCTTGGCCTCCCTAACGTCATCAGTGTGTCCTCATCTCAGGGAGTCCACCGGGCTCCACCTGGGTTCCACCTCCTGTGCCACAGCCTGGTAGTGGTCAAGGCAATGTGGTAAGGCAGTCATAGGGCTAACCTCATTTGCATTCTGCATCTCAGGGGTCAGCACTCTGTTTCTGATTGGTCAGTGTCCTAAAGTCTGTTATTTAATTTATTTGTCCATGTTTGGTTATTTCATGAAGAAGAGTAAATTCTATTGCTCCAATTTGGCCCAAAGAAGTTAGATAATACTGGTTGATTAAAGTTTCAAAAAAGGCAAAGCACATACACATACACTAATAAAATTTGAAGTTTGAAGGACTTATGTAGTCGCCTGAAGCGATGGCCGCTTGGAGCAAAGAAGCCGCGGGAAGAAGTTTAGAGACGAACTAGAAACAAACAGCTCTTTATTCTGATAACTTTTCTCTCTGGCTCTAACTACACCCCGACACGCCGTCCACGCTCCTCTAACCTCCAAAATGGCGCAGACCTCATCCGCAATCTCGCTCAAGTCCCTCGAGATCTCCGGCCAAGTCTCACAAGATCCCGGGCCAAGTCCCGTGAGACTACGGAAGGCGCCAATGCCCAAACATGTCCAAAGCCCGTAGTCAACCGCAATTTAAGCCATCTCCCCAAACAGGGCTCCTGCAGACTTAAGATGTTCAGGAATGTTAAATCTAATGTTTTCTACCCTGTTTTGATTTAGAACGTTTTAAAGATTGTCTTAAAAAGACAAACTCTTGTAGGTTGCACACTGCAGCAGCAGCTTCACAAAAACAACTAGCAGTGTGACCGTTTCCTGTGCAGTTTAGCTCATCTGCTGTTAATGAGTCTGTTTATCTGGGAACATCATCACCCTCTGGACTCTTCTGCAGGTGGGCAGCAGTCTGGGCTCAGTCCATCAGCGGACGTGCTTTTCCAGGGACACCCACACAGTTCATGCCTCCAGGCCAGACATGAGCAAACTTGAGGCTGTGAAAAGGACAGGTGATTCCTTGTTTCCATCTGGAATGTTTTTGATGCAACTGTGCAAACTTTGATATGAGTAAACTGTAAAGTGCTGTATGAGATTTTCATCATTTCTTGTATTATGAATTGGTGAAAAAACAGGCTGAGAAGCCGGGCACGGTGGTGCACGCCTGTAATCCCAGCACTTTGGGAGGCTGAGGCAGGAGGATCGCGAGTTCAAAGCCAGCCTCAGCAATGGCGAGGCACTTAGCAACTCAGTGAGACCCTGTCTCTAATAAAATACAAAAAAGGTCTGGGGATGTGACCCAGTGGTCGAGTGCCCCTGAGTTCAATCCCTGGTACCACAAAAAAAAAAAAAAAAAAAAAAAAAAAAAAAAACCAGGCTGAGGATATTTTAGGTCCACTCTGCTCTGTGGATAACTTCTGGACCTACCTTTGCTACTCTTGGGAAATTATCCGTAAAGCTTGTAGTCCTTTGTCAGCAAAACCACTTAGACATATCGATGACTTTAACTCCATTCCGTGACCCTAAGCAGTCTAACCTAGAAAGCAAGAAGATTGGGAATTAACTTTGCTAGCTTCACCCAGATTTTTTAGCTCATCTGCTGAGATCCCTGGTGAAACATCAGGAATCCCACCTGATGAAGCATACCCCCAGCAAAGCCCCAGTGCCTTCCAGGGGTCACTCTTACCATCAAAGTAATTATGACCCACTCCTCAGGAAACAAGTTAGTTTTCACACACAGTTTTTATTCTAGAAAGGATCTGCTATCATCCTTGGTAAAGGAAATCCGTGATAATTCATCTCTGGTTGCAGCCCTAAATCAGATGTTGCACCCTGTCAGCCACACATGGTCTCAGTCGTTACTGTTCCTGGCAGAATTCTTTGTAAGTGACACAGAGTCAGAATGAGGCAAGGGCCACCAGGAAGGAAGTTCTCCTTGTTGGAGCACCTCTTTTAGAGTCTGTTTGTTAAGCAGCCGCTCTGGAAGTGACTTGCCTGCTTCTTCAACTGCCAGAGCCTAGCAAGGTGCAGAGCAGGTATTCAGGAAGCACCTCTTGCAATGACTTAGGCAGATGTGGGTGTTCTTAATTGAGAAGAAATGCAGGGAGGGTTATATGAATGTGGGAATTGTGGGCATTTTCAAAAATTTATTTAAGGAAAACCATTTCAGTTGGGGAAAACCCCACCAGTGTGCCACGTGGTCGCCCTTCCCTGAGACTGCCACTCGAGTCTTCTTAGGTTGCTCTCTTGCAGTCATCAAGACGGCCTTGTTTAGGTCCACGGTTTCTTTAAGTGCTGCTGTCACCACCAGGGTTTGAAGCTTCCTCATCACCTTGGAGAGATGGCCTCAGCCATTTGCAGTCACTCCATTCCTGTGTTCCGTATCTGGATCTGCCTCTTCTGCAAATTTCATGGAAGCGGAACATAACAATATATGGTCTTTTATATCTGGTTTCTTTCACTGAGCATGTTCTTTAATTTCACCCGTAATGAAGTTTATCTCAGGAGCATGTTCTTGTCATGGCTAACTGATTAAATCATGTGGCCAGACGTGGCGATACCTGAGTGTGGGGCAAGGCCACCCCCACAACGCCTTAGTTTCCTCAGAAGGGCTGAGCACCTTGGTGGCAGCTGAGGAAGGGGTCCTGCCTATTTTCTTCAGTCAGAGTGACAGTTTTTCTTTGCTCATGTGCGTCACCTCCTCAGCTACCAGCCCTCCAGCATTAGCTGGCTGGCTTCTTACTCTGGCCCTTGACTCGCTCCTCTCACAGCTTGCCGACTCTTGGCCAAGCTAGACTTGGCTAAGAGAGTGGGCTGAAAGATCTTGCATAAGGATTTAAGGAGTCTTTTGAAAATGGCCATGGGTAACTGAGACAGCGTCAAGATGTTCGGGTCCCTTTGGGCACAGCCCAGTTTGCCCTTGCAACGTGGAGCTGAGTGTGAGAACCCCAACTCCGGCCCTCTCTCTGCTTGACACTGTGCCAGATTTCAATGTGCTGTAGAAAGTACACCTTCCGAGAGTGCAAGGTCATTTTCCAAATGAAAATGTCATTGAAGGAATCTTTACTTGATGGAAACCATGCGTTCTTTCTAAATGGCCGTCTGCGGGGCCTTATCCATCTTGGTCTATCCGACGCTCCTGTTCTGTATGCAGACCGATGGTCCCCCATATCAGCAACTCCAGCAAAAGTAAACTTCTTTATTATGGAAGAATTAAAACGAAACCAAACTCGAAAAAACCAAACTCAGCAAACTATTTCCTGTAGCTAGGACTCAACCAGTATCATACACATTTTAATACAAATGGCCTGCAGGAAAAGGCCATTAGTCAAAAAAATCTCACAGTTCTTTCAAGATGAAGGATTTGATTATTTTTATTTTGCTTATTTTTGCATAAAATATATTTTCTTATGGACTTCCCATCATTTGAATTACTGAGATCTACTGACTTACAATGGTATTTTAATATATAGTATATATACTTAACTCATTACTAAGTACATGTGCTTAATCGGGTGTTTGATGTAAAGAATGTGTCATTCTTGCTCTGCTGATTGAAGCGTGTCCACAGTGCATTTCGGTGACAGTTCCCAGGGTTGCACACACTTTTCTCTTTCCATTCCCCGGAGGCATAGGACAGAGAGGTGGACGTCCAGAGGTGGTCAGCATGGTTGAGCCCCAGTAGTGGGGCTGCCGCTTGGTCTCTTTGCCAAACTAACTGTCCTTTGGTGCGTTCTTGGGAGCAGCAGGAGAAAGTCCACGGTCTGGCTTGTACAAGGGCTTGCTCTTGTCAGCATGGAAGTCCTGTCCCTCCCGGACGCCTCCCTCATTAAGCTCATGTGGGCCCATCACCTCCAATAAAGGGAAAAGTCCACGTCATCCGGGTGGTCCTGCTTCCTCGGGGCAGGGCATCTGGTCACTCTAAGACTTGGGCCAACTTGGTTCCATCATTGAAGCCACAGAATACATAATTTATGCTTCATTTGCACATCTCATGAAGAGGCTGCTCCTTCCGAGCTGTGCTCCTGTTTCAGCTGTGAGGCTGCCGTTCGCTTGATCTGCTCCAGTTATTGTTAAGTAGTGGGGTCTTCGTGTACACTCAGGGCTTTAATTCTGTTCATACAGTGCAAGTGTCATTCAGCTTGGTGGTGGGTCTTCATCTGCTTTGTGCAGGCTGACAGACCCTCTCTGGAAGGGAGGAGGAGATAACCGAGCACTTCACACAGGCAGTCCCAGAGTCACATGCCCCCACAGCACTGAGTTCTCTTTGGTCTGGGCCAGTCCCTGCTAATTGACCGGTCGTTCATTGGCCAAGTAAGTGTATAGGTCAATATCATGTGTTGATAGCTAGACCAGAATAAGTGGGGGTGGGGCATGGAGAAGAAGGAAGGAGGGAATCCCATGAAGATACAGAGATCGGTGGAATAGAGGAAGGGAGTTGAGGGGAGGGAAGGGGAAAGGGAAAGGGAGGGAGGGTGAAGCAAGTCTGATCAAACTTTCCTATGTATGTATGAGTGTACCACAGTGAATTTCACCTTTATGTATATCCATTATGCACTAGTTGAAAAAAATAAATAAACAGAAGAAGGATCTTCAGAGTAGGGGAAAGGGAATGGGGTGGGTGGCGCAGGAGAGGAAGCAGAGGGGAGGTACTGGGGACACGACCAGAGCAAATTATCTTCCATGCTCATTTAATTATGTCAAAATGAATTCTAATATTACGTATATCCATTATAAATTAATTTAAAAACTGGTAAAATATCACATGTGGTCAGTTCTCAATAATCCACAGTAAGTAGCAGAAAATATGAATCATTCAATCCACTCTACTGGCTGAGGGCCGCCAAGCCATAGTCGCCCACTCCCCAGAGGAGCACTCCTGCTGGCCTGGACCTCAGCATGGCTTCCCCTTCCTCCCACCCCAAGGTGTGGGCTCCCCAGCCCCTCAGCCACCGAAGCACAGTGGCTCGTCACCGTGGATGATCACAGGTCTCCTGACTTAAGGTGCCACATGTCATTTAACACACAGATGGTTTTAAACAGTTACAGAAGTATCTGCAGTTTCATCAGAAAGCGTAGGTGCCAGTTTCTATTTGTTTGCTGCTGCTTCTCTTTTTAGTAAGTGTGAGGTTGTGAGGGAAGTTGCCACTGTGATGCTGCTAATGGGGACGTCAAAACACATGTATCAAATAGTATGCAGGATATGCAGTATTTCTATCTTTCCCCTTTGCCCACATTTTTGAAAGTTGGCAGCACACTGATTTTAGCATGACGTGCTGCTTTTTGCAGTGTGAGGTGGAGCACATTCTGAATAACTGGAGATCAGGGGCCTGCTCTTGATCTCCAAACTTAGATGAATTTTGTAATTTCCTCTTTGTGTTTTTTTTAAATATACTTATTAAAATTTGCCTATAAAGAACTCTTGTCACTTCTCCCTAATTTTTTTATTGTTATTTTTGTTGTGGGTGTCATTGGTCTTTCTTATATGGTTTACATAGAATCCAGTGCTGTGTTTACTTTATTGCTAGAATTATTTTGGATTTGGCCATTAGGAATTGTTTCGGGTTGGCACCCATGTCCTCTATGACACCCTTGTCCTTTACAAGGACTTCCTAAGGCTTTTCGTTCCACAATTACTTCAGGCTCGTTGTGTTTTCCCCATTCTGTCCCTGAGTCAGCTGTTCCCATGCAGCTTGGATGCCTTTCGTGGGAGGATGGCGTTTAGCCATCAGCACCGAGGTGCTGCTGGCCTGCAGCGTTCTCTGCGGCTGCGCGTGCACACACGCACCTGTGACCACACTCACCTGTACTGTGTTATTTCTGTATCTGCATCAGTGTGTATGACACACACCTCCAGTTCCAATCCAACAGACTGGATTCACTGTAGCATTCTTCCTTTCTGTATTTGTAGTTTATTTCTTCAACAGTGGAAGACTTGCTCTGGTCATTTATAGTATACTTGCTTGATTATTCAGTGCGAGTATAATGTAGTTTCAACAATTGCTGACCTCGTGAGAAACAGACTTACCAACCAGGGCACATTTTTTTGTATAATAGTTCCTTTTTGTCTTTGGCCTTTGCATTTCTAGTCACAACAGTACTTTGCAAAACTACTTAGGATGATTCTTTTCTTCAGGGTGGTGTATTTCTCATTTGTGATGTAGTTATGTTCATTTATTATTGTTTGCAGTTGATCCGGGGTCCCCTTCCCCTGATGTCCTGGTTGAGTTGAATCTTTAATTACTTGGCTCTGAACCATTACTCAGGTGCTAGGATACACACCTAACTTCCTCTTCGTGCCTGTTCCCACCTCTCCTCTCCCACCCACCCCCTGTAGGAAAGCCATCTCTAATTTCTCATGTGTCCTTCTTATTTCTCTCTTATATGAAGGATTGCATATTATAGATCCTCTTGTGCATTTCTGGAAGTTATGCAGACAGACGTGAGATTCCCCTTTTCATAGCAGCGAAGGGCCCTGTTGCTGTGTGTCCAGACTTTGTCCCTCTTCCTCCACACTGCGACTCAGCCGTGCTGCCCCTTTCCACATTGCTGGAGGTGGACTTGAGGGTGGGCACTTGGGAGTGGGTGCCTGGGGTAGAGCGTGCCAAGGTTTGTTGAGTGTTGCCAGATTTCCCCACCACGTTTGCATTCCCACCCGCTGGGCAGAACCTTGCCAAGAGGGACTTGGTCACATTTAAAATTGTCAGTCTGATGGATGACAGATGATGTCTTTTTTTTTAATATATATTTTTTATTTGTTCTCATTAGTTATACATGACAATGCATTTTGACACATTATGTATGATGTGTTGTATAACTTCTCATTCATCTGGTTGTACATGGTGTAGAGTCACACAGGTCATGTATATGCACATAGGATAATAATGTCTGATTCATTCTACTGTCATTCCTATCCCCATGCCCCTCCCCTCCCTTCACTCCCCTTTGTCTAGTCCAAAATACCTCTATTCTTCTCTCCACCCTTATTTTGAATTAGCATCCACATATCAGAGAAGACATTCGGCCTTTGGTTCTTTGGGATTGGCTTATTTCACTTGGCATGATAGTCTCCAGTTCCATCTATTTACCAGCAAATGCCATAATTTCATTCTTCTTTAAGGCTGAGTAATATTCCATTATGTATATATACCACAGTTTCTTTATCCATTCATCTGTGGAAGGGCAGCTAGGTTGGTTCCATAGTTTAGCTATTGTGAATTGAGCCGCTATAAACATTGATATGGCTACGTCACTGTAGTATGCTGATTTTAATCCTTTGGGTATGAACATAGGAGTGGGATGACTAGGTCAAATGGTGATTCCATTCCAAGTTTTCTTATGGGTCAGAGACTTAGGCACTAGAACAGAGACCCTGCACTTAATAGAGGAAAAAGTAGGCCCAAATCTCCACCATGTCAGCTTAGGAACTGACTTCCTTAACAAGACTCCTAAAGCACAAGAAGTGAATTCAAGAATCATCAGTGGACTTTGGGCAAAGGGGAAGGAGAGAAGGGGAGGGGGCGTGGGGGCAGGACAGATGGTGGGAAGAGATGGATATCATTACCCCAGGTGTGTGTATGACTGCACACATGGTGTGACTCCACATCATGTACCACCAGAGAAATGAAAAGTGTGCTCCATTTGTGTATAATGAATTGAAATGCATTCTGCTGTCATATATGCCTAATTAGAACAGATTTTTAGAAAAAAAATCAATAAATGGTATGGAATCAAACTAACAAGCTTCTTCACAGCAAAGGAAACAACCAATAATGTGAAGAGAGAACCCACAGAATGGGAAAAAAATCTACCACACACACCTCAGATAGAACTTTAATCTCTAGGATATATAAAGAACTCAAAAAACTTAACACCAAAAAAAGAACAAATATATATACCACAGTTTCTTTATCCATTCATCTGTTCAAGTTCATTCATTTATTTATATGTGGTGCTTAGAATCGAATCAATAAATCAACAAATGAGCAAAGGAACTGAACAGACACTTCACAGAAGAATCAATATAGTCAACAACTATATGAAAAAATGTTCAACATCTAGCAATCAGAGATGCAAATCAAACTACACTGAGATTCTATCTCACTCTAGTCAGAATGACAATCATCAAGAATACAAGCAACAATAAATGTTGGCGACAATGCGGGGAAAGGTATACTCATACGTTGCTTGTAGGACTGCAAATTGGTGCAACCACTATGGAAAGCAGTATGGAAGTTCTTCATAAGACTTGGAATGGAACCGCCAGATGATGTCTTAGTTGTATATGGACATAATAACTTTTTTTTTAAATTTTTTTAACGTGGTGCTGAGGATCAATTCCTGTGCCTCACACATGCTAGGCAAACCCTTTACCACTGAGCCACAACCCCAGGCCCTGTCTTATAATGTCTTGATCTACATGTCTCTAAATATGGGTGTTTGAACATGTTTTCATATGTGTGAGACCCACTTTAATAACTTTTTTGTAAACTGTACCTTTTCTTCATTATTTTTTTAAAAATATTTATTTACTTTAGTTGTACACAATGCAATACATTTATGTTTACATGGTGCTGAGGATCGAACCCGGGCCGCGCACGTGCGAGGCGAGCGCTTTGCCGCTGAGCCACAACCCCAGCCCCTCTTCATTATTATTTAGGGGTTTTGCCCTCAACTTTCACCAGATTTTCATGTTAGTTTTATGTAGCCCTTTTTTTGTGGAATATGTTCCAAATATTTTCTAATTGTTCAGGTACCTTCTAACTTTGTTTAGGGGTTTTTTGTTTTGTTTTGTTTTTCCCTGTAGAAGTTTCTATTTTTACATAGTCAAATTTATTTATCAATCTTTTTAAAAATACTTTTTTTGAGATGTTGATGGACCTTTATTTCATTCATTTATATGTGGTGCTGAGAATCGAACCCAGGGCCTCACACATGCTAGGCAAGTGTTCTTACTACTGAGCCACAGCTCCAGCCCCTATCAGTCTTTGTTTTAAGTCATAATTTTCTGCACAGATTTAGAGAGGCGTTCCCATGTGTTTTCTTCTAGGGCCTGCAGAGTTCTGTATGCTTAGTTTTTCTACACTGAGAACCCTGGTCCATTTGGTTTATTTTTCATGTACGGTGTGAGACACAGGACTAATTTTTTTTCTTTTTCCAAATGTCTACCTAGTTTTCCTGGTGCCATTCATTTGTTAAAAAGTCCATCTCGGCTCTGTGGTTTGAAATGCCCTAGTTCCTATATACCGCGTTCCTTTCTAGACCCTTCATTCATTCTGTCCTGCTGGTCGGTGTGTTCATGTGTGAGCTGGTATCACCACCACCCTGTGCACTGTAGTCTTCCGAGCACACTTTCCTGTTCAGTAGTGGTTTTCCAGGGTTCCTCTGGCTATATTTGCATTATGGCTCTTCCATGTGACTTAGTATCAATTTGTATAACTATGAAATAGTTTATTGATGTTTTTACTAGTGTTACACTAAATTTACAAATTAACTTAGGGAGAACTGTCATCTTGGTAATGCCAAGTCATCCTATCCAAGAATAGGGAATGTCTTTTTGTGTGTGTGTACACACACACACACACACACACACACACACACATATTGAGTTGTAGATGGACACAATACCTTTATTTTTATTTATTTTTATGTGATGCTGAGGATTGAACCCAGTGCCTCACATATGCTAGGCAAGTTCTCTACCACTGAGCTACAACCCCAGCCCAGAGAATATCTTTTCATTTGACCACATAAATATTTTTTTTGTGTGTATTTCAAGAATGCTTTAAGTTCACCTATATACATTTCATGAAATACTTGTTAAATAATTTTATTTTAAAATATTTAGTCCATTGCAATTATTTTAAACTGGATTTTCTCTTATGGCTTATATTTTGTATTTGAAACCTATTGATTTTTAATTAATTTTTCTTTTTTATATTGGGGATAGAACCCAGGGGCTCTACCACTGAACTACATCTCCAGTCCTTTTCAGTTTTTGATCACAGGATCTCGCCAAGTTGCTGAAGCTGACCTTGAACTTGAGATCCTCCTGCCTCAGACTCCCAAATCACTGGGATTACAGGCATACATCACCGTGCTTGGCAAATGCTATTGACCTTAGTATACTAATTTTATATTGGTGAGTTCTCATATAGTGTGAGTTAGTTTTATCATTGATTATCTGGGATTTCCAGATGTATATTATGATGTCATTTGTAAACAGAAATAGTTTTGTACTTATTCCTTCTGCCTCTGATTTTTCTTTTCTCATGTCAAGTTAGACTCTGGTACAGTGTGAAAAGACATGGGGACAGGGACCTCTTTCCCCTCCCTTCAACCTTAGTAGGAATATTGGTTTAGGATTATGGTATGTGTATTTTATCATGGTTAAGATAAAAGCCCTGGAGCCAGGCATGGTGGTGCCCACCTGTAATCCCAGCGGTTCAGGAGGCTGAGGCAGGAGGATCACAAGTTCAAAGCCAGCCTCAGCAACTCAGCGAGACCCTAATTAGAAACTTAGCAAGACCCTATCTCAAAATTAAAAAAAAAAAAAAAAAAAAAAATTACGGGCTGGGCATGTTGCTTGGTGGTTAAGAGCACCTGGGTTCAATCCCTGGTATCAAAACAAAACAGAGAGAGAGAGAGAGAGAGAGAGAGAGAGCCCTCAAGCCGTGTTTTAAATTTTAACTTTTGTCAAAGGGTTTTAAGACTCCATGGGGAGGACCCCATTGTGCTTCTCCTCAGGTGTACTGTGTCCTAATAATGCAAGTGATGCTAGTGGGCTTCCTGCCACTGAACCTGTCTTTGCATTCTGGAGGAGGTTCTTGGTCGTGGCTTGTCTGGATGGGACGCTGGTTCCTGTCTCCTAGTGTTCTGTCTGATACTTTGCACTGGTGGTCAGGAGGTGCTGCCTGTGGCTCTCATTCCCTTCTTCGTCTGCCCATCAGCGTCTTCCTTGCGCCCTGTCACAGCCAGGGGTCGGGAGCTTCTCTTCCTTCTCAGCCCTGGAGGCATTTGCACGGAGAGCTGCCTCTGGGCCTGCTGGCAGATGGCCCTGGTCCTGATCATTCTTGTGGGTGCTCGCTGACTTTGTTTCTTCCGTGGAAGTGATCTGTTTCAGCCTCTGACTCTAATGGGGTCCCTTTGGATCACTGGATTTCCTCAGGAAGTCATCCGCTTCATCTGCATTTTCAAGTGTATTTGGTCTACTAAGTTGTCTCTTATGTTTTCAAAACCTCCTGTTTCGTTGGCTGTTTTTCCCATGGCATTCCTTGTTTTACGTATTTGTGCTCCCCCTTTTCCTTGATCAGCTGAGCTAGTGGTTTGTCTATTTTATTCACTTCCCACACCAGGATTTAGATTTTTTTCATTAGATATATTGTTTTTCTATTATCTTCCTCATTAATTTAAGATTTTCTCTTCATTATTTCCTTCCTTGTGTTTTCCTTTGGTCTACTTTCTTGTTCTCTTTTTAGTTTTTATGATTTGGGAATGTTTAACTCATTTTTTTTTTCCTGATAAAAATGTTAGTGCAGTGAATTTTTCTCTGATTATTGCTTTAAATGTGTCTTCCAGATTCTGTTATGTAGTGTTTTCATTGTAATTGCTTTAATTCTGTACTTTTCAGTGTTCATTTCCTCCTTCACGTGACTTAATCTTAGGACTTTAAATTTTCCAGCTGTATTTGTTAAAATCAATGCATTCACTGTGACCAGAGGTGCTGTGTGCAGTGTTCCTGCCTTTGGGACACTGTGCTGTTTGTTTACTACCGTGGGTGGCTATGACTGCTGCGTGTTCTTTTTTTTTTTTTTTTTTTAATATTTATTTATTTGCTTTAGTTGTACACAATGGGTTTATTTGTACGTGGTGCTGAGGATCGAACCCAGGCCGCGCACGTGCTAGGCGAGCGCTCTACCACTGAGCCACAATCCCAGCCCCAGCTGCGTGTTCTTGAAGAGAACGTGTGCTCTTGTCACGATGTGACATCTGACCTAAATCCTCAAGGTCAGCCTTGGTGGAGTGTGTCCTTGGGACATTCTGTCTCCTACTTATTTGTTGTTATTGGTGGTGGTTTTAGTGAGTTTTTTTTTTTTTTTGTTGTCTCTCTGTGGTGCCAGGGATGGAACCCAGTGCCTACTGCATGCCCGCAAGTGCTCTGCCTGTGAGCCATACTCCCAGTCCTGACTGCTTTTTGCACACTGATGGGTCTAGTTTGAGAACTGTGTGTTGAACCTCCTTGGGATGTGTTTATGTCTGCTTTCATCTCCTGTATCTTTGCTTCATAGAGGTGGTGTTGGTTACTCGGTTTATAGATATCCGTGGATGTCAGATTGTCACGTGAATTGTGGCTTTTAGCATTAGAAGTGGTCTGCTCCTGCTCTTCCCGTGTGCCTTGCTGGAGACCTCTGTCCATCTTTTCATTTTTAGCCTTTCAGCTTCATTGTATCTGAGGTGTACTCCTTGGAGGCAGCATGTAGTTGGGTCTTGTTCTGTAAGCCAAAGGAAGAGCCTTTTCATGAAATAGGTGAGTTAAGCCTACTTTACACACACACACACACACACACACACACACACACACACACATGCACACACAAATATTTTAAAAAATTTTTTTGATTGCAGTACTGGGGATTGAACCAGGTCTTGTGCATGACAGGTAAGCCCTCGACTCCTGAGCTACATTCCAGCCCCAAGGCTGTTCATAGTTATTGATATGACTGACATGTGTGCTTGCAACCCTGTCATAATAGTTTATAATCATACTTTGCTACATTTTCTGTTTCTTTCTCTATGAGATGCATAGTCTTTACTCTTTCATTGAGATTTTAAAATTTTGGTTGTATTTTCTAATGACTGTTGGTATTTAGGCCTGTCTAGGGTAGCCTTTCTATTTTTCATCCTTGCAGGCAGACCTTCTGCTTCTCCCTCTGCCAGCTGACCCTGAGGCCTGTGCAAGGTGTTGGGCTGATGGCACAGGAGCGAGCATGCTGGGGTGTGGTGGTGTTCCTCTTGGTGCCGGAGTCCTGTTCAGGTGTCAGCACTCCTTATCGTCCAGTTTTGCCAAGGGTGAGCCTGGCTGCAGAATTCACTTCTCCCCTGTCTTTTTTTCATGTCCTTTTGGTAAGGACTGTGGGGAGGTCAGCAAGCTGGGCAGCTGCCCATGTCCTCCCCGCCTCCCGGGAGGCGGGGTCTGCCTATGCCAAGGATTTAATGTAGGGGGTTCAGAGTTCAGCATTTTTAATTACAATCCTTAAGTATTTTTTTTAACAGTGTATTAGAAAATGGTAAAACTAGCACTTTAAACCCATAATATATGGTTTCTCTGTTGAATAAATCCATTAAGTGCAAAAAGTAATTATTCATTTATATTAAGTAATATATTTGTATTAAATAAATAATGCTATAGATATTAAACAACATTGGTGAAAATCAAGCTTGGCAAAGACAGTGGTTTGCAAACAATTAGGTGTTGGGGTGACAACAGCAGACTGCACCTGAGAAGTATCCAGCAGCAGACCTCCAGGGTGGCCACCACGTTCTCCAGAGGGACATTGGCTCTGGGCCACAAGGGGACGGTTAACTGTTTACTGAGGTCCTCCTCCCTCTGGAATGCTATGTCCATCAAAACATCGTGACCCTGGAAATACATCAAGTCTGGGACACTGGGTGGAACACTGTTTTCATTAGCATTGGAAGATTACTTTTGTAATTACTTTCTTTAGTTTATGTGGAAGCAAAAAACCAAATACTGTCTTTCCCCGAGGTTACCCATTATGGACTGTGTGTGCAGATTTTGAAATCAATAAAATTAATTTGCTCTTCAGTGCCAGTAAGACAGAGAGTTATTCACATGTGAATTATTCATATTGTGTTAAGAAAGTACATAACTTGATACTAAAGAAAATGTGTTGAAGCATATAACTAGTTTCTTGAACAAAATTTATAGGTTTTGCACATTTTCAATAAACCAGTCACAATAGTTTATTACAAGAGTTTTGGCCAAAATTGTTTAAAATGACTATTTTAAATCTATGAGCCTAAGTAACCATCAGACAATGCTAGAAATAATGAGGTTAAATGTAATTGATAGTTGTTATTCCTGAGCAGATAAAGTTTAAAGTCATCTCCTCAAATGTCCTATAAAGTTTTCCAGCTCCACAGGGGTCTGTATTTGGAGCTGAAGTTTTCTGAAAGCAAATTCAATTAGTGTTGTGTGCTTTATGATGCCATCTCTAGTGAAGCTCTTTTTGTTTCAGAAACGGGCATGCAGGAGGTCAGAAGCCATTGGGCAGGAGCGTGGCTGCCACCAAGAGAACACATGCACCCTTGCGTCCTGGAGCACAGAGGACCAGGGCCCTCAATCAAGAGGTTGCCCCTCCGCACTGTGGCCAGAAGGTGGCCAGGGCAGGCCACGCTCAGTGGTATGTTCCCATTGCCAAACCAGTTTTGAACCCATTTAAATATTTGTTTTTCAATATTTATTTATTAGTTGTAGTTGAACACAATACCTTTATTTTATTTATTTATTTTTACATGGTGTTGAGGATCGAACCCAGGGCCGTGCACGTGCTAGGCGAGCGCTCTACTGCTGAGCCACCAACCCAGCCCCCATTTAAATATTTTAATAAAAATTGTAAATAATCATTGTTCTGATCCATCTGTGCCTGTGATTTGTTAAATAGATTCCTCAAAATGGTGGAAGGAGCTCAGCCCAGCCTTGCCCAAGATGTATCGCGGGGGGAATCTGTAAGTTCACTAACCTCCTGTGACATAAGAGATAGACTTCTTAAATATTAGATCCATAAAACAAAGTAAAACCTGCAGCTGTGGGTCTGAGGAATGAGGGAGGTAAATAAAGGTAATGGTGGATTTGAGCTTTTCTGAGCATTCTATTGGGGCACAAACTAATTTGTTTGCAGCTTCAGCTCAGAGGTAGAAATTACAAATTCATTTGAAATTCTTCCTAAATAGCGGTTTGTAGGAAGGGAAGAGCTACTCTAATTGGCTAAAATAGAGAGTCCTGTAATGACATCTTTGAGAAAATGCCTGACCATGTTATTTAATTACCCAAATTAGGAATCAACATTATTCTTTTTCTTTTCAAGTTTTTTTTTTTTTTTGCACGTTTCCATAAACTTTACATAGATCATTGATTTCAGAAGGAAACACAGTGTTCACACCATACATTCAAAGTAAAGGCAGGTCAAACACTGCCAGAGTCGATTTTCAGTCTCCTCTATGGGCAGGATATCATAAAGTCTATATTAGCATAATAATACCTTTGTTATTAATTTTGAACTTACTCTAAGAACAAGTTAATATGTTTTTGATAACCTCTATAATTCTTGGGTTTTTTTATTTTAAATCTGAAATCTTAATATTGTAATAAAATAGAATCGTATTTAAATTCCACAGAAACCAGGAATTTGTGTGTGTGTGTGTGTGTGTGTGTGTGTGTGTGTGTGTGTATTTCTGAGATTGCCCCCTAAAGATCTTCAGAGAAGTGTATTACTCTGTTTTTGGTATGTGAGAGAGTAAGAGTATAAGTTATGGAGATTTCAATGGACATGTTGCAGGCTGTTTTACAGAGGCAGACACACTGATCCTGTTTTAAATGAAGACCTAACACCATGACAATTGTCATTCATGTGAACCTCTGATTATCCTAAGTCATTAGACAAATACCAAAACAAAGTTTGATATAAAACTCATTCCTGGGCTGGGGTTGTGGTTCAGCGGTGGAGTGTTCGCCTAGCACATGCGCAGCCCAGGTTCGATCCTCAGCACCATGTACAAATAAATGCATCGTGTACGACTAAAGCAAATAAATAAATATTTAAAACAATAAATAAAACTCATTCCTTCAAGGTGTACTTTGCTACTTTTTGTACATTTTGGAAACATTTTTACATTATGTAGCATTCTATCGCATAATTCTGAATTGTAGTGAAATTAAACATCTAGCAATTTGAATTTAGCATTTAGGTTGATTCATATAGCTGCCAAGTGTACCCTGGAATGCAAATAAAAAATACTGACTCTGAGAAACATGACCCCATTATGGCTAAATTGCCTGTGTGCTAGTGACTGGTGCCCTTCCTTGTTGCCACCCCATTTCCATGGACTGTATCTTTCAAATCCCCCCATCTGTTGGAGCGAGCACTTGGAATGCATGTGGATTCCTAATGCTCTCAGAGGTTGTATTCTGGCATGAATGGCTCAGAGAAAAAAATTTAGCTCAAGCAACTGATTGGATCATTTTGGCTAATATCCTGTTAGAACAACAGTACCTGTTTGATTAGGGTTTTTCCTTCCTTTGTAATTCCCCGAGCTTGCCTCTCTGTTAGTTTCATAGGAAATGAGTCTATGAGCAGAAAAACTACATTGATATGTAAATATCATTTTTGGTTAATGCTGAATATTCTTTTCATCTAAATTTCAGAAACTGACTTTAAAAAATCAGTTTCCTTTTATTTGTAGTTATTCTCAATAAAATTTCACCCAGGCTCGGTCGTTTTAATATTTACACCCACTATTTCTAAAAGTCTTATGTAAATAAAGATTGAAATGTGAGTTTGAAAAGTCACACCTCTTGATATTTGAACAGACTATAGCTGCGTATATCTTCTTTTTCTAATAATATGGCTAGTTTCTTTCCTAAGCTTTTAAAATAATAAGACACTTACTATTTTTATATTCTAAAACATCAAAGGTTCAGTGTTAAATAAAAAGCAAACAGTATTTTTAGAAATGCAAGATCCCAGGGAGTAGTACTTAACAATAAGTCACCAATGGGCAGCAATTCCAAATTTCAGAAGACTTCATCAACCTCGAGGTTCCCAGCACAGTCGCTTGCCCTCTTGCTGTGGGTTTGTCCCCCTCCTGGCCTCTAGTTCTCGAGGTGACTCAGAACAGCGACTGTGGACCAAAGAGCGGCCAAGGTTTCGTCTGTGGTAGTGGGAGGAATTCCTAACTGGACGCTTGCCCACGACACTCAGCTTATTTGGGGACACTTCCCTGAAAGCTTCTCAATGCCCTGATCCTCTGGTGTGTTTCTTACTGGGACATCAGTGATCCTATTGGTTCTGCTCAAATTCTCAGTGTCACTGTCTTGGCTTGGGCCTGAGCTCCTGTGGCCCTTCTGTTCTTTATTTCTTATCATTGAGATATTTCTCACATGAAAGGACTTTTTCTGGAGACCTTCACAAACTTATTTTCCAACTTTGCATTTCCCTCTCTTCTGTTTCCAGTCTAGCTCACTGTTACATTGTTTCTATTCCAGGCTTTGCTGTCTCCCACTAATTGCTATCAAGGTTCAACTCAGGGTACAGGATATTTAGGAGCATCTCCTCTCAGCCCTGCGGCACCTGCTCACATTCTGATGATCGGAGGGAAGGCAGGCGCAGCCTGGTGCCTGGCTGCCTGCTCTCACAGTCTGCGCTGCCCTGGCTGCACATGCAGAAGGGTGTGCGTGAAGGCCCTGGCCAGGAGGCTTCCCTTCCTTCACAAATGGCCCCAAAGCAGGTTGTTGCCGGGCACCAGGCCTCCTCTCCGGGGTCAGCTTGGCTCTGGAAATTATGCTGTTCTCTGCAAATTCAGACAAATCAAACAAAACCCAACCAAACTGCCAGAGTCCTCCAAAATAATCAGAAAAGCCATGAGGAGAGAGGGGACTTATGAGGAAGGAGGCTAGGAGAAGGGCACGGACATGTGGAGGGGGAGGTGGTGCTTGCTCAGCACGTGTTTTCAGGTGGCCTCTGGTCTCTGGTGCTCCACAGTGCCTCAGGGCTGGCTTCCTTTGGGGTGCACCCTCAGATTTTATTGGTCAAATGCTGTTTTTCTCAGCTTTGTTCTCCATTTTATTGCCCTTTCACCCTCTTCCCTGCCCATTTCTGTATTGGGACCATCTAGCCTCTGAATTGTGGGTTGATTCAGCCCATGTGAGGCCCTGGCAGGATACTGGTGCCTGGGGAAGGAAGGGGAAGCTGGGCAGCTCTCCCTCTCCCTCTCCCTCTCCCTAGTCCCCTCAGCCCTCCCCCCAGGACCCTGGCTCCTGCAGGGAGTACTGCCGTGGTCCCACTCTTACTGGTGCATGGTCACAGGCCCTGTGGTCCCCCTGCCTCCTCCTTCTCCTCCCCACCATCAGGACCATGGGGCCCTTCCCTGTGTGGCTTTTCATTAAATTCTAGCACTTGTAGGGTCAAATCCTGTGCTAAATTCCCTCTGTTGGAAATACCAGGTGGGCTCTTCTTTTTCTGACTGAACCTTACCTGCCTGGGCTAGTCAACTAATGAACTGACAGTCTCCTGGGAGAAGAAGAGATGTGGGCCTGTGGGCCTTGTTATCCCTCCTCGGGGCTCAGGCCCGCGGTGCAGCAGCTCAGTGTTTGGAAGTGCAGGCAGAGCCCAGCCCAGTTACAAGTGGTGCAGACAAGGCTGTGGCAGCCACGCTTGGTCTGCCTGTGCTCCTCTGAGGTCTTGTGTCTGCGTTATGGTTTTATAACACTGGTGGTGAGTGCCATGTGAAGGCCAGGAGGCAAAGCCTGGTGCTTCTAGGCGTTGTGGAGCTCCTGCCTCTGCCCGGCCTGTTCATCGATGTTAGCAAGCTTTTCTTTTTCTTTTTCCTTCTCATGTAAGTGCAAATACTAAGGGCTCTGTAATATTTAACATTCACTATCTGACACTAAAATCCATTGCTGACAACAGAGTGTGTGTGTGTGTGTGTGTGGTGTGTGCCTGTGTGCAGAAAGCAGGGCAGTATAGAAGGACGACTAAAGGGAAAGAAAGGGCGGTGTTTGGACAAACCCATGTTGGTTCAGGTTCTTGCTGCAGGGTCAGCAGGAGGAGCCAAAGTATGATTATTCTAATTCTGAATGGCCACTTTTTTCCTTTGTACCTTCCTTTGTCTCCAAATGAGTGACCTTAAGATATTTGGGTTTCTTTCACTTACATATCTGTAAATAAGTGATGATGCCTTCCTATATCTCTATCATCTACGAGCACCGCCCTGAAACAGGAGCCCTCCAGCCTCTGGATGCTGCCTTCCTCCCGTGCTGCAGAGAAACGCTGCCTGTGCCTCCTGCAGCAGCTGAGCGTGAGGCCCGGGATGCCGGCCAGGGATGAGATGGAGCATTCTGACATAGATGAGGAGGATCGATGAGCAGTGGTTTGCTCTTTGTGTCTATTTCAGCGATAGCGCGTTCTTGGCAGTCCTTTATTCCTATGTCCTGAGAGCAGAAAACAGTGGTGGAGGGATCAGTAGGACTTGCGTTGATCATTGTGTGAGAACAAAGTTGTGCCATGTGCCATGAGTTCATCAGTCTAACCCCGCCGGTTTACAGATAAGAAGGATGTGGTCCTTGGGGCTGAGCTGTAGCCTGGCAAGCCTGTGGTCCACAGGAAAGCAGGGCTTGGGCTCTCTTGGCTGCCGGCTGCGCAAGCCAGCATGCCAGCATCACTTGCCCATATTGGCAGTGCTGCAGCCTGCCTCACATCACTGAGAAGACTGGCAGCCACATCATGAGTTTCAGCAGACTTCCTTCCCAGGCAAATGAGAAGCCTTTGCTGAAGACCCAGGCTGATTTATTCAAACAGAAAAAAAGCTGGCCACAGAGGAGTTCAGCTATGTCACTCTGTCAAATATGAGGCCCAAGCTAGACCACTGATAAATCTTTAGATCTTGCTTCTGACAAGATCTGGCATTAAATATTTTTTCTGGAATTTGGGTATCAGAAAACTACTTAAAAATTAGCTGTGTTATTGAGGTCATTGCAAAGTTGTACAGGTGTTAAAGGGCTTCAGGTGTCTAGAAGAAAAAACACAAAATTCAGTGTAGACTTCCTATAAACATGTTAGAGGGAGTTGATGTAGATGGGTTTGTCTCCTGCTACAGAGATACAGGGTAAACTCTTTTGAAAAACTAAATGCATACTTAACTATGTTGTGAATGAGGAGCGAGGGCAAAAGCAGTGATTGAGTGTAAATGCATTCCTCAGTAGCAATCATAGGATCTTGGGGCATTGTGAGGGTGGGGGCTACAGTGGACCCAGGGTCTGGGGATTAGATTCCAGTGTCCACAGATAGATGTGATGTTGTTCTCAGAGAGGTGTGGTAGCTAGAAGTTGAACACTTACATAAAGTTTAGAAAACTGAAGACATGACTGTGTCTTAAAAGGAAATTGGAAATTAAAATATCAAGCCATACATGGGTGCAGGTTTCAGGTTTGTTCTATCTCAATGGTGTAGGAACCGAAAGTTAAAGCATTAACATAAAAATAAATCCAAGCCATTGGCATTGCTTAAGACAAGTGCAGAATTATCCTATGGGCACACTTCCAGTACATACATAGTTCAAGATAACCTCTGCTGAGGATAACAATAAAAAGCACAAGCCAGGCCGGGTACCTTGGCACACACCTGTAATCTCAGCGGCTCTGGAGGCTGAGACAGGAGGATCGTGAGTTCAAATCCATCCTTAGCACTGACGAGGCACTTAGCAACTCAGTGAGACCCTGTCTCTAAATAAAATACAAAATAGGGCTGGGATGTGGCTTAGTGGTTGAGTGTCCCTGAGTTCAATCCCTGGTACTCAAAAAAAAAAAAAAAAAGCACAAGCCACATAAAGCTATAATGGGTGGAGTTAGGAAGTGTAGCAAACAGGAGAACCCAAATCTCCAACATCCTGAAATAATTGAAGGACCCGAAGCTCACTTTAAAAATTACATTTAAAAAAATAGGGGGTTATTAAAGAAGAAATAGACCCATAATTAAAGAAGGCAATATGAAAGAAGAACTGGAAGATTAAAAAAAAAAATCTTGATATAGTCATGGAAGTTAATTTTTTAAAAAACTCAGATACAGTTATGGACAGAATTAGCAAATTAGAAGATAGATTTGGGGGAATCACAGTTGGGGGTATGAAAGCATAATTAGGAGTGCTAGGTACAGAATGAGGATGTTCACAGGAAACCCAAAAGAAACGAATCTAGAGAATGGTAGCGATTGAAAAGAAAATGACTGAGAACATTCCAGAATTGAAGAAAGACGTGTGTACCCAAACAATTTTGAAGTAGAATAGGACTATCCATCAGATATCAAGATATATTACAAAGTTGTGATAATTAATACAATGTGTTATTGGTCCAGAGACAGAAAGAACCAATGAGATAAAACAGATCTTTTTTAAAAAAATATTTATTTATTTACTTTAGTTGTACACAATGCAATGCATTTATGGATAAAACATCTTTAAACACTCACGTATGGTAGTTTGAAGGCATTACAAATCAATTGAGAATGACAAGTTGCACTATAAATTGTGCTAGGACCACATATATGAGGAAAAATAAAATTAGATTTTATCTCACACAAAATTCAATTCTACAAGGTGTAGGGAGGGTTAAAGAACCTATATGTGCCAAAGGAAAAGAAAGAAATCTTTTAAACTTTGAGTAGAAAATGTAGATTACAACTATATACATTAGGATATCAAAATTTCCACATTGCTATTGAAGAAGAGGTCACAAAGCAGGAAAGGCATTTGCATTGCACAAAATAAAAAGGCAAATATCTTGAATAAATTTACAAATCAGTGTCTAAATAAGTGGGCAAAGTAAACAAATGGCAATTGAGAGAAGAGGAAACCAAAAATGGCCTACAAATATAAATAGATGTTCAATCTACTAGTAATTTAAGACCTTGCAAATTAAAAACCATCAATTAGCAAAAAGTAAAAATGTTAGGTGATAAGTGTGAGTGAGGATATGGAATTATAGGATCTTCTTATAGAAGAATTATAGGATCTTCTTATAGAAAATGTAAATTGGCACAATGACTTTATAAAGCACATATCCAGGGAAGGTAATGGTGGATTTTCTTAGTGATCTAGAAGATACAGTCCTACATATATGCCCTAATAGATGCCTAAGAAAATATATACAAGATATTGTGATAGCATTGTTTGCACAGGAAAAAGCCAGAAACAAATGTTCATTTTTAGGAGAATGGATAACTGCATTGGGGTAAAATGTGTGTATGTTAGTGTACTATAAATGCATTGGGGTAATATAAAGTTGTAGCTAAATGGTATGATTGTATATATACTTTAGGTATGTTACTCCTATACATTTATATATATGTAATATATATTATTCAATACCATTTAGTACAACTTTAAAAATGGAGAGCAATTGTACCTATCTACTAAAGAATAGAAATGTTTGTGAGAATGATAAATAGCAAGTTCAGAATAATGAGGTTATTTCTACTGGGAGTAGGACTTAGGATACAGAGGGTGTTCAATTAGATCTGAAATGTTTATTCTCTTAGGTTGTGTGATGGTTTGTGTGTGTGTGAGATATATATATACACACACACACATACACATATACACATATATTTAATTATTTTTCTAGTTGTAGACAGACACAATACCTTTATTTTATTTATTTATTTTTATGTGGTGCTGAGATTGAACCCAGTGCTTCACACTTGCAAGGCAAACTCTCTACCAGCTGAGCCACAAACCCAGCCCACATGTTATTTATATTGTTGTCTGTACCTGTCTGCATGTCTGAAGACTCATGGAGTGTCCTGGGCATAATGTATTTATACATGGATGCATCATGGTAGAACTCAAGGTTATCAAAGAAAAAAAATCTATAGAGCTGGTAGAGAAAAATGATTGATTATCCATACAGGAATAATAATTTGATAATAGGTCTCTAATTAGTAACAGTAAATGCCAGAACACTTTGGAATGTGCAGCTGTTTGAGCATATAGGCAGCTACACTAGGCATAGGGCTAGGAGGACCAATGCCGGTAGGGCTCTTCCCCCAACCCAGGAAATATGGTTACCAAAATTGATACTACCAGGAAACATAGGCAGAGCAACAACAATAGAAGAAACCAGGAAAGTTATCAAGTTTTTACAGGTTTAAAAGACCCTATGTGGCTGGGTGCAGTGGCACACGCCTGTAATCCTAGCACTTGGGAGGCTGAGGCAGGAGGATCACAAGTTCAAAGCCAGCCTCAGCAATGGCAAGGCACTCAGCAACTCAGTGAGACCCTGTCTCTAAATAAAATGCAAAAAAAGGGCTGGAGATGTGGCCCAGTGGTCAAGTGCCCCTGAGTTCAATCCCCGGTACCAAAAAAAAAAAAAAAAAAAAAAAAAAAAAAAGAAAAAAACCTATATGAAAGAACACTTGGATCATGTAATAGAAAAATGATTACATTTTCTGATGAAGGGAGAAAAAAGAAATTATTATCTTAATAGATGCCAAAACAGCCCGCAGTTAGTTCCAAATCCTATTAACAACAACAATAATAACTTAGCAAACCAAAGTAGAAGAGTTTATCCTGGTAAAGCTTAAGGAACAAGATACTTACTGCAATAATTCCATTGTTGGAAGAGAAAAAGAAAAGATGCTTGTTGTCATTACTTCTGCTCTATATACCAAGGTTCCTAGCTAACACAATAAGACAAAAAAAAAGAAATAAGGAGAAAAAAATCTCAATTGTTATTTCCAGATGATAAAATTATCTACATAAAATATCCAAGAAAACGTATGGATTAATTACTAGAACTAATATATTCAGCAGGGTTATTGTCTAGAAGATGCACATGCAAAAACAGAATCTTATTCTCTGGTGATAATCAAGTAGAAATATCTCATTCACATTATTTCTTTAAGTGGACATGGGTTACTATCCTTTTATGGATTCCCTTCAGTATTTCTACAGATTTACTAATGGTATGTTTTCTGGTTTTGTTTGCCTAAGAATGTCTTAATTTCTGTTTCATTTTTAAAGGATAGTTTTATTGGGTATAGAATTCTTGGTAGACAGGTTTTCAGTGCTTCAGAACTATGTCATCTTACTGCCTTCCGACTTTCACGATTTCTGATGAGAAATTGGCTGTTAATGTTATTGAAGATCACTTGTACATGATATGTTATTTCTCCCTTCCTGCTTTCAAGATTCTTTGATTTTTTGATAATTTTATTATGATGTGTCTAACTGTAAATGCCTTTTGGTTTATTCTAGTTGCAATTCATTGACATGAATGTATAAATAAATGTTTTCAATAAAGTTGGTAAATTTGGAGCCATTATTAAAATATTATTTTGCACTTTCCTCTCTTTTCCCTCTGAGACTACTATTTGTGTACACATTGGTATACTTTATCACATTCTACAGGTCTCTGAGGCTCTGTTCATCTTTTTTCCACTCTTTTTTCTTTTTAAATTTTTTTTAGTTATAGTTGGACACAACACCTTTATTTTATTTATTTATATGTGGTGCTGAGGATTGAACCCATGGCCTCACACATCGCTCTACCACTGAGCCACAACCCCACCCCTTCTTTTTTCTTTATGTTTCTCAAACTAGATAATTTCAATTGATTCATGTTCGCTGACTCTTTCTTCTGCCTGCTTAAGTTCTCTTTGGTAAACTTTTTATTCCAGTTATCATATATCTCAACTCCAGAATTCCTGGTGTGTGTGTGTGATTTCTGTCTCTTCATTGATAATTCGTCTCTATTTTGTGAGACTTTGTTGTTCTGCTTTCCTTTAATTCTTAATTGTGGTTTCCTTTATTTCTTTGAACATAAAGTAGCCGATTTAAAATCTGTCTTGTATGTTCAACAACTGGGATTTCTATTTTGTTTTCCTCTGCAGATCCACTTTCCGTTGTTCTCTGCCTTCCATTCAGGAGCCAGGCTGTCTGGTCCACACCAGTGAGATCCCTGGGCTCTCTGACTTGTCTGAACTCAGCCACTGGGGACACCTGGGGAGGGCAGCAGAAGATTGGAGAGGGAGGGAGGGTACTTGATGTATGCCATGGCCAGTGTCACTGTTTCTTTCAAGGAGCCAGCTATCCATAACATTCTCCTTCCAGGTTGTGGTGACTGCTTGCTCCTCTTCTCCCTTTGATCCAGGCCTGCGCTGTCTCTTGCGGCTCCCTCCTACAGCTTTGTGGCTGATCCCATTGCAGTAACCCCTTTGTGAATCCTGTTCTCACATACCATCTACTTCCTTCTGAGACTAACTGATACAGAAGGATGCATGCATGCTGTCTTAGAGTAGCGATTCCCTCCAAGAAGGAAGGGAGGAAGATGGGAAAGAGCATAATGCATGTTAAATTGGCATGGACACACATAGGTATGATAAAGATATTTAGTTATACAAAGATTCATGCCATCAAAATAAGGAGGATTGTCTTAGAAGTCCAAGATTTCCTTGCAGCCTTTGAAGTAGTCCAAGCCTTTGAGGAAGGACCTGTTTGGTGGCAGTAAAGACGAATCTGCTGTTAAAGAAAGAAATGATTCCTCAGGCAATGGCAGAATCATGCACTGTTTTAGCTCACAAATAACTGCTGCTATTTTACCACACTGATAGTTACTCAGGGACAGGTGGAAACCCCAAAGCTAGCATTCTGCATATTAATGAAAAATGGTTTTAGCAAATGGGCAAAATAGTATGTGGCAAAGCCTCTCTTCCCAGTGTGCACAGGTCACGGTGTAACTGCACTTACCATGGATGGAGGTGTCAGTATGGTATCTGACTCAGGACAGTGCCAGATTGGATAAGGCACTGCTGGCCCTTGTCATTAGGAGGGCGTCTCTAGTTCTGGAACATTCTGACCTCATGCTGTTCTCGCTGCCTGGGAGGCCCCTCTGGCCCAGCTTGCTCTGCAGGCCCCCTCAGGGATGGGGAGCCCAGGGAGGTGGGAGTTTGAAAGGGGTGTTAGTTGTCACGAGCACCCAGTAAGGTGGCCACAGAGCAGGAAGGAGACCTTGAGGCTGCACAGGTTGGCCTGAGGAAGGGGAGAGGATGGGGGCTGTGCAGGGGACCCGGCTGGAAGCAGCCAGACCTGAGCCCTTTCATCCCCACATCAGAAGCAGATAAAAACTCCTTCCCAAAGCGTCTTTCTCTCCTGCTCAGTGGTGAAACATTGGAATTGCATTTTACCAAAAGTAGTGTGTTTCCTACTGCTCCCGCCGGATCCCTGCGCAAGGCCAGCCAGCCCGAGCAGGGCCTTGTGGTCGGGAGTGAGTGTCCACTCAAGGCAGAGTGAGCCCTGCACTCTCCCCGGACCCTGTGCCCAGTCATCGTCAGACGTTCCTCTGGTGGCTGGTGTGTGTCACCTGTGAGCCCCAGCACCTCAGGACTGCAGACCTCATGGGACCACCCATGTCCACCAGGGACATCAGGCTGCTCGGAGGTGTCCCTGTGGGCCCCATGCTGGAGAGACGAATGCACACTGGGTGTGTGGAGCAGAGTGGAGAGGCACAGAGATGGGCAAGACCAGACGAACAGCTTCTAAAGGTTCTGAAGATATCAGGCCTCGTGTGGATGTGGCTGTCTGTCTTGGTCCCCAAGTCTCATCCGATCTGCCTCCAGCATGTCTTCCAAATGTCCTCCTCAGACAGGAAGAGGCAGGGGCAGGGGCTGGAGTGAAGTTCTCAGTGAACACCTTTTAAAATCGTTTTTGAGCCTCCTGGTAGTGATGAGGATGAAATTAAGTAAAAAGCATCGTCCCTCCCCTCTGTCCCAGCCCCTGCTCTTCCTTAAGAGAGCCCTGGACTCCTGCCTCTCCACTCCTGTGCGCCTGCTAGTGACTTCAAGCTTCCTCTCATCCCGTCCTTGCAGCCCCGAGGGCTTGTGGCTGAAGAGTCTCCTGGCAGAGAAGTCCGGGCAGTGTGTTCTCGCCCACTTCAGGGAGACCATGTCCACCGGTCTGTGGATGACATGACAACCGCAGGGAAGCGGCGAGTTTCCGAAGGTCCTGTGGGAATGTGCGGATGTTGGGGGAGGTTGGCCTGGCATGGCCCAGCACCTGTGCTCTCATGATGCGCGTGTCTCACGGCCTTGGCACCCCCGACCTTGCAGACGGGTCCTGTCCCCACCATGTGCTAGCACTGCTGGCCCTTGTCATTATGGGGGCTTCTCCAGTTCTGGAACGTTCTGACCTTGTGCTGTTCTCGCTGCCGGGGAGGCCCCTCTGGCCTTGTAAGATCCTCTCGCTCTGTCCTGGCACCTGAGACACCTCTCCTGTGGGCAGCCTTCCTCGCCTGGTCAGGTACACTCCTGAGCTTCCTTCCCTGGCTCTTTGTTCTAGTTGCCCAGATGAGCCTTCACTGTGCAGCGGCATGCTGCCGCCTGTGAGTCTTCCAGGCAAGCCTGAGTCTCCTGCCAGGCCCCTGGGGCTCAGGGGAGCACCTGCCTTCTGGGAAGTCGGCGCCATCGTGGACTGGCCTGCTTCGCCCCTCACCACCTAGCCTTCCCTAGTCTTCCTGGGCCTAGGCAGCCCGGGGAGCCCATTGCCATTCCAGGGCAGTCCTTGCAGGCAGAATGCTCAGCTTGCCTTTGCCCGTGGGCCAGGAGCCGCTGACATTCTTGGCCAAGTGTGGCAGAGACCTGGCTGCTAGCAAGTCTTCTCCCTGCGCAGCCGGACAGCCTCTGGCCAGCTTGTCCCAGCCATCTGGTCTCCCAGTTACTCCTGTGGTAAGGGGTGGCCGTGGGAGGCCTGCTGCAGGGGGAGAGCAGGGCCTGATGGGTGGCTCTGCACTGGGCCCCTTCCAGCTGTCCCCAGTGAGGAACACGCTCTGCTGATCTTGTCTTGAATCCTGATCCAACACTTAGGCAATGTCATTTTAAAATTTATTTTATGATGAGGTAAATGATTTTCATTTTCTCTCTGTAGAACAGGGATATGATATTTATTGGAACATTGCATGTGCCAGGCATTATTGGAAATGCTTTAAATATCTTAATTGCAACATGTATCTATTACTACATCTATAAATATACAGTTACCTCAGAAATTAAGGCCTTGTTTACTAAGGTTGGTGCAATTGCTTCAAATGTAGTGCATTGTGTTGGTGAACACAGAGCCAAAGTGTATGGATCTGGCCAAGGTCAATTAATTTGCACGATGCGCTCTTTTGTCATTGCAGGGACATTTTAACCACACGGAGAACCGTTAGAAGATGCAGACTGGAAAAGGGACGATTCCAATTTTGGCTCTGAATCCTCTGTGTGACAGCAAATGCAAATCCCTTACAGATGGGTCTAGGCGCCCACCTGTTCAAACAGCAGCCTGGCGCTCTCTGCTGGGGGATTGTTTGCCCTCTCCTTCAGGTAATCCCTGCGTCCTCTGCGCGAGAGCCTGCAGAGCCCCTGTTACTTCTAGAGAGCCCCTGTGTCCTTATGATTCACCACAGCCGCCTTTCAGATGTGTCTTGCTTGAGAGGGAAATCAGTTGTGTTATTTAAAAGTTAAAAGAGTTTTGTGTCAAGCCCCTGTGAAGGCCGGGAGCCTGTGGCTTAGGGACTCATATCCAGATGTTGCCCTGCGTGTGTACTTTGGACTTGTTTTGTGGATGTATCCAGGGCTACTTACATACTCTTTTTGATTAAAATACTTATTTTTATATTTAAAATGCTCTATAGTCTTGAAGTGGATTTTATTAAATGCTAGTATCCGGTCTGTTCTATGTGATTCTACAATTGAAGTTCACAGGGACAGGACCCACTTTAGATTAAAATGGAATTGCTCATTTTCTCTTGGGTTTTTGATGTATCGTCTAACTGTGGAGACTGGTGTATTTTCCCCGGGTTTGAAAGCTTCCCAAGATGACCTGTTTGCATGATAGACAAGGTCCTGAAGAAATCACTGGATTAGAGAATTGATCTCAAGTTCTTTAACCTTCTCAAGCTAGAGGAGGGCCCGCGTCCCTGGCACACTCCCGCCTGTATCACAGTATTCCACAGGCCACGCTCCCTGCCAGGGACATCCTCAGCATTGGCATTTGGAAGAGCCCAGTCCATAAATGCTGTGCAGCCCTGGGGCAGTTCATTGCTGCGGAGACGGAGCAGGGGAAGACACAGCAGTGGAGGGACGCTAGTGCAGTGCCACCTGCAGTAGGACCATCCAGAATCAGAGGACGCAGTGCCATTAACCCTGAGTAAGGTGCCAGGGCCGAGAGCAGCTTGGAGAACGCCGGCCCCTGCCCAATCAACCATGGCTCCTTGCCAGAGCCGGAGAAGATGTTGGGATGTGTGCTTTAAGCAAAAGTTTTCAAAGAGTTGTAGTTTGTTATCTTTTTAAAATGAGTTACACACCTTGATGTTTATGGGGGGAACAAAACCACATTACTCTTGTGTGCAAACTCCTCCCTTTCCCCAAACTTACAGAGATGCCCCTGTATCCATGGCTGTGTATTTTGGCAAATGCAGCCTCATGGAAATCACCCTGGCTGTCGATATGAGTGAAACAGCCCCTGGGCATCATCCTGCCCCATAGAAGGTACCCCCACGCTAGAATCTGCAGACCAGGTCACCCCTGGGGCCTTGTGAGTCACTTATTTTTTCCCATCTGTGGGGGGTGGGGATGAGAGCCGCAGGATTTGTCCTGGGCCTTGAAGATGACAGCACAGCCAAAGGGCATGGCTGCTGCCCGTGCACAGCCTCCAGATGCAAAGCAGCCTCCCTCTGACAGGCCCATGGCCCAGAAGATACGGCAGTGTGGAAATGACCGGAGGGCAAGGAGGCCAGCCAGAACTGGGGCCTGCCAGTTTTACTACAGCGCCCACACATCTCAGGTGGTAAAAAGAGCCCATAACAGAGGAGCTTGTGACAGGCACCTGAAGGGGTGTGACATCTGTATTTTCAGTGCAGTGCAGGTCACAAATAGAATGCTCTGAAACCCCAGTCTTGCCACCCACCTTTCCTGCACCCGTGCCCCCCTCAGAACCATCCTGCTCTGGCCTCTTAGGCAGCAGGATTCCTGTTGGCCATCCAGTTGGCCATGCTGCCCTCAGCGTGGCGCGGTCTGGAAGCACGACCTCCAGTCCACCTCACCAGCTGCTAGGCACCAGCTCTGCGTGCGCTCCCCGACTGGCTTCTCTCTTAAAGGCCCTGTAGTCAAAAAGGTGTGAGGCCTGGGTGGATTCCTTGTTCAAGTGCCTTCTCACCCTCATGCAAATAACTCCTGCCCTTGTGGACGAACACAGGAAACACAGAAAGGAAAACAAGTGTGCTGTCCCCCATGGCCACCATGGCCTGTTGGCACAGGCCCTCCACACACAGACTTACGTCTTGGTTCTTAAGTGCTGCTGTGTGCTGGCACCCTCGACATCATCACAGGCACAATCTCCTTCTTTTTTGTTTTATAATATTTATTTATTTGTTTTAGTTGTACACGATGCCTTTTTAGTTTTACGTGGTGCTGAGGATCGAACCTGGGCAGCACACGTGCTAGGTGAGCGCTCTACCGCTGAGCCACAGCCCCAGCCCCCAAGTCTTCTTAAAAGGTGGCAGAAGATTCCATCTCTGAGTAGGCTGTCATCTGGCTGTCCCTCCCTGGGCAGCGCACGGCTGCTGTGTTAGAGCAGGCTGGGTGACTAGGCTGCACCCTGCTGGGGCGGCCTGGTCAGCCCCTGTGGCAGGGAGGTCCTCACCCAGGACCGCTCTCCTGACCACACTGACTTGGCAGCACTCCAGGTACCAAAGCAGATCAGCTCACAGGCAGAACCTGCATGGGTTTTGCTAAATCAGGCTTTGACGCAGCCCATGACAAGCATGAAATGAGATCATCCCTTTAAAGCACTTCCTCTCTGTTTTCTTGTCATGAGACAAGAAAAGGAAAAGACCTTTTCTCACACCCTGAGGAAACAGACTAGGCATTTTTGTTTGTATTCCATTATAGATCAATTTTCAATTTTCAATTTGTTCTTTATAATCTGTCACTGTTGTTTTGTTTGTGGAGGGGCTTAAAATACCAAAGTATACTTTTTAAAAAATATATTTATTTATTTACTTTAGTTGTACATAATGCAATGCATTTATGTTTACGTGGTGCTGAGGATCGAACCCAGGCGCGCGCGTGCGAGGCGAGCGCTCTGCCTCTGAGCCACAACCCCAGCCCCCAAAGTATACTTTTTTTTTTTAATTTTTTTAAATATTTTTGAATATTTATTTATTTGCTTTAGTTGTACACAATGCCTTTATTTGTACGTGGTGCTGAGGATCGAACCCGGGCCGCGCACGTGCTAGGTGAGCGCTCTACCGCTGAGCCACAACCCCAGCCCCAAAGTATACTTTTAATAATTCCACAAAATACATTTATAGCTGCTTCTAAACCAACAAATTATAAAACTCATTTCAGAAAATTTGCATGCCAAGTTAATAAAAACAGACCTATTAACATCATTTGAAATATCTTGACTCCTTAAAAAGTTTATTTCCAGATTTGTTTATAAACATTAAACATTGTACCTGAAATCCATACTTATTAAAGAAAAATTTAAATTATAGATAAGTGAAAAGGAAAAATAAGTCACCCATAACCTCATTACTAAAAGTAACTAACATTGATGTTTTGGTCAACTTTAATGTCGCTGTGACCAAAAGTTATGAGATAACAATGTAGAAGAGGAAAAGGGCTCACATGTTTAGAGGTTCAGTCCGTGATCCACTGACTCCATGGTTCTGGGCCCAAGGTGAGGCAGAATATCATGGCAGAAGGGCATGTAGAGGACAGCTGCTCAGGACATGACAGTCAGGGGCAGAGAGAGCTCTCTCATCAGGGACAAAATGTAAACCCCAGAGCCTGTCCCCAGTGACCTACTTCTTCCCCCCAGGCCCTGCCTGCCTACAGTTGCCACCCACTTAATCCATATCAGTGGATCAGTCTGCTGATGAGATTACAACTCTCATAATCTAATCATTTCACCTCTGAAAAGTCTTGAATTGCCTCACACATGAGCTTTTGGGGGACACCTCATATCTGAACCATAACAGTGAACATTTTAAGGTGCATCCTTACATAACTTTTTATCTAAACCTACATACCCACAAACAGACTTTACTGTTAGGGTCACAAGCATATTTCATGTTAATAAATATTATTTAAAACGGTTACATAGTATTCTGTTGAATGGAAATGCTATGGTTTGTTTACCCAGGCCCTTTGTAGTGAGTATTTAGGTTGTAGTATGTATCTATTTATTAGTACAAAAACTGCTTTATAACCCTCCTTACATACACTTCATAAAGTTTTAAATCATATTCATAAGAGAGCATTCCAGAAGTTGAATTGCTAGAGGGCACATTCTGGTTTTCTGCCCTCTGGAAAGCGGGTACCAAGAACACGTCTCTTCCCCTTTCCCTTCCCTAGCATTGCTCAGAGTTGATTTTTTTATCTTCCTAATACATCAAAGTGGTTTTAGCTCACCCACCTCCAATGAGGGTCAGTCAGCTCATGGCCAGTCCCGCTTTGCATCCACGTCTCCCCTCTGTACTGGAAGCAAATACCAGACGTGATATTATTTCATCCATGATCACTTTAATGTGAGTCCCACGAGACATTTAGGAAGCATGACCAAGTATGATCATCATTCTTCACATAAAATTTACAATAATTCCTTTTGTCATGAAACGTCCAGTCCTTGATCAGATTTCACACGCTTTGTCAATTTTACAAAAGATTATTTGTTTTGCATTGCTCTTTACAGCTTTTGAATCAGGACCCGGGCACAGTGTACACATTGTGACTATAGTGTATGTATTCCCAAGTCTCCTGGTGGAAGGTGTCCCTGCATCTTTTCCCCTAGCAGGTTATTTTTCAAAACTAGTTGGTAAACTGTAGTTTGAGATTTTGTTAATGGTCTCCCTCTCATGTTCTATGTACTCTCTGACCTCTGTGTTTCCTATACATTGGCACCTGATCTAGAAGCCTGAAAGGATTCAATTTGGGTGGGGAGGCGAGGCTTCTCTTTTGGTCCTTGCCTGGCTGACCTTTGCTACTGACTGTGCTGTTTTAATTTGCATGTCACACATGACATTTATGAGACTCAGATGGGCCATGTGTGTCTTTTGTGAACTTCCCATCTTTGCCCAGTTTTCCACTGGGGATGTCTTTTCACTATCTACTTTTAAAAGTTGTTTATATACCAAGGCTATCAAGTCTGCTTTTTTCCCTCATGTGTTACAAATATTTCTCCCGGTTTGCCATTTTTCACTTTCTGTGTGCAGTGATGTTCCTGTCCTTTGCCTCAGATAATTTTTTTGCTCTTGTATATGGCAGGCTTTTTGCTGGTTCCTAGCCTTTATAATCATTTTAAGAAAGGCCTTCTTTTTCTCAAGTTCATGTACACTGTATGAATGTGAATTACATATTTGCACTTTGCATGGCTCAGAATAACACAACACTCTGCTCCACCTACAACTCCTAGGGGAAAGGTCAATATATGTAACTTCATCCCCAGATGTTTACCAGTTAGTCTAACCACTCCACTGACTATAAATTCCTTTTTTTTTTTCATATGTGGGACAGTTTCTGCACTTCCTTTTCTGTTCTTTGATCTTTCTCATTCAATAGCTGTAATGTGCACACACACAATTGCACATGTATGTGTGTGGCCTTTCTATCAAAGTGTAGCATGTATGCACAAAGTGGAAAATGAATTCCAGGCCTAGTGAGCAGGCGTGGGTGGAGAGGCTACTTCCATCTCCCTCATTAGTTTCTTTGTCAAAATATTCTGCTCTTCTCACATGCGTGTTCTTCCAGATCAACGTTAGGACTGTTTTGTCAAATTTCAAAAATGAAACCATATTAAAGGTTGGGTTGGTGCTGCCTTTATTGAATGATTGCAGGATACAGGGTAGCAATACAATACCAGCACTACCCAGACAGGGCGCATTTTGCTACGATGATCATTTTTTCTTTGTTTCCTTGCCATATGTCCTACACTTTAAGCTTGATCTCAGGTGACCTTTTTTCCATGACACCTTCTGTTTGTAACAGAAGATGAACACCAGGCCATTTCCTGAAACAACGAAGACCAGGGCCCAGGCCTTAGTGGTAACAAGGTCCTGACAGATGAAAATGTCCTGAAGCTAAGTTGTTCCTTGCTTCCTTGCATGCACTAAGAGTGCATTGTGCCCGGTGCAAAGATTGGGCAGCCCATCTTTACTGAGCAGCACTGTGTTGACTGTGCCGTGGGCTCTACAGTTCATCCTGTCTCACCCTCAGAGAACCCTCGAGAGAATCTCCTTCTCTGTACTAATGAGGATGGAGAGGCTGAGCCACTTGTCACAGTCAGACTGCTGGGTCTGTGCCTGGCGTCTGGGCCTACAGGTTCTGCTTCCTCCCTACTCCCTACTCCCCTGCAGCCCGTAGAGCACGGGGTGCTGCCGGCCCCCAGGACAGGCCACAGAGCACCAGCGGCTGACGGGGGAGAGGCAGCGGGTAGCACGGGTGGGGGTGGGGAGTTGCAGGTCAGTGGGGTGACACTGCAGCTGCAGGACGAGGACGTGGTGGAGGAAGACACTGTGGAGGTCTGCTGGGCAGCGTCCTGTCTGAAGGTGACCGTAGCGTGTTGTCCGCTCGTGGCGTGTGACCCCCCCCCCCCCCCCCCCCCCCCCCCCCCCCCCCCCCCCCCCCCCCCCCCCGCTCCCCCCCCCCCCCCTCCCCGTCGTGGCCGTGTGAGGAGGGCGGGTGCGTGGTCAGGGTTGGGGTTTGCTCTGCTTTGTTTCCGTGGCACTGGGGATGGATCCCAAGGGTGCGCTGCCACTGAGCCGCACCCTCAGCCTTTTTATTTTTTATTTTGAGACAGGGTCTCACTGAGTTGCCCAGGCTGGCCTCAAACTTGCCATCTTCCTGCCTCAGCCTCCTGAGTAGCTGGGACGACAGGCGTGTGCCACTGCACCTGGCTCATGCCTAGTATCCTTAGCACAAAACTAAAAGCAGAGTAGCCCCCAGTGGCGCTTGGGAAAGGCCTCACTGGCCCTGCCTCTTTCCAGGGTTCAGTTCTGCCTCTGCGGGGAAGACCCCATCCCTTGGTGGCTGCTGGGCAGGCTCTTCTGGCTCCCCAGGCAACAGTTAGTTCTTCCTGAGGGGTGCGGAGGCAGCGCTCTGCTGCAGCGGGAGGAGGCCTTCACAGAGCTGCTGGTCTTTCCAGATGGTTCCACTGGCGTCTGGAGTGATGGATAGATGCACTCGAGATCCCTTGCCCAAAAGCCGGGGCTTAGAGAAGGCCTCGCTGGCTGCTGGCTCCTCCCAAGCTGCATAGAATCCCTCAGTGAGCCATTTGTCCCCTGATTCCCATGCTCAGCAGCAACTCCTGCACAAGTGGCCATCTCCTGGGAGGCCCTTCTGTGCTGGGCCTCATTCTGGAAAGCAGCACCACAGCCATGGACACAGGTGAGAACCAGGAGGTCTGACCAGGGCCCGGCCTTAGTGCTAACGAGGTCCTGGCAGATGACAATGTCCTGAAGCTCGGGTGTTCCTTGCTCCTTGCATGCGCGCGTTGGTCTTAGGAAGCTTAGGTTCTGGCAGGACAGAGGCCCTGCACTTGCTGCCGCTGCCACCTAGTTCCTTTCTGCACACAGTCACATAAGCGTGTGAGACTGTGTCCCAGATGTGGCATTTATATTTTATTTCAAAGGTGAATCGTGCAAATGATCCCCACCAATATTTAGCAATAGTGAGCAACACCTAGAAAACATTCTTAGAACATGTATTTTCCCTCAAAGTTAATGCAAGAATTTTGGAATGCTCTACTAATAATTTGATTTAGCCACAAGGCTGTTGAAGCTCACCAGAAAGCATCGAAGATGAGTTGGTCACTGGTCTCATCCATTGGCGTCCTGGTCTAAGCTCTTACCTTAATCCTGTATTTTTATTAAAATAGCTCTTAACCTTGGAACAGCAGCTTGAGTGTGTGAGTAGACAGGCGTTGTGAGACTCGGATGGCAGGAGGGTGTGACGATCCCGTCAAGTCGGGTCCAGGCACAGCTGCTGAGGGCTGCACACGCCGGGCAGCCAGTGGGGCATCAGGCCCCGAGCACGTCCACTTTCCTGCGTGCATCGTCTGGGGCAGTCAATGTGACGGGCACTTCTGAGCGTCAGGGCTGACTCGGCACTGCCAGCTCCCATGCTACCTTCTCTAGAGGTCATTTGAAGTCACACAGCAGGACTTGTGCCAACTGCACACCCCTGCCTCGGGAGCTCAGCCTCTGCAGAGCAGCGTGGCCTTGGGGCTGCAGTCTGCTGTGAGGGGAAGGCAAAGTGGGGGCGGGGGGCAGCACAATCTCCTGCTTAAAACAACAGCACCTGTGACCAGGTGTTAGCAGTGAATCCTGATGAGAACGTGGGTGTTGGTCAATTATTGTGTTTTTCTGATTTTTGTTGTTTCTCAAAATGTTCTTATAAAAATGGGCTTTGAACAGATGAACACATTGGTGTGGCAGCAGCACAGTCCAAGGCCCGTTGTCACAGCCAGCACAGGCTCCGTCCACTCCTCGTCCTGGCATCGTTTGGGAGATGAGGGAGTCGGGTGACTAGCCAAGGCCACACTGCCAACCCCTGGCCGAGGTCGGTGCTCAAGCAGGGGTGGCCTCTGCCCAGGAGCTCCAGGGCTGGCGCTGTGCTCTGTCGCCCCACTTCTCCACGGTGCAGTAACGTCTTAGGACTCTTTTAAAAATAGAATCTGAGAACTAACTCGTGTTTCTTTGATTGCTTATGTGAAAAGAATTCCAATGTCCCCTCTCTTATTTGAGATAGAAAATGCCCTGTGTAGATTTTCATTTCTTTAAAAACCATAACATTTTTAAAGTTTTACTGCATCATACTTGATGTTTTCCTCTCTATCCTGCTCTTGCGACTATGGTGATGTTCATATTTGAGTGATGTCATGCATCTCAGGTGGTGAGACCTCCACTGCTGCCATAGCCCCCCACCTAGTCATGCTGGCTCTGCCTGGGACCCCTGCCCTGGTCTGCGCAGGCCCAGGAAGCCCCTCCTCCAGTGGGGGCAGCGCATCCTGCCAGTCACTGCTCCAAGTGCTTCACACGCAGAAGTTCCCATCCCAAGAGTCCCCTTGGGCCCTGGAGCAGCCATTGGTTTGGGGGATGAGGAAAATCCTGATGGTGAAACTGAACTCAGAGCTGCAGAGGTTGCAGAGTTGGGACACTGGACTTCAGTGGGAGGCAAGGACAGGGCCTCACCAGGCGGTGACCCCTGCAGGAGAGACCTGCACCTACTTGCAGGTCGGGTGACCCCTGCAGCACCTACTTGAGGCCTGCACCTACTTGCAGGCCGGGTGACCCCTGCAGGAGAGGCCTGCACCTACTTGCAGGCCGAGGTGCACCTACTTGCAGGCCGGGTGACCCCTGCAGGAGAGACCTGCACCTACTTGCAGACCCCTGGGTGAGGCCTGCACCCCCTGCGGGTGGAGAGACCTGCACCTACTTGCAGGCCGGGTGACCCCTGCAGGAGAGGCCTGCACCTACTTGCAGGTCGGGTGACCCCTGCAGGAGAGGCCTGCACCTACTTGCAGGCCGGGTGACCCCTGCAGGGGTGCACCTACTGCAGTGACCCCTGAGAGGCCTGCACCTACTTGCAGGAGAGGCCTGCACCTACTTGCAGGCCGGGTGACACCCTGGTGAAGGCCTGACCCCTGCAGGAGAGGCCTGCCCCTGCTTGCAGGCCGGGGACCCCCTGCAGGAGAGGCCTGCACCTACTTGCAGGCCGGGTGACCCCTGCAGGAGAGACCTGCACCTACTTGCAGGCCGGGTGACCCCTGCAGGAGAGACTTGCAGGCCGGGTGACCCTGCACCTACTTGCAGGGTGACCCCTGCAGGAGAGGCCTGCACCTACTTGCAGGCCGGGTGACCCCTGCAGGAGAGGCCTGCACCTACTTGCAGGTCGGGTGACCCCTGCAGGAGAGACCTGCACCTACTTGCAGGCCGGTCTGAACTGACTTTTTTTTTCGGAGCTCCAGCGCCTGGGCTGCCGTGGCAGTCCCCAGCAGGCACGCAGTGCACTTGACAGGGCCAGCTGGGGTATGGTGAGAGGTGCTGCCTGGCTGTCCAGAGGAGGGGCGACTGGGTCCCCTTCCTGCTCTTGGCCCTGTGCCGGAGCTTCCCTGAAGGGGCTCCCTGGCAGGGCCATCGCTGCTCCTGTTTCCAAGTCCTGCCCCAGGCCCAGTGTGCTCGCTGTGGTGAGGGTTTTCTCCCGTAGAATCCTGGGAACATGGAAGCCGCAGGGGTGAGATCCAGAGCCCCGGGGCACCCCAGGGACGGCTGCCTGGGGAACGTTGCTCTGCTGTCCCTCTGATTCCCGAGCAGTGTCACACACACAGTTCACATCTCGTGTTTTTCAGTTCACCCTTTCAGCACGTCCTGTGACTTTTTTTTTTTTTTTATTTATTTATTTGGTGGTACCGGGGATTGAACTCAGGGGCACTCGACCACTGGGCCACATCCCCAGCCCTTTTTTGTATTTTATTAAAGACAGGGTCTCACTGAGTTGCTAAGTGCCTCGCCATTGCTGAGGCTGGCTTTGAACTCGCGATCCTCCTGTCTCAGCCTCCCAAAGTGCTGGGATTACAGGCGTGCGCCACTGCACCCGGCTCACGTCCTGTGACTTTTGAAACTCTCTAAATGCTCAGATCCCAAAAGCCCACACCTGGCCCCACCAGTGGAATGCTCTCCTATTGGGACTGGAGATGGCCCTCACCACAGGTTGCTGGTGAAAGAGTTGTCACTTTGGCAGCAAAACAAAAAAGTGAACGCGATGCCAGTCGCCTCACATTGGCCATAGTGTGAGCCTGGAAGCACCAGGTTCTCTGCCCAGGATGCCTGCTGAGCACCCCTGCCTGAGGTCCTGCCCTGAACCAAAGGGGCACCTGAGCACCCTCCAGGAGCTGGGTCCAACAAGGGCCTCGGGGACAGGAGAGCTGCGGCCCCGGAGCTGCACAGGCTGCTGCACAGCGAACCTGTCCTGCCCTAAATGGGGCAGGCTCTACCTGGGAAGCCACCGTTTGGTGTTCTGGTCCTCAAATGGATGAAATAGCCATGACAGTGGAGAGGGAGTCTGTGCGAGACCCACCAGCTGCTCTCCACGCCGTGGGCGAGCGTCACCCCAGCCCTGCTCGCTGCACGATGCCTGCTCCTCCCCGAGCTCCTGGATGGTTCCCAGGGGCGGAGGTCACACGTGAGGAGCTCGAGTGAGCCCCAGCGGCTGCACCTGACGGTGCGAAGTGAGGCCCAGGCAGTGGCTGGCTGTAGCACAAGCCAGGATGGTGTCCACCCCTGCCCCGGCCCACCCTCAAGACGCACTTGGGACAGGAGCCTCTGGCTAGCTATGTCCTTGTACATTCAGGGCCTCCAAATCAGGAGTGACGTATACTAAGAAAACATCTTCCCAGCTGTCCCTTTCTCTTATGAGCTTTAAAAGGGCTTCTGGGACTTGTGTAGCCATGGGGCTAGTGGGTGGCCCTTGGAGCAAGAGAGTGACACAGGTCCTGGTGCTCTTCGCTTCCTTGGACCCCTGTGAGTCTGTAACTGCACCCTGAGTTGAGGACCGGTGCAGCTGTCCCAAAGCCCCAGTCAGGGCAAATGGAGGGACCTATGTCCCTGCTAAGGAGCACTGGGGACTTGACGTGTCTGCCCCCCCATGGGCCAAGGTAATGGTGCAGGTGGAGGTGGGGATGCTGGCGGGTACTGAGCGAGGAAAGGAGGCTCCTGCTCCCTAGCAACCTGTGCCCAGCTGGCTGGTGGGTGGGGGCTCAGACACAGGCTCCTGGGCCACGGCAGGAGAGGCCGGGGGGAAACAAGCCCAGCCCGCCTTACCTGCTCGTGTCCCAGAGCTCCAGGAGTGGGGGCCAGCCAACCTCAAGTGACACCAGTGAGGACCACAGAGGCAGAGGCACGGCACGCTGAACTGCGCTGAGGGAAGACAGCGGGCCGAAACCCAGGCCACAGGCTGAGCGTTCTGTTTGTCTTTGGGCTTCTGAGACCTGGACAGCAAGAACCCGGGGCGGGGCAGGTGAGCTCCTGGAGAGGACCAGGCTCTCCCTGGTGCTTATCAGAGCTCCCCAGGTCTTTGTGGGAATGGCCTGGTGAGAGGTGGGGATGTTCTGTTTAGGTCTTAAGTGTGGAGTGGAGGCTTAGTCCCAGATGGAGCAGTGTCCAAGGTAGAGCATTAGCGGGTGACTGCATCATGACCTCGTTAGTGGCTCAATCAGCTGATGGATTGATAATTGGATGGCACCGTGGGAGGTGGTGGAGATTTTAGGAGGCGGGGTCCAACTGGAGGACTAGGTCACCAGGGGGTGTGCGCTGGAGGGGCATTTCTTGTCCGCCACCCCAGGATCCAAGAAGTGGAGGCAGCTGACCTCTGAAACCATGAGCCAAAATGAACCTTCCTGTTATCTGTCCAAGGCACTTGGCACAGCAAGGAAAAGCTGCCCGCCAGCACGGGGTGTCTTCCTTGGCCTGGGCTCTCCTAAGGCCCTGAGGCCAAGGCCACAAGTAGCATGTACCTATGTGATAGCATGTCTCGGGTCCAGGCTGAAGAGGCCAGGGGTTCGCTGCCTCCCCCTGTCTCCTACCCAGCCCATCCAGTTCCACCAGCTTTGCGGGGACCTGCCTAGCTTTGCAGTCAGGCTTGGGGGAAACTTGGAGTGTGGGCCCTGGGTTACTTGGTGAAGGAAATCTAGGAACCCAAGGCAGAGCTGTAGGTTGACAGTGGTGGGCACTGTCAGGGCGTGAAGGCAGCCTCGGTGGGGTATCGCGAGGCCCCCAGCCTGCACATGCTCCGACTGCCTCCCGTGGAGCTTCCTGTCCTCTCCGTGACTTGTGCGGCCACCCCCCCCCATGTCCACACTGATGCCCAGGGTGAGCAGGGAGCACGCTGCCTGTATTTCCTGTGCAGCAGCCACGACTAGAACCAGGAGCCCTGCTGAGCTCCTTGGCACCTGCCGCCACCAGCACTCCTTGGCTCCTGCCGCCACCAGCACTCCTTGGCTCCTGCCGCCACCGGCACTCCTTGGCTCCTGCCGCCACCGGCACTCCTTGGCTCCTGCCGCCACCGGCACTCCTTGGCTCCTGCCGCCACCGGCACTCCTTGGCTCCTCACTCTGGTGGACTCTCCTCACCACTATGCCACAGGGGCCCTGCCAGGCTTGTCCTCACTTCAGGGTGAGGACACGAAGCCCTCCAAGGTCGCACGGTAGTGTGGATGGCTGCTCCCAGGGCCACTGGCCATCAGCAGGCACTTGGACCAACCTCAGAGCTGCGGTGTGACAGCCAGGTGAGCCCTGGGATGGGAGAGGCATCTCTTCTGGGCAGACCTGTGCCTTTGCGTGCCACTTAACATGCGTGTTTTCCACTGATTAGAACACAAGCATTAAAGAGCGAGTGCACCCAGGTGTACACACACCCCTGCGGGCATCCATGCTGCCCACCTCCTACCCTAGCTCCAGGGGTCAGGGAAACGTGGGGGTGGTGAGGGGCCTCTGGGCGGATGGTGGGCCCCGGGCACTGCCCAGGTGCCCTGTGTGAGCCTCCCGTCCGCTGCGAGAGCAGGCACAGCTGCCTGGGCCTGAGCCCCTGGACCACACACCAGGGGAGGTGGGGGCGCAGGCAGCCCGTGGTGACTCAGGGCGACGGCAGCGTCATGTATTTAAAAGGAGCGTGGCCGGCTTCCTATCTGAGGTGTGTTTCCCCAGAGAGACCATCACCATTTGATCTATTTTTGATTAAAATGTAAAAAAATTAAAAATTAAATCAAATGGTGTACAATTCCTTGGGGAAAACACACTTCCGTTATGAAGTATTCCCCAAGTCACCTTGAGACTCTGACGGCAGCATTGGCTCGTCCGTAGGTGGTCTTTTTATGTCACACATAATTAAAATGAATTGCGGTGAGATCCATCAAGTGACCGCTTTCCATGTGCCACCTGCAGTTGGCACCTCCCAAGCAGGTCCCAAGGGAGGTGGCTTCAGGTGAGTGGTGGGATGGGTGGACTGCCTGGCCAGCAGGGACCCCACGGGTGCCCCAGCCCAAGGGAGGAAGGACTGCTACTTCCCTGCACCCAGCAGGTGACTGCAGTGACTTCCTAGGCAATGCGCTTTCCAGAAACTGATCTAGAGCTAGCCGCCATTGGCGGGTCTCAAATGGGCGAGAGCAACTGATGGTTGCAGAGGTGCTGGTGTCCACACTGGCCGTTTCCCACCACTGCAGTGGACATGATGTGACTTCTGAGCTGTAGCCTCCTGGCTAGTCGTGTGACCATGTCTGGCCTCGAAGCAGATGCCTGACACCTTCTTGGCTCTGTTTATATTTTGACTTTTTTTTTTTGTGGTACTATGAATTGAACTCGGGGCCTCATGAATGCTAGGCACACACTCTACCACTGAACTGCAACCGCAGCCCCCTCCGTTGATTTTTTTTTATGTGATGCTGAGGATTGAACCCAGGGCCTCGCATGCGCTAAGCGAGTGCTCTACTACTGAGCCACAACCCAGGCCCCTTCTGTTGATGTTTTGAAAGCTATTTTATTTATTTATTTATTTATTTTTTGGTACCGGGGATTGAATTCAGGGGCACTCGACCACTGGGCCACATCCCCAGCCCTTTTTTGTATTTTATTAGAGACAGGGTCTCACTGAGTTGCTAAGTGCCTCACCATTGCTGAGGCTGGCTTTGAACTCACGATCCTCCTGCCTCAGCCTCCCAAGTGCTGGGATTACAGGCGTGCACCTCCGCGCCCGGCGAAAGCTATTTTAAAACCATGCTTCAAATGCTTCTGGAGTAAAGGTGGGACACAACTGCCCGAGCACCTGCTGAGGTTCCCAGGGGATGCAGAGTGGGAGGGTGGGGCCTGAGGAGCCCCACAGTCCACAGGGCAGCACTGGGAGGCTGGGGCTGTTCTGCATCTGTCTGCACCTTGGGCTTGGAGAGTAGGCGGGAGTGTCCTAATTAGCCATCAGCCTCGGTCTACGGCATCACTCTGTCTCCAAAGGCTCTTCCACGGGGCCTGGCCCTCTGAACATATAGCATGGAGTGACTTGGGAAGGACATGTCTTGGGGGCACAGAGAAGCCACTCTCAGCAGAGCCCTCAGGCCAGGAGGCACTGTGAGAGTGCAGTGATTGGGAGATGCCATCCCAGAGCCAGTGCCTCCCTGCCTCCCTGCAGGGAAAAGAAATCCCAGGTCCCCAGGGACCAGACCTGGGCTGAGGACAAGCTGCCCCTGCCCTCCAGGACAACAGGAAGCCCCTCGTCCAGGTCATTCCAGCGCTTTCTCAGGGATGTTTGTTTTCCATCTCCACAGGCACTTAGGATGCCCTGGTGCCCCTGCAGCCCAGGGAGCAGAGGGGCAGGAGGTGATGGATGGGAGGAGACTGCAGGCTGGCAGGCCCCTGGGAAGGTGGCAGGGGGAACATCCAGTGATGTAGGTGTGGGTGGAGTGATGGGTGTGTAGGCCAGTGATGGGTGTGGGTGGAGCTCAGTCCTTGGCCTTCACATCACTGAGTAGAGGCCCGCCCTCCACAGGCCTGTGTGACAGCTCAGCTCAGCGTTTCTGTCTGCACCATCGGAGGCCCTCCTGGGGTGCAGAGGTAGCTGAAGTCACCTCCCCAGAGGAGTTTGCGACTTCCAGGGCTGCCTAGTGTCCAGAGGCAGAGCTGGATCCCACTCTGCTCACCTGGCTCAGAGCTGACCCCTCCATCATGCTGGCTACCTGCCCCTCTCCCATCCAGAAGCTAAAGGTCACTGTGTGTCTATTTCCCAACATTTTTACCAGCACACTGTTGCTGCCTGAAGCGATGGCCGCTTGGAGCAACGAAGCCGCGGGAAGAAGTTCAGAGGCAAACTGGAGACAAACAGCTTTTTATTCTGATAACTTTTCTCTCTGGCTCTAACAACGACTAACACGCGCCGCACACACCACCAAAATGGCGCTGACCCGATCAGCAATCTTGGCCAAGTCACTCAAGATCTCAGGCCAAGTCCCGTGAGACTACGGAAGGCGACAATGCCCAAATCTCCGTGGCCCATAGTCAACCACAATTCAAGCCATCTCCCCAAACAGGGCTCCTACAGCACACTTGAATTTTTTTGCAAAATTTATATTAATTGATTTCTTATAGATTTTATTTGCATTTTGATTTATGAGTTTTAGCAAAAAATCTGAGCTGGGCTAGCATTTGAGTTGCCAGGCAGACAGAAGATCAAGATCGTTTTGCAAACATTAACCACTTTAGAACAGTTTGGATGTAGCTAAATTGCCCAAGGAAATACATTAGAAAATGAAAGCTCTGCTAATTTGATTGTTTACATTCTTAGAAGAGTTTGTGGATGGATAAATAAGTTCCTTTGGCTCACCTTTTCAGAAGAAACTGACTCTGCCACCTACCTGTGTTCTAGCAGAAGGAAACAATTAAGACAATTAGGGGCCTGTGGGTCTGAGCTGGAGCCCTGGCCCTGGTTGCCCCAGGCCCTCAAGCCCAGCCCCTCCAATGGGAGGCTGCACGGCACCCTCCCGTCCACCCTTGGGCCGCTGAGGACCTGCAGACCTGTTCTCGCTGTTTGTGGCGCTCAGGCCCATGGCTGCTCAAGGCCACACCGTTCTGGCATTCCAAGCAAAGCTTCCCAAAGCCAGGTGCAGCAACGTGGGGAGGCAGGGAACAGACCAGGAGCAGGAAGGCAGCTCCAGGAAAGAGGGCGACCACGCGCCTGGAGGAGAGCATGCTCCTGTGTCACCCTGGGAGCCGCTGCGGCCTGGGTAGGTGGTGCTGACGGGTAGGGCGCCTGTGACCTCCAGGCTGACGAACCTCGGGATGAACTGAACAGTGAACTAAACAGTGCGTGGGCTCTCCCGCACAAGGCGGGACTCCTAGGAGCCAGGGCTGAGGACAGGCGGAGGGGGTGCGCTGTGGCTGGTGTGGCCTGCAAGGGCTCGCCTCCTGGTCTCTGCCTGCGAGTGCAGAGTAAACTACCAACAGAAAGTTCTTAAAGCACCTGCCAATAGCGACACTTTTTAAAATAAGGAAATTAAGGCATTTACATACTTAAAATAGATTATCAGTGGCTGGGGTGGTGGCTCAGTGATAGAGCGCTTGCCTGGCATGTGCGAGGCACAGGGTTCGAGTCTCAGCAACCGCATATAAATAAATAAAGATCCATTGACAACGAGAAGTACATTTTAAAAAATAGATTATCAACATTTACAAACATTGGTATTCTTAGGAAATCTAAGAGAATTAATTTGTTAAAATATTAAAACTTATTGGAAGGGTTGTCAGTTGGTTAGATACTAACACGTCAATTCTAAAACTCTTCCCAAATGCCGACCATGACCCACTGAAAAACAGGATTTCTAGGACTCCCATTACCAAGATGGCAGGGTCTGTGGTGTGGGCCAGAGGCCCCGCCCAGCCACACCCCTCTGCTCCAGGTGCCCCCTGGTTTGCCCAGGTCAGCCACATGAAGCCTCCCTGGAGTCTAGTCCGCCTCTGCTCACTGCTTCCAGCCCCAGTCCTGGTGCATGCCCAGGCCAAGGGGCAGGCTGGGGGCACACCCCGGGCGGTAGCCCAGGCATCCTGGGCACCTGTCTGGTTGCCATCTCCCTCTCCAGCCTAGCAGGAAGGAGCATACATGGTCAGGGCTTCACGGCTGTGCCCTGTGCCTCACGGAAGCGGCTGTCGGCAGGGCCACAGCTGACAATCAAGAGGGCACCACAGTCCCAAGTCCATACGCTGGTCAGGTTCCAAGGCCGCACCAGGCATCCCTCCGCTTGGCCAGGGCAGAGGTCAGGAGGGGGCTTGGCAGCAGCAGGGCACCCTCCTGGCGGCCCACCCACAACTCCATCTGCCCTGGCGGCGTCAAATAAACTTTTCTTCCACTAAATTGTTCTTGTCAGGCCTTTGGTCACAGCAGCATAAAAGCTGACAAAAACATCTTATTTCTACCCCCTGATGACACCTGGTACAACAGCTTGCTGTTGGGTGGAGTCAGACGGGCAGTCCTGGGTCACAGACAGGGACAGGAAGAAAATAATGTAGGGTACGTTATGATGTAGGGTATAAAATAATGCCTTTGTGTCCCATCACTCAAATGGACCAAGAATAATTAAGGAAACAATCCTCAAATAACTTCCCTCCAAGGCCACAAGCCTGCTCCAGAGGCGGGGACTGGAGGGAGATGTCCACGGGCTGATAAAGACCGAGGCGTGAGGCGGGGCAGCCCTGACCCAGGCAGAGGGAGGAGCCGAGCAGGCCACCACACAGCACACCCCAGTAATATCATGCGAGTGAGAGCCCAGCAGGGACCCCAGGCTGGGCACGGCTTCCTGGCCAGCGACGGGCAGTGCTCTAATGAACGCCCCTCATTGCCAGCCCACGGCGCGCGGCTGGGGATCCGTTCCTCGTGGACAAATGGAAAGCGCTGAACCAGAAGCCCTGGCCAGTGGCCGGGCCCCTCTCTTGGCCCACCTGTCACCGCTAGCCCAGCTGCTGTGGGACCCAGGCCTCTCTCTGAGCCTGTATCAGCTGCAGGCCCAGGGATGCATGTTCTCCCTGTCATCAAAGAATTAAAGACAACATCTTGGGTAGGAAGCAATTGTGGAGGGTGGAAGTTTCTGGCCAGGCAAATAAATTGGATTTAAGTATATTACAGTCATAATCTTTTCTGCCCCTCTCCAGACGGTCTCTGTACATGGAAAATGAGAATGTATTCTCAGACAAAGCTTGACCTGAGGGAGAAGCCTGCCGGAATCTGGATTTTCAATAACATAAGACAATAAAGCTTAGACTTCTAACCTGCTGCAATATAGTAAAAGTATGAAGAGCTTAGCTGCTAATAAAAGGGAAGGGTCTCCCCTCGCATCTGAAGACCTGGACCCCCCAGAAGGACACTTCATAAAGATCATAACGGGTTAGCGGGATCACACAGACACGAGGCCCCTTGTTGACCGATTGTCTGACAGTTGTCACCTATGGGTCCAATATTAATAAGTCCCGTGTTGATTTCCTTGGGGTATTTTTGTCCCTGTAATTGCACATCTTGCTGTTGCGACTTTACCCTTGGCTGCGTGTGAGCTACAGTTACCCGATGCCAAGAGGTACGCACACCCTCATGTTTTCCCAGGGTATGCACAGCTTGCATCTCCCTTTGTGGGACAGCAGGAGCAAGGACAGCCACCTGCCCATCCCATAGCTGGGCCCCTGGGCCCCTCACAACAAAGGAAGCTGCGATGCAGGGTGGTGAGTGATCCTTCTCTAAATTTGTTTGCTTATCAAATACTTCATCAGGAGGTTAATGGGTTGCGAGCTGTCATCTAGTGTGACCGGGGTAAACAGTGGCTGCATTCAGCAGGGAAAGTGGCAATGCCCAGTTAAAACCCGCCTTGACACCGTATGTGCCACAGCTCAGCAGCCTGGTGCCGGGGAGCTTTAACTTCAAGCAGGCTTTCTGCCACCCCCCGCTCCTTCCCTGCGCAGAGGGCATTGCCTGGCCCCTGTCTCCACCCAGGCTTTTTGGTGGCTCAAGAACACTCTTCCATGTCACCTGCCCTCTAGCATGACACTAAGACCAAACTTTCCAAAACAGTCCAATTCTTTTCACTCCAGGTGCTGCCATGTCTGTGTGTATCTCAGAAGCACCAGCCCCACTCCACACGGGCCACAAGTCTGCATAGGCTTTCATTTCCAGTGTGGCCACAGTGGGACACTGGTGTCCCAGGGTGAGTCAGACCACACTCTGAAGATCCTGATAGAACCACTCAAGAGTCCCGGGGAGTGGTGGGCTGGGTGTGCAAGGGTGGGCTGTGCGCCTGGCTTGTTGTACAAGGATCACAGTTACCATGGGGCCATGTGGGCCTCTCCCTCTGGTTGTCGAGCACAGACCTGCAGGTCCTGGATGCTCTCTGGAGCATGCAGCCAGGCAGCAGTGAGTTGGGGTGGGACTGTCCCTGTTAAGGACTGGAAAGTGTCACAGGGCCCTGGAGTCTGGGATCTGAGCAGAGCTGACTGCTTCCATGTCGGGCTTCTGGGGCTACAGGAGTTGACACCGAGCCTCAGGTGAACCAGAGAACTATCTGCCCCTCTGACCATCATCGAGACTTCCCTGACTTGTGCTTATCATAGTCCTGTGACGTGTGGACTGTGACTTCAGGAGATCCTGGAGTCCATGGCCAGCTTGGAAGACCAGAGCTCAAAACCCCAACTGGGCTCCTGGTAAGATGATTGGGGTAGGAAAGAGGTACCCAGCTGTGCCAATCACTGGCTCTGTGCCTTCAACTTAGCAGAGACACAGGATCTGCTATCAATGGAATTGTGTCCCCCAGATTTATGTGGTGAAGCATTAATCCCCAGTGGGACCATACTTGGAGACAGAGCCCACAAAGAGATAATTAGAATCGGATGAAGTCATAGGGTGAGACCCTGATATGATAGGATCAATATCCTTATCATAGGAGACAGCAGAGTGCTCACTCACCTCTCTCCACCACGTGAGGACACAATGAGAAGACAATGTCTGCAAGCCAGGGAGGAGAGTCCTCACCAGAAACCAGTTGTGCTAGCACCCTGATCGTGGACTCCCAACCTCCAAACCTGGGGACAACAAGTGTCTGTTGGTTAAGTCCCACTGTCTGCAGCACTTTGTCATGGCAGCCTACGCAACCTCATACAGGCCAGTCGATCCATAGCTGCCTCTGCCCTCAGTCTGAAGCTGCCTCTTTTTTCTTAACCTTTCTGAAGTTGCCCTTCTTCATCACTAAATCACCTTCTCACAGGCCTCCACCTTTGTATCAGGTAACAAAATACCTGAGTGTCAGAAGCAAACATATGGGCAGGGCCAAGTAACTTTTACTGGACCTGACCCTTTTGCAAATAAAAACTACAAATTCTGGACAAAAAAAAAAAAAAAAAAAAAAAAAAAAAAAACTCTACCCAAGGCTCTGGATGACCTTTGAACCACACATGCTTTTAGCAGTTTAGCTAAGCATGAGAGACCTGAACTGTGATTCAAGTTAATAGTAAGGAAACCAAATTTGCAGTTATGTCCAACATGTTAACTACCTGCAAAAAATGAAAATTTAATATTCTCTGGAGAATTAGAACAGATTCTCTGCAGCATAATGCAGTATATCCCAACCAATGTATGTTTATAACATGTCCAATATTCAGAGTAGAATCTGAAACTACCTGTCAGATGAAGAACCAGGGACATGTACCCTGGCCCAGTTTCAAGTATTATTCTGAGATAACAAAGATATCAGAATGAGAAATCAAGGATTTTAGAAAAGATGTTATAATACACATAATTACATATAACATTATTATAATAAACATGCTGACTGTGAAAAAAGATTTTAAAATCTCAGCTAAGTAATAGAAATTAAAAGTAAGAACCCAAAAGAACCTACAGAACCAAAAAAAAGACAACGTGTGAAACTAAAGACTCTCTGGATTGGTTTACTGGAAGAATCTCCATTCCAATGGATGGAAGAGTCAGTGGATTTGAATACAAATAAATATCCAATCTGAGGCAGAGAAAGAAAAATAATTGGAAAATAAGAGAGGCTTTGGATCCTGCAGGACAATATCAAAGAGTATAGCATATATGTAATTTGAGTCCCAGGTGTAGAGGAAACAAAATGACCAGAAAAAGTAGTTGAAGACATGGTAGCCAAAAATTTCCTCCGATTTGGTGAAACACATAAATTTGAGATTCAAAAAGTTCAGCAAACTCCAAATGAGACAAATATGTAGAAATCTGTGCCTAAGCATGTTAATCAAAGTGCCAAAATAGAAAAAGGATGTCCTTAATTGAAGGAAGAAAAATTAGATGTTTTTATTACCCAGGGGGGGAATCTGACCAAGTGACTGCAGACTTCTTATTGAGACTATGGAGGCCAGAGGCCATGGAACCATTTACTCAAGGTTCTTAAAGAAGCTGTTGCCTACCATTCTGTAACCAGGGAAAGTATCCTTCCAGAGTGAAGCTGAGATTCAAATGAAAGTAAGCTTAGAGAATTTGTCACTGTTTATGAGACACACTGAAAGAGGGGTTTTGGAGGGAATCGATACCAGTTGGAATCCGGATTTAAGGAAGTAATGGAGAGTGTCAAAACTGGGAGGATGTGGGCAGTTATAGAAGACTTTTAATATCTTAATTTTTTGAAATACCAAAACTCTTAAAAGCAAAGAACAAAAAAGAAAGAGAGGGACAAAACCTCACCACATTGCCTTGTGGGGTTTATTATGTACATGGATAGAATATGAAATGACAACAATGACAAGGAAAAGATGGGCAAATGACATTCTCAGGTTTCTGTGCTCAATATAAAGTGGCTTATTAAGATGAAAAGTTAAGGATAAACACTATGTATATTTTAATCCCTAAGCACTCACTGATAGCACAGTATAAAGAGATATTTTAAAGTTATGGTTTAGATGTAGTGTCCCCCAAAAGCTCACCTGTGAAACAGTGGGAAAAGTTCAGAGAAGAAATGATTGGGTTACGAGAGCCTCAACTCATTCAGTGAATTAATCACCCAATGGGATTAATCGACTAGTAACTGAAGGCATTAGGGTGTAGTTGGAGGAGATGGGTCCCCGGGGGTGTGGCTTTGGGGTATATATTTGTATCTGGCTGAGTGGAGTCTCTCTCTGCTTCCTGATGGTGATGTGAGCTGCTTCCCTCCACCACACTCTCCTGCCATGATGTTCAGCCTCACCTCGAGCCCCAAGGAATGGAGCCAGCCTTCTGTGGACTAAGACCCCTGAAACTGTGAGCCTTCAAATAAACTTTTCCTCCTGTATAGTTGTTCTGGTTGGGTCCTTTTAGTCACAGCAGTAAGAGAGCTGACTAAAACAACTAATTAGATGGAATTTTAAAAAAATGTTCAAATAATAATTTTTAAAAAGGCAGAAAGTAAGGAGCACAAAACATGGAAGAAACAATACAAGTAATAAATCAGTAACTTCATTCAACCATATCAATACTTATGTTAAATGTTGGTGGTCAGGTCACTGTAACTAAGCGGCAGTTTGTCGTTATCTAATTTTTAAACAAACCTGCACTTCACAATCATTAGGATGGCTACTCTTGGAAGGAAGAAGGGAAGGTAGGAAAGATAAAGGGAGAGAGGGAAGGGGGAGCTAAGTAACGGGCTCGGGAAGGATGTGGAGAACTTGGAAGCCTTTGCCCACTGCTGGTGGAAATGTGAATGGTGCAGTCACTGTGGGAATAGAATGTGTGTTCCTGGAAAATTTGAAGCCAGGATCTCCACACGACCCAGAGGTTCTGCTCCAGGGCGAGTATCCCAAGACTCTGAAACAGGGGCATTCTTTTTTCTTTCCTTTTCTTTTTTTTTTTTTTTTTTTTTTTTTTTTTTGGTACCAGGGATTGAACTCAAGGGCACTCGACCACTGGGTCACATCCCCAGCCCTTTTTTGTATTTTATTAGAGACAGGGTCTCACTGAGTTGTTAAGTGCCTTGCCATTGCTGAGGCTGGCTTTGAACTCATGATCCTCCTGCCTCGGCCTCCAAGTGCTAGGATTACAGGCGTGCGCCACCGCATCCGTAAGGGGGCATTCTTTTTTTTTTTTTTTTGGTACCAGGGATTAAACTCAGGGCACTCGACCACTGGCACATCCCCAGCCTTTTTTTTTTTTTTTTTTTTTTTGTATTATATTAGAGACAGGGTCTCACTGAGTTGCTAAGTGCCTCGCTATTGCTGAGACTGGCTTTGAACCCGCGATCCTCCTGCCTCAGCCTCCCGAGTGCTGGGATTACAGGCGTGTGCCACCACGCCCAGCATTGAAAGGGGGCATTCTTTATGGGGAGAGAATTTCAGTTTTGCAAGATGAAAAACTTCTAGAGATTTGTTGAGGATCATGTAAATACAGCTGAAACTGCTGAACTGTGCATTTAAAATGTCTGAGGTGGTGAGCTTTATGGTATGTGTATTCTGCCACAATTCATTTTTTTTAAAAAAGGCAAGATGTAGCTATTGTAATTATTTGTCTATTATTTTGAATAGGTTGAACATAAATACTTGGAAACAGACATACCTTGCAACTAATAAGCACAGGAAAGCTGAATGGGAACATTAATATCAGAAAAAATAGAGTTTAAGACAGAGGCATTAAAAGTGATAGGGAGAGACACTTCATAATGACAAGAGTCAATTTATCAGGAAGACATAACAATCATAAACATGTGTGCATCCAGTAAAAGAAGAAATAGACAGTTCTGCAATCTTAGAGGTTTTAACAGCCATCTCTCAGCCACTGATAGAACCAATGGAGAGAAATTCAGTTAAAACATGGGGATATGAAAACATCTGTCCCCTTGACCTGCACCCTGCAACTTGCAGAGTGCCACTCCTAGAGCTCACCATGAGATCTGCAAGGTGGGCCGCCGTGTGCTGGGCCATGTAGCAAGTCATAATGAAGGTAAAGGATTAAAATCATGCAGAAAGTGTACTCTAATAAAAACGGAATTAACTTCACAATCAATAACAATAAGGTATCCAGGAAAACCCCTGTGGTAGACAGAATGAGGCCCCCCCCCCCGCAAGACATCCATATCCTAATCCCCGGAACCTGTGACTCTGTTGCCTGATGTGGCAAAGGGAATTAAGATTGTGGGTAGAATTAAAGCTGCTAATCAGCTGACTTTAAGATGAGATGTTATCTTAGATTATCCAGGGGGTGTGATGAAATCACCAGTCCACTAAAGAGACCAAGGGAAGAGATGAGGCAGAGAGCTGGGTTAAAAAGATCTCCAGGGGGCTGGGATTGTGGCTCAGCGGTAGAGCGCTCGCCTAGCACTCGGGCGACCCGGGTTCGATCCTCAGCACCACGTACAAATAAAACGCATTGTGTACAACTAAAAGCAAATAAATAAAAATATTAAAAAAAAAAAAAAAAAAAAAAGATCTCCAGGGGCCAGCTCTGACCTTGGGGACTGGGAATGGGCCACAAGCCAAGGAGCACAGCAGCTTCAAGCAGCCAGAGAGGGCAATGAGTGGGTCTCCCCAGAGCTACCTGGGGAACATTCATCCAGGGAGACCCAGCTGGGACCTCCAATGCAACAGAACTGCAAAATAATAAATTTTGGGTTCTTTAAAACATTGTGTAATTTATTACAACAGCAACAGAAAATTTAAGCAACCCCCAATTTCAGCTCACTAGGGTTGTTTCAACAATTAGACTTAATTAAAAATAAAATTTGGTCTGGGGTTGTGGCTCAGGGGTAGCGCGCTCACCTAGCAGTGTGAGGCACTGGGTTCGGTCCTCAGCACCACATAAAGGTAAAATAAAAGTTAAAAAAAATTCCTCTTAAAAACAATAAATACAACTCGAGGAGGCTGGCAACTGAGGTGTGTCTGTCCGGCGGGTGAGGCCCTTGTTTCCTGTGGTGCCTCCCACGCTGGCCCAGGACGGCCTCGGACAGCAGTCTGTGCTCTTCAGAATCCGCTGGGCAAGCAGTCCTGGTGCCCAGTGCTGTGGGTTGTGGAGGGTCTGCCCAGAACCCACGTCCACTCCGCCTCAGCACAGGACTTTATGTGGACGTAGGGTCTCTGCAGCTGCGATCCAAGGAGCTACGTGAGACCATGACGGACGGGGGTGGACTCTAAATCCAATGAGAGTGTGGCATGAGACACAGAGGGCATGTGACGGTGAATGTGGATTGCAGTGACGTGGCCACAAGCCAGGGAACGCCAAGGGTGGCCGGCAGCACCAGAAACCGAGAGAGCTGTGAGCGGGTGCTTCCCCAGGGGCTCCCAAGGAACCAGCCTGGGGACACCTTGATTTTACACATCCGGTCTCCAGAAGTGTGGGGGCATACGTTCACAGGGTGTTAAGTCACAGGAAACCGATATGCCCAGAGTGTTGGGCTTGAATTATTACAGCCGGAGCAGGTGCCCAGGGATTCCGGGGAAAGCTGAGCCGGGCCAGCTGGCAGGAGCCGGGCCCTGGACTCACACCTGCTTCCTCCTGCGGTCTCTGGACTCGCTCCATCCCCAGCCCGGAGCTGGCCTGGCCTCCAGCCCTACTCCCTCCCTGCGTGCTGGCGGCCCTAAGAACTAGGAGCCAGGGCGACTCACCTGTGGGAATGAATACCATCATGGCCAGGGCCACTCAGACCCTACACCTCCAAGTCACCTGGGTCCCCAGACGTGGGGACAGGAACTCTGGGCCTGTGCCCTGGGTCTCCCACCCGCAGGCAGTGTCTGCCTTTCTCTTTGGTTCCTGCCAGGCCAGAGAGCTGTGCATTCACCTACTGCCCAGGGGACAGGCCGGCCTTGATTGGCCCCACCATCACTCTGGTGGGGACGCCCAGAATGCCCCCCTCGCCCTGGCCAGGTGCGTCTGGGAAGGTAGAAGGAGATAGTGTGCACCCTGCTGGCCAGGCTCACCGAGAAAGGTGGGTCCTGGCACTGTTGCCTGGGAGGCCAAGTGAAGCCCAGGACTGCAGGGGAGTCCCTGTCTGCGGTTTCTGGGGACGACACATTTGGAGTGGTGACACCTGGTGAGCCTGGCCTACACGAGGCCTCAGAGGCAGAGGCCCTTACTGTGAATAAACCAAGCCCAGGACTCGGGCATCCCTGGAGGCAGTCCCTTCAACAGGACCGGCAGCTGGAGCAGTGGTCCTGGAAACTTGTGTCCAGCAACACCCTTGCCAGGGCCTCCTGCCAACGTGAGTCTGAGGAGGGAAATGCAGGGTGAGCTGGTTGTGACACCCACAGGACACCCGGGGCCTGGCGAATGCCCTAGGAGATCCGAGCACCATCTAGGCCTTTGAGGGGGGTTCTGGTCACTCCAAATAGCTATAGATAATACCACACAGCTATGTCCAGGATTGTGGAGGCCATGCAGGGACTCAGGACACCCCCAGAGCAGTGTCATCCAGGATCTGAAATGGAACCTACTAGAGACTCAGCTCTAGCCATGACCCCAGCTTTAACCCTACCTCTAACCCTGGCTCTTGCTGAATCCTAACCAGTTCCACCTTTGTCTTTATCCTGAAAGGAACAGGCCCACAGGTGGGAATGTGGTGTTCCTCCCTGTCCCAGTAGCCTCAGCAGCAGAAGGTGTGGCCCAGACCCCCACGGGCTGGGCCTCAGCCCTGGTGTGCGGCACAGGGGTGGGAGGTGGAAGTGGACAGGCGTGTGATGTGGGGTCCGGTTCCTCTGCCCCAGTGTCAGGCCAGTAGCTGTGGGCTGTCTGCAGGGGGTCTCTGAGGTGGGACAGGGGGAAGGAGATGCGAGGAGCTGAGCCTCCGGGGCAGGCACTGGCGCACCTCTGCAGCTGGGAGTCTGTCCGCCCAGGTGTGAACAGGTGTGCACAGAGGTGGGTGCTTCTGTGCCTCCTCTGCCTGAGTGCCTCCATCTGTCCCCCTCGGGGCAGGGAGCCCTGGCCTTGCTGGGGCAGTGCCTGTGGCCCAGGAGGCCAGCAGGTGTCTCGCTACGTCAGGTCCCTGCCTCCACACAGGAGGCGGGACTCCTGCAGCATCTGGGCACGGGGCCTGCCCTGGGCACTCATCCCTGGTTGGTGGTCCTTCTTTAGGGCCAAAGAGCCCCGGACGCAGGGAGCCTCCCACTCTGTTCTCAGGGCCAGGGAGCTGGCCCAGTCTCGGCTCCTGGGGTCACTTGCAGCGGCAGGTCAGCCCTGGCCCGTGGAGCCTCCAGCCGACCAACAGGCCTATTTCTCGCTGCAGCCCGCGAGCAAATAGCTCCATGCCGCCGCTCCGTGCCCTGCTCCTTTATGTGCCCGACGTGCACAGAGAGGCTCTCATCGCCTTAATGCGTTGCCCAAATCACCTCCTCTTCCTCTCCCCGCACCAGCCGGAGCCGGAGCTCTCATGCAAGCGGAGCACTGGGATCATTCGCACGGAGTGCAAATGGGGGCTGGGAGGAGAGCCGTTCCGATCAGGGAGAACATCCCGGGAACCGGGAGCACTTGCGGTCCCCAGCCCCAGCAGCACAGCCATTCCCAAACACATTTCAAAGAGAGAGAGAAAAAATTGCTCTCCACGAATATCCCTTGAAATCCCTGGCAGGAGCCCTCTGGAGAGGCACGTGAGTCATCCCAGATTCTGGAGGGAGGATTTGAAGAGCCCGGAGAGTAGAGCCCCGTGTTCTTGTGGTTCAGGCAGGGGAGGGCTGACACACCCACAGACACACGTGGACTGCAGCGCCCACGTGCTGCCCGCCCACGGTCATCTAAGTGCAAACACAGATTTTAAAACGTTCGCGTCCGTCTTGGGAAATGGCAGGCCCCATCAACGAGACAGCTGACACAGAATTTCCAGGACAAACGAACAGGCACCGGGAGGCTTGCTGGGCGAGTCTGCCCAAGCTGACCTGCAAATGCCAAGGCTGGGCGGCCGGGATGAGGCTGCTCCTTGCCTCGCAGTGCGGGGGCGGGGAGTCTGCGACACAGGTGCTGGCCCTGCTGGTGGCTGGAGAGGACTCCGCCTGGCCCAGACGGCCCCTCCACCTTCTCCTCCTTTCCTCCGGGCACCCGCGCCCCTGGTGCCTCCTCCTCGCTCTCTAAGGACACCTACTGGACCAGGTCCCACCCTATGGACTCATCAAGGCCCCATTTCCAAATACAGTGTGTTTGGGGTTAGAGCTCTGAGCTAGAACGTAGAGCGGGGCAAGACCCTTCTAGAACGCTTGATGGCCCTCTCTCTGCTGGCATGCGTCTTGGTTTGATTTGGTCACAGACTGGCACAGAGCCTGCGGAGACTCACCTTTGACCGAGCTGGAACAAGCCAGCTGTGACTGGCAGCCCTGAGGGCGGAGCGTGCTGCAGGCCCCGAGGGTTTCCTCCCTGTCTCTGGCCCCCCTGCACCACGACACGGGGTGCAGATTTTATTTACAGAGGATGGAACTGGGCTCCCAGGAGGCCATTTGCCCAAGGCCCATCGAGTGTGTCCAGGCCCTGGACAGACGGGGTGGGACCTCGCTGGCCTTGTCCAGCAGGAGAGGCGAGTGCAGTGCCCTCAAGAGTCCTGTGGACGGTGTTGAATGACCACGTGAGCAGGCGTGAAGGGGTGTCAGGAGCCTTATATGACATGTTGTCTCCAATTAGCATTGTTGAGCTATTGTAGAAGGCGTCTTGTGATGTCACGTGGTAGATGTGAAAAAGGGAGGCCTCTTGCCTCTGCTCCCCACACACACTTGGAGACCTCACTGGGAGACCTAGGTCAGTCTGGGAGGTGAGATCAGTCCAGGGCTTTGCAGGAGATGGGCAGAGGCAGAGGGCAGACAGAGAAGGCGAAGGGAACACTCTAAGGTTGGAGGGGCCCTGAGGAAGTCTGCCCCAGATCTGGCCTCCCCAGAGCTGGCCTCCCCAGAGCGGGCCTCCCCAGAGCGGGCCACTGGCTGGCTGGGTCTGGAGGAGGCAGAGGGATGAGCCACTCTGGGTGTGGGTGGTGAGCCCTGGGAGCAAGGCCTGCTCACCCCACTCCACCTTTGGGGGTCTCTCAGCTCTGGTCCTGCCCTGGCCTGCTCAGCTCTGCACCCCATGCCCACCTAGGCTCCAGGACTGCCAGCCCTGATGCTGCCCACACAGGAGCCACTCTGCCCCTGGGGAGAGGGGGCAGTGCAGACAGACTTGTAAGTGCACGTGCTGCCACTTGCTCTGCAGCTGGGCGGCCCAGTGGGTGCCCTCTCCTCTGTACGGACACCAGCCTTGGACTTGGGGCCACCCTGATCCAGCACCTCCTCAATTAGGCCTACAGGATCCCTGCCTCCCAGGCTGCATTCTGGGTGTAGGTGATGTGGGGGATGCTGTCCAACCCACTCCACTCCTTCAGCAAGTTTGCCATGAAGAGCACCCCCAGTGCCCCAGCCTGGGTGTCTCAGGTGTCCATTCCCCAAGACCAGCCTCTAATGTCACCAAAGCATCACATGATCTTGATGATTGTCACCAGTGTTTCCCAAAGTGTTGCTGCCTGAAGCGATGGCCGCTTGGAGCAACGAAGCCGCAGGAAGAAGTTCAGAGGCGAACTGGAAACAAACAGCTTTTTATTTTGCTAACTTTTCTCTCCGACTCTGACAACAACTCTAACACGCACCACACACACTACCAAACAACCAACAACCAAATGGCGCCCACCCGATCAGCAATCTCGGCCCAAATCTCACGAGATCTCGGGCCAAGTCCCGTGAGACTACGGAAGGCGGCAATGCCCAAACATCTCCATGGACCGTAGTCAACCGCAATCTTAGCCATCTCCCCAAACAGGGCTCCTGCACCAAAGAAAACTCTCCTGGTAAGGAATTCCATCCAGGCTTATGGTCTCATGGGCAGAGTTCCTGCCAGTCACCCCTCAATTCCGGGACACACAGGCCCCTTCTGTGACTCAGCAAGCCTCCTGCTCACCAGCACAGGCTGAACCCCAGGATAGCGCCCAGCGGGCAGGATGGGAGCCGCTGGAGGACTCCAGCCGGTGTCCCTGGACGCTCCTCTGGCCCTTGCCCTCCCGCCTGCCTTCAGGAACTTCAACCTGATCTGGAGTGGACTTGCTCAGGGGGACTCCATAGGATGCACGTGCGTGCAACGGAAGAAACAAAATTGGAACCAGCAAGAGCAGAAGGGAATCCCCGAGAGAGCTTGGAGGAGTCTCTCAGAGCCACAGCACTTCCAGAAAAGCAAGCCCAGGCCCCACTTCCAGGTCCTGAGCACCCAGGCCTGCTGCCCTTTTTGCTTGCTCCCCTGAGCATCTCAGCCAATATGTCTTTTTTTTAGGGGGGCGGGTGCCAAGGACTGAACTCAGGGGCACTCGGCCACTGAGCCACATCCCCAGCCCTATTTTGTACTTTATTTAGCCACAGGGTCTCACTGAGTTGCTTAGAGCCTCGATTTTGCTGAGGCTGGCTTTGAACTCGGATCCTCCTGCCTCGGCCTCCCGAGCCGCGGGATCACAGGCGTGTGCCACCGTGCCTGGCTCAGCCATTGACTTCTGCATTCTCACTGCAAATCAGCTTGTGGTGACTCGTGACATCTGTTGGCCTCACATGCTTTGGGGCCATGAGCTGGGCTGTTGGGGCTTCCCTTTATTGCAGACTTCCTGAAACGAGTGGAGTGGGCTGAGCAGTGTCCCTGAGCCATGTCCACGCCGACGGTGCTGTGTGACACAAGGGCTCTGTAGGGAGGACTGAGGGCCTACAGGGTCAGTGTGGCCCTCAGTCCAATGGCTGCCAACAGCCACCCACTGGGGACTCAACAGCCCGACGCCCCCTCCACATCCCAAACCCTCAGAGACGTGACTCAGTGGTCAGGTGTGAATCAGCAGAGACCAGCTGGGACAGGGAGTCCCCAGAAGAAGGTGAGGAACAGGCAGGCAAGCCCTCGATGTCCACTCCATACTGCCGTTGCACAGAGGTCATCTGTCTCTGGGATGGCATTTGGCCACCACTAGGCTAGCCTTTGTCATTTGAATCTAGTCCCTCTGCAGGGCTGGGTGAGCTGGAGCAGCGTGGGAGCCTCTTGGCTGACACCGCAGGGTCCCCAAGCGAGGGACGCCCCTGCTGGCTCCACCAGCAGCTCAGGAACTGGGGGGCCACCCCCACCCCAGAGGGGACTGTAGAAGGCTTCCTCTGCACCCCAAAAGGCACACACTTGGAGGGCCTTTCTGCCATCTGACAAGAGCATCCCTGGGGGTCAAGTCATGAGCAGACAGCGCCTGCCCCAGGGAAGGCAAGGCCATGTCCCCACCTGCTCTTCAGAGCAGATGACCCAGCCAGCAACTCGGGACATGAGAGGAGTAAGCAGGGAAGGGGAGATGGAGGGACGGCGGGGCCAACACAGGTGCCGCCAAGAAGGGGCCCAGGAGCTAACAGGAGGGCCCCAGGAAACTGCCCGCATGCCTCCGAGAGATCGAGTGTGGCTGTCCTAACTGGGAATTTTTTATGACATCTTAAACAAGTTTAAAAGGAGGATGTGTTGGCCGAGCTGGAGTCTAGACAGACATGGACTGATCATCTGAGGGCCGGCAAGCAACGGCCCCCAGGCCAGATCTGTTCTGCGGCCCGTTGGGACAGAGCCAGGGACATTGGCCCAGTGTTCTCTGCCTGCCCCCACCCGTGGCAGAGTGACTGGTTGTAGCAGAGACCACTGGCTCACAAAGCCCAGGGTGTCCGTGTCTCGGCCCTTATACACAGGTTGGCTGGCCCCTGCCCTGGAGGCGGCCGCAAGCTGAGGTCACGGTAATCCTGTCGCATCTTCTACTAGAGAGCGCCGGCTTAAAAACCTGGCCGTGTTCGCAGTCCTGCCCCCGAGTAGGCGCCTCTGCAAGATGCACTCGATGGTGCCCACATCTTCTTATTCAAATTGCAGGTCACAGACCGTTAGCAGACCAGGAAATCTGTTTAGTAGACCATGATTGTAATTTTGATAAAATTAAAGAGAATGAAGATGTTCAGAGTGAACTGCACGCTGCAGCTGGGTGCTGCTTGCAAATCCGAGGTCTGTGAGGCCTTGTTTGTGTCATGCACGTGAACACTGTGAGCTGTAAGAGGTACCATGACAGAGAATGCAGGAGCCCTGTTTGGGGAGATGGCTTAAATTGCGGTTGACTATGGGCCATGGAGATTTGGGCATTGCTGCCTTCCGTAGTCTCACGGGACTTGGCCTGGGATCTCGAGTAACTTGAGCCAAGATTGCTGATCGGGTCTGCACCATTTTTTTGGTGGTGTGTGGTGTGTGTTAGTCGTTGTTAGAGCCAGAGAGAAAAGTTATCAGAATAAAAAGCTGTTTGTTTCCAGTTCGCCTCTGAACTTCTTCCCACGGCTTCGTTGCTCCAAGCGGCCATCGCTTCAGGCGGCAACAAGAGAACAGCCCCTCCTGCAAGGTGTTCACAACAGAAACTCGATCCGCCCCGGCAGCTTCCTGGTGAGCTTCTCCTCTGCTCTGAAGGGCTCAGCCTCTGCTCCCCTTCTAGCTGCATTGCTGGGTATGTGGGAGCTCATCTTTGCACACGTCTCTGTCACCAAACACCATGCAACCTCATCCCCTGTGTGTGCTGTCACCTGTCCTTGCTCATAAAGTGCTGGGAGGTGGTTCTGAAGGAGGCACAGGCCTCGGGTCCTTCCCCTAGAGCTGGCTATTGCTTCACTCATGGAATTTCTGCTCACTGCCTTTCTGCATAGCAGCACCCTCACACTTCAGTACAAATCACAGTGAGTCTCTTGGAAGGCATTTTAATAATATCCAAGTTCCACTGTGTGGCACTGAAAGCAGGCAAGGCTCTAGCAAGGTGAAAGGCTTTAGCTGTGGCTAAGTTCCTGCCAAGCCCGCTGGGGTCCTTGTCCAGGCAGGCTCAACTGCAAGACAGCACATTTTCAGAGATGCTTTAAAAGGTGACAAGATGGAATGTTTGCCTAGCGTGCATAGAGCCTTGGGTTCAATCCACAGTACCGCAAAACAAACAAAACAACAGCAGCAAACCAGTGCCGAGAAGCACGTCTATGGTACAGTTAACATAAACGGCCAGCATCAGTGCGTGCGAGCGCACCTCTCAGCGCAGGTCCTGCTACAACACACATTAGGAGATGCTGTGCCTGTTTAACACTCCCAGGGACAAATCCTAGCCTTGTGCAGTGCTGTGAAACAGGTGACCCCAAGGCCTCAGGAGGCAGAGGCCAAGTCCTGTGCCACTCCCAGCCAGTCCCTGAGGTCAGCCCCAGGCCCCCACCTCAGGAGCAGGCAGGAAAGGGTCTGTAGGGGGAAGAGCAGCCTTCTGCGTGGCCCACCAAGTGGATTTCAAGAGCCCACCCCTGCGCCGCTTGCTTCTACTCCATCCTAACGCTGGCTGAAGAAAGGGGGGATGTAGTCTCTGCACCACAGCTCATGGATTCTCTCTCTCTCTCTCTCTCTCTCTCTCTCTCTCTCTCTTTATTTATTTGTTTTAGTTGTACACAATGCGTTTATTTTTACGTGGTGCTGAGGATCGAACCCGGGCCGTGCACGTGCTAGGCGAGTGCTCTACCGCTGAGCCACAACCCCAGCCCTCATGGCTTCTCTTAAAGGCCTGCATTACGCTCACTTGTTCAAAAGTCACTCAGCACCCACCACAAGCCAGGCACAGGCAGCCACTGAGGGCAAGAAGGTGGGCATGGGGAGGGCCTGGAACCCTCCAAGTGCCAACTCTGGAACACTTGGGCATGGAGGGTAAAGGCAGCGTCCCGGATGGGATGCATGGCGGCGAGGTAACCTGGTTGCAGAGATGTGCTGGGTGGAAACACAGCACCCAGGGAGGCGAGAACACAGCCACCTGCCAACCAGCCAGCTGCTGCCCAGTGGGTCCGCGGCTCCTCTGTGCCCAGGCCCAGGCACCCCTTGTGTTTCTGCAGAGATACTGTGGACATGGTTCCGAGTACCTGTGCAGGGAGAGGGACAGGTTCCCCAACTCTGGCCAGCCTGTGTCCCCTTGGCTTTGATGATTCCCAGGTGAGCATGGTGGGTTCACCTCCCGGAGCCCGGGGGTGGGGGGCCCTGCTGCCTGGAACGCCTTTCTGCAAATTCCTACTTGGCCTGGGGAGCCCACAGGTCTCAACCACCCTGCCCTGCCCCAGGCTTGGGAGCCACTGAGTCCTCAGGCCTGGGTATAGGGGGCTTGTGTGGGTGCTGAAGCCTGAGGATTCTTTGAACTGGGCACCTAGTTTCTCTTGGGATGCACAAAGCAAGCAACTTTCGTTTTCTGTTTCCCTGGGTAACTGGCAATTCTCACCCCAGCCCAGCAACTTTCTTCTTTTCTCCTTCTTTCCTTCCTTCCTTCCTTCCTTCCTTCCTTCCTTCCTTCCTTCCTTCCCTTCCTTCCTTCTTTCCTTTCTCCCTCCCTTCCTTCTTCCTTCTTTTTCTTTTTTTTGTTTTTCACTACTGGGGATTGAGCCCAGGAGTACTCTGCTACTAGGCTTCTCTCCCAGACCTTTTTGTTTGGAGACAGGTCCCACTAAGTTGCTGAGACCTTCCTCAAGCTCGCGTCTTCCTGCCCAGCCTCCCAGCATCTTTCCACTAGGCCCCACAACCCGAATGCTGAGATTCTTCAGAAGAGTCCGTGGAGCTGTGACCCATCTCTGGTGGTGAGCCCTGGGCACAGGGCATTGGACTGGGCGGCTCGGGGGTTTCACCTCAAGGTTCAATACACACTTCACGGCGCCGTTCAGAGCAGATGCTTGATACCTAGTAAAGTGACTGTTTGGAGACCATGCACTTGACCCCTGCACCAGAGGGGAGCTGGACACAGGGAAGTCTCCTCTGCAGTCGTCCCGGGGCCAGGCAGGGAAACGCCCAGACAAGTGGGCGGAGGCTTGCGGTCCTGGAGGAGGCTCAGACACGCACCTCGGCTGTGGCTGGACAGAGGCCCCTCTCAGCTGGGGTACGTGGCCTCCACGCAGGAGGGCTCTGCAGGGCCTCTCAAGCTGCCCCCACCCCAGCCCCAGCTGGCCACTGACGTGCTGCCTTGGAAGCAGCCCAGGCGCGTTTCCCTCTGATAGAAATTGTTCTGGAAGGCATCCACTCCCTGCAGACTGAGTCGGGAAGTTAAAGCAAAGTTATGAATATTCGATAGCTTTCTGTGTATTATGATGCATACTAGGCTCCGCGGAACACTCTAGTGCGCTTATTATAGTTTATTTCATAAGTAGGTGCACCTTAAGAACAATTTATTCGAATATTAATGCCCCTTAAGGGAGACATCATCAGCCTGACTAGAAAACACTATTATGGTGAAGTCCTGGGAAAGTCTCACATGCAAGACAACAGAATCAATAAAAAGCAAACACGTGGCACGTGTGACACAGGACATGAGACCCACGTTACTGGTGAGCTGCTCCGGGTGGCTGTGGGTGGCTCAGAGGCCTGCTCGAAGGCGGGCCGGGCCCCTTTCTCCCCAGCCCCACAGGTCCCCTCAGGACGCCCTCCCGGGACCACCCGCAGCCTGACTGTGACACCCTGACCAGCCTCAGCGACAGTTGTGCCCTGCTGAGCAGGCTGCACTGGACCCTGGGGTGGGCATGAGGGAGGGGCCCCTGTGGACCACCTGGAGGGCCGGGGAGGCGGCCGAGGGCTTCTCCTTCCCGAAGGCTGGAGCCCGGGGGTCTGGGCAAGACGCAGCTCCTCACTCGCTGGACAGAGGCCTCGGGAGGTTCCTCTGCCTCGCTGTCTCCGTGCCTCAGTTTCCTCCTCCCCAAGGGGGACAACGCCATGGCCTGTGAGATTAAGTGGCACAGCAGAGGCGCACAGAGTTCTTGCCCCACACTGCCGTTAGCATCGTGAGTGAGGCAGGCCTTGGAGGAGTCATTTCCTTTCTCCAGGCTTCCAATCTTTTACCCGCACAGTGGAGAGGAAACTGCTAGGCCTAGAATGACACCAACGACACCTGCCATGGCCTGAGCAAGCCCCTGGCCAGAGGCTCGGGAGGGGTGGCCCTGTCTGGTTCTCTGTGGACGGGCCACCTCTGGGACTCCATCTCTGGCTGTTGCCCTGGGACTCCACCTGGGAAGAGGTTGGCCAGCTACAGCCCGGCTGAAAGTCACCTCTGGAAAGTGGACATGTGTCACAGCCCTGTTTGTCCTGTGGCCATGCTCATGACCCTTGCATGGTATGACGCAAAGGAGAGATTCAGGCCTGACAGGGAAAAGCAGTCAGACGTATGCCTCACAAGATTCTGAACTCAGAACACTCTTCCCAGGGCTGGGTCGGCCTCCGGGGTGCTGCTGCGTCCACATCTCACTCTTTGGATGAACTCATTGCTGTGTTTGGTGGAACTGTCAGGTCGCGAAATTCCCTCGGGCTCGGCTGTGCCAACTGCCCCAGGAAGGCCACAGACAAAGCTTCTGGATGCCAGGTGTGGCCCACCAGACTGCTCCGAAGGGATGGAGGAGGGGGATGTAGAGGAGGGGACGTGGCTCCAGGCAGGTCTGACATCACTGAGGGTGGCTGGGGTCCCCTGTCGGCCACGCTGTCCCAGTGCCCGCCCAGGTGCAGGCCTATCCTGGTCTGCGGCCTCCTGCCCTCTAGTCCTTGGGCCACTCTCCTCGTTGTCCAGTTTGAGAGACTCTGTGGAACCAGAAGAGAAGCATTTGCACCCATGAAACGTGGGGACACTTCTGACCACTGTCCTTCTCTCTGGCAGGTTGCTCACATCCCTGGGACACAAGGGAGACTCCACCAGGGGCCAGGGAGGGCTGGTGGGACAGAGGGGTGGGGCAGCATATGGAGGAAGGAAGGGCAGGGCACCAGGCGCTGCCCGTTGCCCAGCGCCTCGGGCGGCTGGGTGGTGCCCGAACCCAGCTGTGCGCAGCACACAGCCCGGGAGGGGAGGGAGGGCTCCTGTGCGGCACGGGCCTCGGACACAGGACTTCATTCACATCTAAGAACGCACCAAGTAACAGGAAAAAACAAAGCTGGGTGCCAATGCAAGTCTTTGAGTGAACCACGCATCTTGACAAGTTTAAACCAATTCTTTGGGAAGCCGCTCAGGACGGCCCTGGCGGTGTGGCTTCCAGAGCGGAGATCCCGAGTGGGTCTCACCCAGCCACGCTCCAGCTGCCTGCGGGTGCGCCTCTGCCTGTGTCTTTGAGGTGTGAGAGGACCTGTCCCTCCTCGGAGCGCAGGAGCACCCCAGAGTCACTCAAGGTGGGTATCGTTGTCACGTCTGCTGTCACGTCCAGCATGATGCAGGAGAGAAGTCTCCCTGGTTGGCCAGCGGCCTGCCGTTTGTGACAGCTGGGTGATGGGGCAGACACCCAGTGTCCCTGAGTGAGCCCCCCATGGGACACAGGTGACTGCTCTGCTCCACCTCGGAGCCCGCACCGTGTGCCAGCTGAGAAGCCATCACTTTGCTTGTGAATTTCCCACTGGGCTCAGGGAGGCTGGGTCTGGAGTCTGCAACAGGGCGGCTGCATCTGGGAGCAGTTCCCATTCCTGCCCAGGGCCTGGTGGCCTGTGCTGGTCATGCCAGAGAGCTGCCCCACGGTCCCCCACGGCCCCTCGCCTGCCTGAGCACTGGCCCTGATCTGGGAGTCAGCCAGGGGCTTCAAGGCGGCCTCACCAGAGGAGGCCTGGGGTCACCTGAACACGTTCTGCCTGTCGTGGGCTGGATGTTGGTGCCACAACGCCAGGCGGGTGTTCTTTCCAAACTCCCAACGCAAGAGCAGGGCAGAACACGGAAGCCAGCCTCTGGAGGCACGGGGGCTTCGGTGTCTCCCACTGGTCCACGGGGTCCGGCTGCCACTGGACTAGCCCAGCTGCTGTCGCGCTTTCCCTGGAGCCGGTGATGGGGTGACCACCAGTGCAGGAGCCCTGTTTGGGGAGATGGCTATGATTTGCGGTTGACTTCCGGCCATGGAGTTTTGGACAATGCCGCCTTCCGTAGTCTCATGAGACTTGGCCCGGGATCTTGAGAGACTTGGGCCGGCGCAGAGCGGGTCAGGGCCATTTTGGTTGTTGGCTGTTTGCTGGTGTGTGGTACGTGTTAGAGTTGGTAGAGCCAGAGAGAGAAGCTGACAGAATAAAGATCCTGTTTGTTTCCAGTCTGCCTCTGAACTCATTCCCGCGGCTTTGCTGCTCCAAGCGGCCATCGCTTCAGGCGGCGACACACCAGGAGGCAGGGCTGCGTTCCTGAAGAGCCGGTGCCCACCCAGACCCCGCCACCTCCCCAACTTCAAGTCTGTTTCGCTAGGAACTCCTGCTCCAGCGACGCTCATCCTGCCGAGACCACGGGTCCCGGGGCTTCCATCCAGCTGCCACAAAGCCCGCGTCTGAGTTCTCTGCTCAGAGAAGAAGAAGCGGCCCTGTCTCACCTGTCTTCCAGTCATCCTCCCCAGCGCTGGTCCACATCGGCCCCTTTCAAAACGCTGCGGCTGCTCTGGAGCTCGACTCGGGTTGGTGACGCACGGCTGCACAACGTGCAGGAAGGGGACGTCGCGTGTTTGCTCAGGAGAGACGGAGGTAGCCTGTGGCCCTGCTGGAGATGGAGATGCCCGCGCCCCGCCAGGCCAGCTGATGCTGAGGTGCTCACAGCGAGCCGTCCACGTGGGCACGCACTGTTCCAACACCAGGAAGAGGATGCCAGCGCGTCCACAGAACACCACCCGAGCAGCAATCATCATGTGCGTCTCTCTTCTGGTTCTTCTTTAAAGAGCCCCCATTAGTTTCCCAAATAACAAAAGTCACTGCTTACTGCAAAAATGTGGTCATTGCTGATTTCAGCTAAGGCTGAAACAAGGCAACGGTCCCCCTGCCCACCCCAGTCTCACACCGGGTGGAGGCTTTAGCGGCTCTCCTCGGCATCCGCACACATCCGTGCTTCTCTTCCTGAACAGCGTTGCTGAGATTCGGGACCCCTGAAAGGCTCTGCCCCACCCAGAACGCGCAGCCTGGTGGGCTTAGTGTATCCACAGCTCTCCATCTCCCCAGCCAATTTCAGAGCACTCTCAGCACCTCAAAAGCAAAAACCCAGCACCCTTTAGCTATCACCCCCGCCCCACGCCCTGACCGCAGGCGTGCTGTTTGTCTCACAGATTTCCCCGCTCGGGACAGCCAACAGCATGGACCGTGCATGGTATGCGCGCTCTGTGGTCTGGCTGACTGGCACCTCGTGGAATGTAATGGAGGCCCATCAGGTGGCAGGGCTTGTCGTCGCCTGAAGCGATGGCCGCTTGGAGCAAAGAAGCCGCGGGAAGAAGTTTAGAGACAAACTGGAAACAAACAGCTCTTTATTCTGATAACTTTTCTCTCTGGCTCTAACTACACCCCGACACGCCGTCCACGCTCCTCTAACCTCCAAAAATGGCGCAGACCTCCTCCGCAATCTCTCTCAAGTCCCTCGAGATCTCCGGCCAAGTCTCGCAAGATCCCGGGCCAAGTCCCGTGAGACTACGGAAGGCGTCAATGCCCAAACATGTCCAAAGCCCGTAGTCCACCGCAATCTTAAGCCATCTCCCCAAACAGGGCTCCTGCAAGGGTTCATCAGTACTCCACTCCTTGTCATGGCTGCACGTTTTCCACTGAGAGGCCAGACCACAATTTGTCAGTGCAGCCACGTACGAACAAACACACCTTTCTCCGCGCATTCCAGTCTGCGTATGCTTTTCCTGGGATCATGTGTTCTGGCAGTTTGGGGAACCAGCCATGCTGGGAAGCGGAGAGGTAACCCACTGCTTATCTTGGCCACGCGGCAGCCCCCCCATGATATCCACCATCATCTCTGTGACACCCAGGTGCCACCACCGTGGCCTGATCAGCCTGCTCCGTGGCTGCAGGGGGTGTGCAATCTGCAAGTCTGACTTCTCTGGAAAGTTGGGAGGAGGCGGCCACCCCGAACCCACGTGGCACGGCTGCAGCAGAGCAGCTCTGAGGGCCCCTGCCTGTCACCCCGGCCGTGATGCAGCTGCTGGGTCCTCTGCATGGGCATTACATCTGCCTTACATCTCTGCTGGCAGACTTTAGTTTAGGTTGTTTCCATCATTGGGACAGGCCAAATATTCCAAGCAGCTCCCAAATCAGAGCGGCTGACAATAACCCAGTTATCCCAGCTCACTCTGCAGAGTAGGAGGCAAAGGGGCTGGGTGATGGCGCTGTGGCCCTGCTGACAGAAGGAGTCAAGTCACCCTTATATAGCCAGGTCAAAGGTCAAAGGGACAAGCCTGCAGCTGAGCCTGGAAGGTCGCTGAGAATCAGCCAGATGCCCTGGGGCCCCCGCTGGGCGGCAGTGACCTTTGGTGCTGGCACATGCGGTGGCTTCTGGTGAGAGCCAGTCAAGTGGCTTTTTCTTTCTCCTTTCTTGCTGCAGCGGACAATAATGCACCACCTTCTATGCAGTAGGAGTTCCTCTATGGCATATTTCTCAAAGAAAGGAAATAAAAGGACACCATGGTTCTAAGACACCGCAGCCACTTCAAAGCCTCTCTCTGGTGTGCTTGTTCCGCGCTCACTGCTGCAGTGGACTGGAGAAGTCCTCCTTCCTGGAGGACCCAGCCTCCTGACCCAGGTGGACTCTGGAGCCACCTGACCCACCTCCCAGGCCTGCATAGGAGAGGGAGCAAACTGCTCCCCACCACCCCGGGTCTTGTCTTCCTTTGCAGAATGGAACCCTGTGGGTTCCTGCAGGCCCACGGTCCCCAGCAGACACTGCCCCTTGCAGTACCCCCAGCAGTTGAAGTGACTAGGATCAAGGCATGGGGACCATGTAGAAGTGACAGTGCCACTCCCGAGCAGGCTCTTAAAGTCAAAGTAGCTTAGCTGGGCATGGTGGCACACGCCTATAATCCCAGCTGCTCAGGAGGCTGAACAGGAAGATCCTAAGTTCAAAGTCAGCCTCAGCAACTGAGCGAGGCCCTAAGCAACTTAATAAGACCCTATCTCTAAATAAGATCTTAAAAAGAGCTGGGGATGTGGCTGACTGGTTAAGGCCCCCTGGGTTCAATCCCCGGCACCAAAAAACCCCAACAACATCCTCTTCCTCTACCTGCTGACCAAGAGGTAGAAGCAGTAGTGGCAGCTATTTCCCACCTTGGGACTGTTAGAGAAGTGTAGCCATTTCCCAGGGCTTATGACAAAGTACCCCAGACTTGTGGCTTATAATGCAGATATCCCCCCCCTTATCAACCAAAGAGGTTTCAAGATCCCAGAGGGTGCTGGGTGTGGTGGTGCACACCTGTAATCCCAACAGCTCTGGAGGCTGAGTCAGGAGGATCGCAAGTTCAAAGCCTCAGCAACAGCAAAGTGCTAAGCAACTCAGTGAGACTCTGTCTCTAAATAAAATACAAATAGGGCTGGGGATGTGGCTCAGTGGTCGAGTGCCCCTGAGTTCAATCTCTAGTACCAAAATTAAAAAATAAAAAAGATCCCAGGGGGTGCCTGAAACCATACATAGCACCAACCCCTATTTATATACTGTTTTTTCCCCTGTACATACATACTTATCATAATGCTTAATTTATAAATAAAGCAAGGGAGGGACTAATGCCTATAATAAAGTAGAACAGTTATAACAATATACTGCAATACATAATTGTACTTTGGGGCTATTATTAAGTAAAATAAGATACTGTCATACTGCAGTGGTCAGTCTGATAACCACAGCAGCTGCTAAATGATTAACAGGTGGGTACCGTATACAGAGTGGATGCTCTGGACAGAGGGATGACTCACATCCCAAGTGGGATGGCACAGAGATTTCACTGCAGTACTGAAAATGGAATGTGATTTAAAACTTAAGAAGGGTTTTTTTTTTTTCTGGAATTTTCCATTTAATATTTTCAGATCAAAGTTGATACGGTCAGTGAGACCACAGAAAGCAAAACCCCAGATAAGGGGGGTTACTATAACAGAGCTGGGTTCCCTCTCAGTTCTGAGGCCAGATGTTAGCTGGGGTGGCTCCCCCTGAGGCTCTCTTGGCTTCCAGTGGTTGCTGGAGTTCTCAGCCTTCCTTGCTCCAAGCACAGTGCTCCTGGCTCATCCTCATTGTCACATGACCTTCTCCTGCGTGCGTCTTCTCTCATAAGGACCCCAGTCAGTAGGTCACAGTGCACACTAACCCAGTACCACCTCACCTTAAGTCATTACAAGTACGAAGACCCTACCTATCTCCAAGTAAGGGCACATTCTAGGGTTCAGATGGGCAGGAATTGCAGGAATACTATGTAGTCCAGTACAAGGCAAGAAACACGAACTTCATCTCATTTGAATTGTCAATCTTTTTAGTTCCTTTGTTACAGCAATACAACCTGTACCCTAATACAGTCAGATTGCTGCCTCGCACCCTGCAAATTGGACCTGGGGCCAACACACCAGGGAGCTGATGTCTTAAGTTGAAGATGGGCAAATTCAAGAACTGAGGCATCTTTACCAGAAAAAAAAAAAAAAAAAAAAAAAAAAAGCACATGCGCACAGCCCCAGCTGTGACCCTCCAGTCTCTGCCTTGTCTCTCCTCAGTCTCTGGCCCAGAAGGTCCCCTGTGCAGCCTCTGCAAGGGATATTCTGCCCCTCCATGACAGGCCTTGGTTGGCGCTCACTGGGGTCCAGAGGGTTTTTCATCCTGCCCCTCTGCCCTTGAGATGTGTGGAGGACTCCTCTCCCTGCACCGAGGGCTCCCAGACCCGGGGCTGGACGGGGGTAACTACTCTCCGCCCTCCCTCCGCACCTCCCAATGCTCCTCTCAAGTCCAGGGCAAGGTGTCTGGGTCAGGCTGCCCCTCCTCCGCCTTGGCTAGCTGCTGTCCACTTCTTCCCTTGATCCAGCCGGGGCGGAGGGCCAGCCTTCCCCTGACTTCCTGTCCTCCAGGGACCTTCCTTTAGGTAAAGTTCCACGATCTCATCCACTAAACCTAGCCCACAACATGTTAGAAGCTGAAACATTGTAGAAAGTTCTTCCCTCTTAAAAATATCTGGGTCCTGCAGGGTGCAGGGACACAGCTGTCATCCCTGCTACTGAGGAGCTCAGGCACGAGGATGGCAAGTCTGAGGCCGGCCTCAGCAACTTGGTGAGGCCCTGTGTCAAGTAAAAATGAAAAGGGGTGGGGATGTGGCTCAGTGGTAAAACACCAGAGTTCAATCCCCAGTGCCACACACACCCCAAAACAGCAACACCAAAAATAAATAAATAAATACATAATCACCCCGTCTCTGCCCTCTGCAGGCCTTAAAATCCTGTTTGGACCATGGGAACAGGATGCTAGGATACTAGCTTCTTCAGGTGGGATGCTCAGACTCACCCCTGCACTCTGAGGTAGGTGGGTGCCCCTAGACACCTGGAAGAGGGAGAGAGAGAACAGCATACCTTCCCGATACCAGCCCAGGGAGCTAACCCCTCTCCCAAAGAAACGGACCACCATGAATCTGCAAGGGGAAAAGTGTGGGCCTGTCACTATTGTTCTTTATGAAAGTGGCAACGTGTGTTCACTGCCGAGGACACAGGAAATCCAGACACAGGAAAACGAAGACAGAAACTTGAGTGTCCGCAGTGGCTTCGTCCAGCTGTCCCTGGCGAGGGCGTGACTGATTGCGGCCCACGGGCCGAGCCCTGGGCTCGCAGCCGTGGGTAGAACGGGTGCTCCAGGCCCTGGTCTCGTCCAGGTGCTGTGAAGATCAAGGACACGTGCAGTCATGTGGCAACTTCTGGAAACACAAGAAGGAAGACACAGACCTCCACATGGCCAGGAGGCCCCGAGGGGGCCCTCTCCTGTCCCCTAGCCCAGGCTGGCCGTTGGAAGGAGAGCACGGTGAGTTGCAGAAGGCTCCTTCGGGGGCGGGAGCACGCTGGGTGGGCTGCTCCACCGGTTTCCTGGAACCCGTGGAAGACAGCAGAGAGGAACGGGCAGCCCTCGGCCTGGGAGAGAGGCACCCTGCAGACCCCGGGACGATGAGAGCAGCCTCTGCTGCTGGGCCACCCACTTCTTGGCCCTCTGTGCCATGGGCCTGCCCAGGCCTTTCCTGAGCCCGATTCTGATGGAGGAACTGCCAGACGCCGGCGTCTTTTGTTCCGGTGTTTGATGTTGTCCACTGCAGGGCAGAGGACGGCGCTCCACCCCAGAGCCCAGGGCAGACCCCCAGCCCCGTCCTCACCATCTGCTCTCCCCCACCCCTGTTGCTGGAGGTAAGAGTGTCACTCCACCACTTTATTGGGCTCTTTTAAATTTCTTCTTTAGTGACAGCATTTGTGTCTCTTCTCTCTTTTTTTTCTTCGAGGCATTGAGGAATTCTCCATGTTGATTTGAGAAAGTTTTTCCACATGAAGAATGTCAACCCCGTTGTCCTTCATAACTGTGGCAAATATTTTTCCCCCGTTGAGACAAACTTTGTTCAGGTGTGAAATTCTGGAGGTTTGCAGCATGAATCCTCATGTAAGGGACATTAGGTGACATAATGGACATGAACGTCTTTTATTGCAGTTTTCAAACAGTCTGGATAGACTCTTCGGATGGCCGTTTTTTATATTGACCCTCTATAAAGTCCAGTGGCATAATACTAAATCATAAATAAGTGAAGACATTTTTACAGGAAACAAGGATATTAAAGTCTATGTACATGGCTTTTTCCCCACATTTTTTAAAATTATAAAAGTAATAAACACACCAAGTAAAAATATTAAAGCAGTGTAGACTGATATTAAATGAAAAAGGAAAGTTTCCCACCCTTGGTCCCGCTCTCAGGAGAAAACCATTTTAACAGTTTATGTTTTCAGATCTTGTTGTTACCACCATAATTCTAAATAAAGTGCTTTTACTTCTGTTTCTGGATTGATCAATTTTAGACAATTTCCACTTGATGTCCTGGCATGAAAGAGACATTTGAGTCATTCCCACTTCCCACATCGTCTCTTTAATTGTGTTAGTTGTATTATTTTTAGCTCCTTCATCTTTCCACGAATAGCTTGGAATCATGGCCGAGGCCTCCCCTCCTGCCCACCTGCCGTGGGCCATCTCACCACCCCTTCTGTGTCAGGTACAGGGACAAGTTCTGCCCAGGGTCCCACCTGAGTGGGACCTTGCTCAGATGTCCCAGACCAGCCTGTGTCACACACCGCTTGGCTTGACATCACTCAGTGTCCTTTGCCCAGCGAGAAGTAGTGGCACCCGTGAGCCACAGAGCAAGGTGTGGGCAGGGCCTGAACAGCATCCCGGGCCTTCCAGAGCTCTTTCCCGTTAGGGGGAGGCAGAAAATAAACAAAACCAGTAAGCGAAGTTGCCGATGTCAGGTGGTGCCAGGACTGAGGAGCGCGGGGAGGGGCAATTTAACAGACGGCCCTGTGTTCTGAATCCATAACTAAGTCTCCTCGGAAATCGCCAGCGTGCTGCTCTGTGATTCTAAAGGAGTAAGCACATATTACAATTCTGTAAATTCAGATGCTCCTTGACCCATGAGGGGCATGTCAACAACCCGTCAGGAGCTGGAAACACCCCAAGTCAAGAAGGCGTCTGATTCTGTGCACTGACTTCCCGGAGAGCGCAGCTTGGCCTCGCCTGCCTGGAATGTGCTCAGAGACCTTGCGTAGCCACAGCTGGGCAAAATCTCCTAACACAAAGCCTATTTTACAATAAAATGTGGACTATCTCATGTACTCACACTTGATGGGACACAAAAACAACCACATTATATATATAAAAAAAAAAAAATGCTGGCAACACAGCCAACTGTGGAATGTCAGTTGCTCCCTTCACCGTGTGGCTATGGCTCACAGTACTGGGCTCACCATCACTAACCTGGGGAAAAAAAATCAAAAGTCAGATTTGAAGTACGGTGTCTGCTGAATGCTATAAAGTCTAAATATCATAAGTCAAACCATCAAAAGCCAGGGACCATCTATATTATTCTTTTCTGTACCCAAGAAAAATATAAAAAATCATGCCACCCCACCTGGCAGCTGGCAGGGGACAATCCAGGAACCCAGGTGAAAGTGGACTTTGTTAACCGTCTATGAGGTGCTCAAGCCCAGGTCAGGGTGTTCCATACAGGACCATGGCATCCATAACCCTTTGTTTCTCCTGGCCTTGGTAGTTGCCTTTGTTTTTCCATGTTAATGGAAGAAATGTGCATTCCTTGCTGCGCAAGGCGGGAAGCCAGCTTCTTCCTGTGCTGCTAGATTGGCCCATGGCCACGGTAACAGCAGCTCTCCAGGCTATCAGCTAGAATCTTTTTCCATAGTACTCAGAAAAATGTGACTGTTTTCTGGATCCCATTTCTCTCTTTCCTGTATTCCTCTGGTCACCACTGACTTTATTGCAGCACATCCTCAAGCAAGTTCTCAGAAAGAGCACAAAAGAGAAAAACTCCCACAGAACTCTAACATCTGGGGATCCACCCCAAACACTCAGTGGTTGGCTGGACGTGTATTCTGTGCTCAAATATCCTCCTCTCAACTCTGAAGCTCAGCTCTGTTGCCTTCTTGTCCCGACTGTGGCTGGGGAAAGCGTGTCTCTGATCAGACACTCTGAAGCTGGCCTGGTTTTCTCTTTTGAATCCCTCTGACATCTTTCCTTACTCCATGATGTCCCAGAATTCCACAGGGCTGATGCCAGGCTAAGGCTCATTTCAGGTGGAAGATTCAGAATCTCCCAGGACCAAACGGGCTGGCGGGCCTGACCCATGAGTAGAGCCACGCTGCGAAGGGGCCCGTGCAGGGCGAGCTGACCCAAACAGCAGTGAGGGGCTGACGGGCACGGCCCCCAGGGAGGAGAGGGGGTGCCGTTGCGATAAAGGGAGAGCTGTCAGATCCAAGTTGCTGGTTCTTGGCCTCTACGTGACACCCTCCTGTCTGCTCACCACGGTGCCCCAAGCCCTCCCTGGGCCTGGTACGCTCACCCTCAGGCAGAGTCCCCAGCCTGGTTAGTTCTGAAGGCATGCCAGCCCTGCTGTGACTGCCAGCAAAGCCTATTACACAGGAAGAGTTCAGAACCCGGGACACACGCCGCGTCCAGCCGCGACATCAGGCGCGTCTCTGCAAGAGGGGGCAAGGTCTGGGTTGCTCTGGACTGACGGCCACTGCCCTGCCTCGGTCCCCTGGGAAGCCATGGTTCACCCCAGCCAAGCCTTTGCCCCCGGCCAGCTCCGGGAGCCTTGGTCTGGAATCCCCATGTGGGCACAGTGGGCACACACGGGCATCACACACGGGCACCTGCCCTCACCGGGTTCCATGAGGTCACACTTCAGAACAAGGCCCCGATCTCGCTTCTGCCTGACAACTTTCCTTTATGCCTCGGCTCCTGAGCTGCCCCTGTCCCCGGGGTCTAGGTGACAGTGGCGAGCAGCAGAGAGCGCACTCTCGTCCACGTGGTATGTGTGCGTGCGACAGCCGGGTGTGCCCTTATGGAGCATCTTCCTGTTTGACGCTGGGACAGCTGAACACTGAGCTCCCACGATGTGTACCACTGAGGCGGGCTGCTGGGCACTTGCCAAGCTCCAATGGCACCTTCCACTGGCCCTTATGGCTGTGCTGCTAAGACCTGGATGTCATTGTCCTCTGACCTGTGTCTTGGGGAGGGAGGGCCTGGCTGATCCACCTGGAGCTGGGCACAGGTTGAACACCTTGCCTCACCCCAGAAGCCCAGGTTCCCAGCCTGGCAAAGGGCCTGCAGGAAGGAATTCCTGCACACTAGGGTGCAGCGTCGTCACTGCCAGCCCTGTCCTTGCAGGCAGCTGGCTCACTGGCTCAGGGATGCCCACTGCAGGTGTCTGGAGGCCAGCCTTGGCTTCTGAGTCTTGCCTGGGCAAGAGATCCTGAGCCAAGGGCTAGCAGGGCTGGACATTTGGACCGTCCCCACAGGATGGCCTGGACATTTGGCTTCCTTCCCTGCCCTGGCATCTTCTCCATGGTGGACAGCGAGGATGGGACTGCTGTGACAGGTCTGGCACCGTCATGGTCCCAGCCCAGACCCGTGGCCACCATCTCATGGCAGGAAAGCCTCCAGTCCGTGCCCCACCTGTGCCCGGATGAGGGAGGTGCTGTGCCCAAGGTCACAGGGACGGCTGTGCCTGAGGTGGGAGGGTAACTGGCCCCAAGCCTGAGAGACACCACGTGCCCGTGGTTTCTGTGGCAACAGGCCCAGCCGTCGTTCCTCTGTAGACCAGAGCAAGTGTCCTGCGGGGCTGTGCGTCTGTGGGCCATTGGTAGCTGTCCTCTCTGAACAAAACGAGCCCTGCCTGCGTCTTCTGTGGGCAGACGCCTCTGCAGCCACCTGGCTGGCAGCACCAACCCTGGGCGCACAGGAGTCGGAGCTGAGCCCGGAGAAGATCGGGGTGGGGAGGGCAGCTGTGGAGTGGAAGAGGCCACGAAAGGCCACCACAGCACCGCGTGGCCTCACGTATACATTCTCCTGCCGGAACAGGAGAATCCAGAGAGAGGGCGAGCTCGCTGGTGACTTCCTGGGCAGGGGAGGGGCTGCTTAGTGGAAAGTAGGTGTCCTTTTGGGACAATGACATTCTCTGGAACAAGGCAGAGCTGGTGGCTTCACAGCTTTGTGAATGTGCTGCTACTGAATCATGCGCTTTAAATCATGGAAGTGCTTAATTTTCTTCTATTTTACCTGAACAAAGAGAGAGAGTGAGAGAGAGGGAGAGAGAGGCTTGCAGAGAAGGTCAAGGTGGACTGCAGACCTGAGTCCTGTAGCCTTGGGGACAGCCATAAGCATCCAGAGCCACTGTCCGGGCCTGGGCACCATCAGGAAGCCTGGGGCCTGGACTCCACGTTCATGGGGGGTTCTAGGGCCAGATCTTAGGAGATGAGCCTGGGGGCCCCTCTGTGGGCAGTGCTTAGGCCCAGCTGCATCAAACCAGCTCCTGGGCCAGAAGGAAGGACAGGCCCAGGGTCAGAGGGCCAGAGGGCCAGAGGGCCAGAGGCTCAAGGCCAGGCAGTCAGCTCTCTCCACCCCAGGGTCAACCAGGGGACAAGTTGCTATAGATCCCTACCCCAGTCGCCCAGCTCAGCCGCTGTCTGCCTGGACAGCTGTCCCAGGGGACCCAGCGGAGATGCAGCCATCGCCTATGAACAAGATGATCCTTACAGCGTTGGGTGCAGTATGGAAAGTCAGGCACAGTCTGCAAGTCCATCGGTAGGGGACAAAGCTCACTTGCGTAACAATAGCGTAGCCACTAGAATATCAGGATGTAAATGGTTGACACAGTAAATGAGGATGGCTGCCTCACACACCTGCTGTGCACCACGGAATGCCTAGGGCTCTGGGGCACCAGGTGGCCAAGACAGTCACCTGTCTCCCTGTCATAGGATGGGTCCCCATGAAGAAAACAGACTACGGCAATGACAAGCGGGGAGAAAGGGGAGTGGAGGGGCAGGCCCCAGACAGCAGATCTGGTGAGGCTGCTTTCCAGAGCCTCAGATAGCAGAAGCAGAAGGAAAAGCAGCCACCACATGCCCCAGTGTCAGACTTGAGCAGGTCCAGGTGAGAGACCTGTGGTCAGTTCACAATCTGGCCCAGGCTTAGGGTGACCGTGGGGCAGTGAGGAGGTGCAGGACGGGGACACCCAGCAGTTTGGAGGTGGCTACGGATGGGTTGCCTGGAGAGAGCAGGAAGAGTGAGGCTGGGGTGGGGGCCTGGCCACCACTGGCGTTTCAGGGGCAGCACCTGGGAGATGCAGTGCTCACCTAAGGAGCCCTAGCGAGAGGCCGAGGGGCGCTGTGGACCCACCCTGGCACTGGGCGAATCCTGACCATGACTGACCTTGAGTTCTACCAAAGCACCAGGGACTCTGCACCAAAACGGATGGACCTGGGGCTTGCTCGGTGTGAGGGGTGAGGAGGGAGTATGGGGAGAAGACCCCAATCCTCCCCGCTGATGGAGTCAGTACCACTGCCAGGTCCAGAGATGTCCAGGGCAGCCCCGGCTTGGGGTAAGACCAGGAGCTCAGATTCAGATAGGACACACGGCCAGGGGAGGAAGGGCAGGCCTGGCCTGGAGCTGTGGCCTGGGGAACGTGGGCGCTGAAGAGCGGCCACCCACAGGGACAGCGTGCTCGGCCCTGGAGCTCGGCTAGCCTCATGAGGGAAAGGGGTATGGGCAGAGGGCACTGACGATCTGGGGCTGAGATTGTCCTGGATTGCTCTGGTGGGCCCTGCATGTGTCCCCAAGGGGGGAGGCAGAGGACGATGTGAGAGGCAGGGGAGGAGAAGTTCAGGTGAGGACGGAGGGGAAGAGGGAATGACATGGCCGGAGCCCAGGCGCCCCTGCGGCCTCCGGAAGTGGAAGAGGTGGGAAGAAGATGGTCTCTGGAGCCCACAGGGACTGGGCCCTGCTGGCCCCTGGATTTCCGTCCAGTAGTGCCAGTTTCAGACTTCTGGACCCCAGAACATGGGTATCCCACTATGAGTCATCACAGATTTTATGCTAAAAGTTTTTGCAAAGAAGTGGTATGTGACCATTATTTGAGGCTGCTGGTTTTTTTTTTTTTTGGGGGGGGGGAATTGTGCCAGTATTACTTCAAAATCATTTATTACTAAACTGTCTTTGGTGCAAGATTAGGATGCACAGAACACTCGTGAATATACATTAAAATTCAATAGTCCAAATCAATGCACATTATTTCTTCATGACAGTTTAGTGAACATTTTTTCCGGTCCAAAAAAAAAAAAAAAGCTAACACATTAGATGTTATTGATTTGTGCATCATAGTCGAAATATTACACTTGAGAAAATTTACTCCAGTGTTGTAAAGCATGAACTTACGGAATTCAACCTTCTGTGTCTGAAGATTCTGCAGTGCCACCCCTGGTTTTGTCATTTGACGCTTGGTCCCAGCACCACTCACGTGAGACGTGCTCGTCATTAGTCCTGCAGCCTCTCCACAAGCCATGCAGGTGGCTTTTGGAAACATACTGACACGCACGTGCAGCTCCCAGTGCACAAGGAGACAACGTGCATCCTCATGCCGCTGGGAACACGTTGCCACTTCGTTCACCTCCTAAGCAGCTGGGGGAACAGAGTCGTGCCATGCAAAGATCACATGATGAAAGGATAAAAACCACATTTTTGGACTAAGAAAAGTGGGGCCGTGATTATGTGGTGTGAGAGAAGGAATCCCACTGAATTTGTGGTCTTTTGGAGAGCAGCCCCGGACACTTGCCCAGGAGCCTTCCCGACACGAGGTGTTGGTGCAGCTGCATGCGGCTGTGCCTGGCAGCTCCCAGGAGGCTGGTGTGTGCTTCTCAGGGAGGGGTCCCCAGAAAGACCATGAACAGGGACAGCTCAGGAGTGATCCCAGGACACACCCGTAGGAGCGTGGGGAAGCTGAGAGGCTAGAGCCAACGCGGGATGTGTGTGCACACGTCCTCCTGGGTCCGTGGGGCCCAGCCCTGCTGGGACTTCACAGACATTCACCGGATGACCAGCGCCCATTGGCTGATGGCCGCTCCTGGGGTGTCAACACCCCAGCTCCTGCTGTGGGTCCCACATGTAAGCCACATCAGTGCCTGAAGCCAGAGGCCTTCCTGGGAGAGGGGCCTGCGATGTGCAATGGCCACGGGATTGGGTGGGTGGGGAACAGGAGGAGCAATGGGCCTGTTAGCACAGTGGACACTGACCTTTAGCCAAAGCCAAAGCCAAGTTGTCCAGAGGGCCAGAGGGACGCCAAGAAGGAGAAGTCCACTGTCATGGCCCCACACGAGACTGGGCGGAGGTCGAGTGGGCAAAGGGTGGAGTCCCAGTGTCAGAACCCGGGCTCAGCACCACTGGCCCTGGCACTGGGACAGCTGTCTGTCCCTCTGAGCCCCACTCCTCTCACCTGTAGACGGAGGGCAGTGATGCCCATCGTGCACAGCTCTGGTGGGGACTGAAAGTGGCACCTGGCACACAGCAGGCTTTACTGCTGGCATCTTTAATTCAAGGTTTTAGCTTGAATCGTCGTAGGTTCGTGTGGAGTTGTAAGAAATAACGCAGAGACCCTGCGTACCCAGTTTCCCGAAGGGTGACATCTTGCACCACCGAGGTGCCACGTCCTCCCTGGGAAGCCACATGGATGAAGTCGAGCCTAGACCTTGCAGCACCACGCGCCTCCCTGCTGGCCTTTGATGGCTTCCTCTTACCTGCACCTTCCTTACCTGGAGACCGCTAACGTGTTCCCTATCCCTACCATTCTGCCACTTTAAGAATGCTGCGTAGTTGGCACTATGCGCTATGTCACGTGGAGGTTTCTTCTCCACTCAGAATAGTTCACTGGCGCTTCGCCCAGGTTTCCTGTTCCGTTTGATTGCTGAGCTGCACTTTGTGCAATGGATGTATCAGCTTGTGCGACCATTTGCCCACTGAAGGGTATCTGGGTTTTATCCTGTTGGGGGGCTCTTAGGAACAAAGAGCCATAAACATCGGGGTGCAGGTTTTAGTATAAACAGGAGTTTTCATTTCTCTGAGATAAATGCCCCAGCACGGGGGCTGGGGTTGTGGCTCAGCGGTAGAGCGCTCGCCTAGCACGTGCGTGGCCCGGGTTCCATCCTCAGCACCACGTAAAAATAAAGGCATTGTGTACAACTACAACAAATAGATAGATATTTTTTAAAAAGCCCCGGCATGAGAGTGTGGGTTGTAGAGTAGGAGCTTTTTAAGAAGCTGTTTTCCAGAGTGGCTCTACCATGTCGTGTGCCACCAGCAATGGAGGAGTGGTCCATTTTCTCCACCGCCTTATCAGAATTCAGGGGGTCACCAGTTTCTACTCTGGCTGTTCTGACAGTGTGCAGAGGTTCCCCGCTGTGACTCCCCAGCGGTGGCTTGTGCCCTCCACCTGGTTGTTGGGCTGTCCTCCTCTAGACAGCATCTCTCCGCGTTTTCTGCCCACGTGCTCATTAGGTGATTAGTAATCGTACTGCTGAGTTGGAGAGGCCTCTGTATATGCCAGGTGACAGTCTACGGCAGACACATGATTCGCAATACTTCTTCCTACTCTGTAGCTTCACTTTTCATCTTCTCATCAGGGTCTTTTGCGAACAAGATTTTTTTTTTTTTTTAATGAGAATTAGTTTATCCATTTTCCCTTTCACATGTTGCCTTCCTGTGAAGTCTAAGAGTTCCTTGATAGCCCTAAGTCCTGGAGGTTTTCCTGTCCGTTTTTTCCCTAAAAGTTCTGTATTTTTGTATTTTGTGCTGAAGCTTGCGACCCATTTCGAGTAGCTTTTTGTGCCAGGTGTGAGAGGGGCTGAGTTGGCAGGTTTTGCCTGTGAATGCCCACTTCGCCCACTTCACCTAGCACCTTTTCTCATGCATGCATTCAATACCGTAAGTTTCCCTCTCAGCACTGCTTTCAATGTGTCTCAGCGATTTCCGTATGAGGTCTTTTCATCTACATTTGCCGCAGCGCATTTTCTTTTTATTACGCTCAAGGCCTCTTCTTTGACTTATGGGAGGCCCCTTATATAGTTTCCAAGTGTTTGAAGATTTTTCTGTTATTGAAATTAATTTGATTCCATTGTGGTCAGACAACCACCTCTGTGTGATTTTGATTCTTTTCTTTTGTTGAAGTCTGTTTTCTGGTCTAGATTGCCTGGCTTACAATGGTGTAGTTCCATAAATACTTGGAAAGAATGCTTATAATGCTATTTAAATGGAATGCTCTAGAAATGCCAATTAGGTCTACATTGCATCAAACTGTTGGTTGATGGTGTTGGTTGAATCCTCCGTCTTTACTCATTTTCTGTCTAATTGTTCTATCTGTTGTTGGGTTAGGGATGTTTAAATCTTCACCCCAATAATAGATTATTCTATTTCTCCTTTCAGTTCTATCAGTTTTTCCTCACATATTTTGCAGCTCTTTTGATGCAAACACATTAAGCATTACTCTCTACTCTTTTTGGTTGATTAACACTTTTATCATGTTCCTTTCTGTCTCTGGTAATTTTCTTTGCTTTGCAGTCTTCATTATCTGTTACTAATAAACCCAATCCTGCTTTGTTTTGGTTAATGTGATTTATATTTATATTTTTGTATGTGATTTATCTTTTTCCATCCTTTTGTTTCAACCTGCCTATATCATTATATTTGAAGTAGTGTCTTGTAGACAGTATACAGTTGAATCATGTTTTTTTTTTTTTTTTTTTAAATCCATTCTGCCAGTCTCTTTTTATTAGCATATTTGGAGCATTTACATTTAATCTAGTTTTGGGAAGTTAATGTAGCCTGACTTTTTTGGTTTTGTTTTCAGTTTATTCTTTTCACATTCATCTCTCCCTCTTACCTATTCCACTTTCCTGTGAGTTACTTAAACACGTTTTTAGAATTCCATGTTGAGTTAGCTTTTGGGTTTCAGCATCTATCTCTTTGCATGTTGCTTGGTTCCTTCCTTCATTGTTCCCTTCATGTTTAGAGAACCTCCTACAGCCATTCTTCTGGGATAGGTGTTTAAGCAACAAACTTTCAGCTGTCCTTCATCTGAGAATATCTTGATTTCTTCTGATTCCTGAAAGACATTTTTGTAGGATGTAGGATTCTGGGTTGACAGTTCTATTTTCTAGCACTTGAACTCTCTGTGTCAGTTCCTTCAGCCTTCTGCAGTTTCTTATAAGGAGCCCACACCTTTCCCCCACAGGGAAAATGTCTTCTCTTGCTACTTTCAGAATGTTTCCTTTGGTCTTAGTCTTAGTGGTTAGATTGTGATGTGCCTAAGTGTGGATTTCTTTATTCTGTTTGCAGTGCACCCAGTTTCTTGAATTTGTAGGTATATATATTTTTTGTCAAAAAAATGGATGCTTTCAGCCATATTTTTCTGAGTGTTTTTTTTTTTTTCCTAGCCCTGCCCTCATTCTTCTCCTCTTGGGACTTCAATAACACAATTGCTAGATCTTGGCAATAATTCCACATGTTCCTAAGGCTATAATCATGCTTCAACCCCCCCTTTTTTTTTTTTTTTTTTTTTTTTTGGTACCAGGGATTGAACTCAGGGGCACTCGACCACTGGGCCACATCCCAGCCCTTTTTTGTATTTTATTAGAGACAGGGTCTCACTGAGTTGCTAAGTGCCTCGCCATTGCTGAGGCTGGCTTTGAACTCGTGATCCTCCTGCCTCAGCCTCCCAAGTGCTAGGATTACAGGTGTGCGCCACCATGCCCGGCTAAACCCCATTTTTAAAACTTTCATTTAGATTGAATAATTTCTAATGTTCTATTTCAAGTTCACTGAATCTTTTTCTTCAGGCTGCTCTGTCCTATAGTTGAGCCCATCCATTGCACTTTTTATTTCAGTTATTGTAGTTTTCATTTCTAAAATTTCCATTTGGTTCCTCTTTGTATTTTTGGTTTCTTTGATAAACTTGTTTCTTTCCTGAAACTTTCTTTCTTCTTTCTAAACAAGCTGTTTGTTTGTTTAAGCAGTCTTATAATGGCTGCTTTGAAATCTGTCAGGTAATTCTACCTTCATCTCAATTCAATATCTACTGGTTATATATATTTTTTCATTTTGCTTGAAACCTACCTGGTTCTTGATATGGTGAGTGATTTTTTATTAAAACCTTGATATTTCAGTTATTAAGGGGACTCTGTATCTTATTTAAACTTTCAGTTCTATTTGGCTTCCTCTGATGCTGTTGTGGCAAACGAAAGGGAAGGGTTGCCTTGTAACTGCAGAAATCCATGTTCCCTACTGGCCTCCACTGACCCCCAGTGGAGAGACCTCTCTTTCTTGGGGGGTGGGAGGTCTGGCTGCCTGTCAAGCCCACACTGATATTTCCCTGGTTGTGAGAGGCAGAAGAGCTTTCCTAGTGATGCCCATGTAGTAGGGGCATGGCCTTATTTCTTCTGGATGGTGCCAAAAGATCTGACTCTCCACCAGGCCCCCTTGGACACCACCCTGTAGGATTTGGGGTGCCTCTTCTTAGTCTCTTGAAGGTCAGAATTAGTCTTCCTGCTTGGTTCTAGCTGCCATGGTGAGGTGGGACCACATTGGCATTTAGCTGGAATACAGAAACCCTTGTGCAAACTTTCTGTCTTACTGAGCTGCCCGCTTTCCCATCCTTGGCTATAGAGACCTTATCCTTTTTGTTTTGATTTGATTTTTAATTTGTGCCATTGGCATTCCTATAGCTGACGCAGGCCTGGATTGAAATGAGGCAAAAGAAAACTCAGGAAAATCAGTGGCTTGGTTTTTGTCTACACACTTTTCTGTAATTCCCAAACGGTTTACTATAAGCAGGTACAATTAAGTGTTAAAATTAAAAAAAAAAAAATTCCACTTTTTAATTTTAATTTATTTTATAGGAAAAAATTCATTTGTAAAAATAAGCTGCTGCATTTTGTGTTGTCACCCCCATGAGGACACTGAGTGGCAGATTCTCATGGAGACTTTTTCTTATTCAGAGTAGATGGGGACCTCCATAATGTCATGTCAAGGGCCCTTCTTTAGGAAAAGACAGTCCGTTAAGGTTTTCAAAGCAGAATTTTCTGACCTAGTGACCTCCTCATTCTCTGGGCCTTTTAATGCTGGTCACCATGAGCTTTGCAGTCTTTGCTATAAACAAATAATCTCCACATTTTCAGTGGCTAAAAACAGAAGTTTACTGTTCAACCACACAGCAGTCCATTGAGGGTCTGCTCAGCAGGAGACATTCTTCCCTACAGTGACCACGGTGTCTGGGCTCATTCCTGCTGGGGGCTTTGGGCCTCAGAGACCTCAGCGTCCACCCAGGACAGGACACAGTGTCAGTGGAGAAGGCACACGCTGTCTAGAAGCCCACCTCGGAAGAGATGCATGCCACTTCCTCCTGCGCCCCATGGGAGCAGCCGCAGCAGGGTGCAGGGAGTGAGGGCCTCTCCCACAGACACCGCTAGAGAACCCCCATGCAGCTGCTGACCCTGAGCTACAACCGGGGTTGCGGTATTGAGGAAGCCTAAGACTCACGGAGGGTCAGCCTCCCGCTCCACAGCTGGGACACAGGCTCACAGAGGAAGAGCAGATTCTCCAAGCCACGACACAAGTGGCTGTAGGGGTGCATCTTGCCATCCCACATCCTTTCTTTAGGGACCACTCCTCCCCGGGCCAGTTTGGGTGGATGCTGGGCTCTGGACGAACCCCATCCTCCCGGGCGACCAACCCAGATCAATATGAATTCTCCCAGGGTTTTATGGAATGTAGGCATTGCTGAATTGGAGGCCTGTGGATTGAGACCAGGTGCTGGGGATGGAGGTCATAAACACAGGCAAGACATGCAGGGCCCATCTGGGACGGCTCTCCAGATAGCAGGAGGGACAGAGAAGGGGTGAGTTACCATGATCATTGCCCTGTGCCACCGCATCCTAAAGGGGCTCGTGTGTGTCCCTTCTCACTGTAAGACCCAGAATCTGTCTGAGCTTATCCCAGGGGCCTGACGATGCCTACCTGGTGTGGCCATCTGCCTCACTTGGACCAGTGGGATGCGGCAGGCCCATGGACATGTGCAGCTGGCCCTGCCACAGGCCTCTGCCACCGCCCTGAGAAGCACATGCCAGGAAGCCTGCTGGTCTTGCAGAGGAGACTCACGAGGAGGCCTCGACAGAGCCACCACCTGGACCCAAGTGGCCCTGACGAGACCAGCAGAGCTGACCCAGCCACGTCTGGGGTGGGGATCATGGTAAGGGAGTTGGGGATGGGGTGTGCACAGAGTTACCAAGGCAGCAACTGACTGACAATGCAAGTGACCAGCACGGCTTCCGGAGGGTGTATTTGTTGTGGGTTGCTGCTATGATAAATTACCCCATGCTCGGCAGTCTGAAACAGCACCTGCTTGTTGTCCCACATTTCCATGGGTCACAAGTGCAGAGGCCATGGCTGGGTCCTCTGTGGGGTCTCCTAAGGCTGGTATCGAGCTGAGATGATCCTTGCCTGGAGATTTGGGTCTTCCTCCAACTTCAGGTTGCCAGCTATGATTGTCCCTCGTGCTTGTAGGACTGAAGTCCTGCTCCCTTCTGGATGTCAGCCAGGGCCGGTCTTTGCTCCCAGTGGCTGTCTGACTCGCTCTCATGGCCTCTGTGGCCCCTCCAGCAGGTTGCACTTGGAATCTCCCCGACTTACCTTTCCTGCCACATTTTGCCAACTCTTGAATTACCTTGGGCCACCTGATAGCCAGATCACTTGCCCATTTCAAAGTCAGCTGATTAGTAATTGTGATTGCATCCGCAAACCCTTCCCAGCAGTATGCAGATTAGTGTTGAATGCATGATGGGAGACAGGAATCTTGGGGGCATCTTTAGAATCCTGCCCCATGGTGGGACTGCATCAGCAACTGGCAACCTATGGAGCGGTGGGCCAGCACACCTGGGGACAGAGATGTGGACTGCAGTCTGGGAGAGAATTCACTGTGAATATTCTGATAACTTTCAAATTAAACTCCAGGGATATATGAGTTATCTATTTTTTTGGGGGGGAATGATATATTTTCTCCTTAGTAGAATTCATAGTACGAAAATATTTTGTTTCAGATTGAGGAAACACTTGACAGAGAAGGAAAGACATTCACCATGTGTGCTCGGGGAAAACTCTTCGCAAAGCGGAGTTTGTGTTTTCCGTGCTCACATTCAGGAACCTCCATGGCTCTTGTCTTCCATGGCCAGGATTCCATGACCAGGGAGGAAGTTTCCCTGGGAGGGTAATGGCCACATTTCTTCTTTTGCTTTCTGTCACCTGATACATGGCCTTTCACCCATGAGCTTGTGAGGGGACATTGCTTGATTCCCCCACCCAATCAATGCATGATCACTCAAGGCTAAAAAGTGCTTCCCAAGCCAGGCGCAGTGGCTCACGCCTGTCATCCCAGCACTTTGGGAGGCTGAGGCAGGAGGATCGTGAGTTCAAAGCCAGCCTCAGCAATGGCGAGGCACTTAGCAACTCAGTGAGACCCTGTCTCTAAAAAAAATACAAAAAAGGGCTGGGGATGTGGCCCAGAGGTCAAGTGCCCCTGAGTTCAATCCCTGGTACCACACACACACACACACACACACACACACACACACACAGTGCTTCCCACGTCTTGTGCATCTGAGCTTCTTTACCAAGTAAACTTTGCAACGTATTCCATTCACAAGAGCAATAGAAAGCTTTCTTCAAGTGTCAGTCTCTCTCTTTAGATTTTTTTTTTTTTTTTTTTTTTTTTTTTTTGGTACTGGGGATTGAACTCAGCGGCACTAGACCACTGGGCCACATCCCCAGCCCTTTTTTGTATTTTATTAGAGACAGGGTCTCACTGAGTTGCTAAGTGCCTCGCCATTGCTGAGGCTGGCTTTGAACTCGCGATCCTCCTGACTCAGCCTCCCAAAGTGCTGGGATTACAGGCGTGTGCCACCGCGCCCGGCTATTAGATTATTTTTAATTGTAGACAATGCACATGAGTTGCACAAAGTTTTGTTATTAGAAGCAGCATCCTGTCCACCCTCACCACACACACGGAGCAGAGGCTCCCGCATGGGTGTGCAGTGGACCCTCCGTGCCCTGCAGGCTCCCTGGCTCTCTCTGGGGGGCAGGACTCTCCCAGGCTCAGTGTGCTTGTTCCTCCAGGGATCAGCACCTGTGTCCCCTAGAGTTCAGCTCTGCACAGGTGAGGCCACTGCCACAGGCAGGGAGCTATGGAAGGACCTGGGAAGTTCTATCTTCAGCCAATGATTAATGGGTCACAAGTCTGAAAGCCCAGTTTCCGTGCCTTGGCCTGGGACACTCACACCCCAGGCTTCAGGTACCAATGCCATGATAATGCTCCCTGACAAATCACCCAGACCCGTGGGCATGTGAATTCCTGTCCTTGGCTGGGCTCACTTGCACATCTGCAGCCAGTAGTTGGTGAGCTAGAAGACTCTGCTGACCTTGGCAGGCTCTCCCATGTGCTGTGGGTCAGCTGGAGGCACTGGTCCAGAACGGCCTTGATCTCGACCCTCACTTCATTCTCCACCCGGGCTGGTCTGGGCTTGTCCTTGCAGTGAGGGTGGAAGCACAAACGCAGAAGTGGCCACGCTCAGAGCTTCTGCAAGCCTCTGCATTCCATGCGAGTTTTGACACTCAGTGGCTGAAGCAAGTCATATGGCCCAGTTTAAGATCAAAGCTGGGGAAGGGTCAGCTCCACCTCTTAATGGGATGGCGGAAGAGTCACAAAGAAATGAAGACCCCATCTGTGAAGCTCCTGCCTTGAACTGCACCTTTGCTTGGCTTCCACATGCTTCTGCACCCACCTGCACGTGTTCACCGAGCTGACTGCTGAACTCATGGTGAGGCACTTCCTCCTGTCTACAGCGCAGCTCACATGCCTGTTCAGAGGAGCAGATTTCAGACATACACAAGGGTGTATACAAGGAGAAGGACATGCACGTGGTGCAGACTCCTCGGTGCCCCAGGGTGTCCGCCTGCTTGCCATGGGCATCTCGTCGCTCTATCTTGAACTTCATGGTTCGTGGGCCAAGAAAACAGCCAGGACTTTACACTTTGACTTACTGGAAGATAGAATTGGCCATTGTATGCCTTAAAACCCAGTGGAGGGCAGGTGTCTCAATAGGAGTGACATAGATGGCCCTGGCACTGGGAAGGTGTTCTTCACAGTGCTTGAAGCCCGAGCCTGAAACTTACCCCACAGACTGGAGGAGCATGTCCCAGCCAGAAAGTACTCCTGGAAGGACATTGGGAAGCTGCCAGATTCCTCCTCCTTCCTCTTCCTTCTCTGCTTTCCTTCTTTCCTCCCTCCCTTCTATCCCCCTTTTCTTCTCCCCGCTTGCTTTTAAATTAAGGGAAACTGCTTCATTTTCTTTTTCCTTGATTGCAAAGGAAATGCACCATGCTTGCATGAATTCAAACAATGCTGCATAAAAGGAAAGGCAGGGATTGCCACACTCCCATCCTCCAGGCAGAGCGCCAAAATCCTGGTGTCTACCCAGCATTCACCGCCTCGCCCATCCTTTTCCCACAAAGACGTCTTCCTCACCTCTGTCCACTCCGAGGGCCATGGGCCTCGCTGAGGAAGGTGTCTCCACTCTGGCCTCTCCGTGAAGCGGAACTTAGCTGAGAGGGCTGTGCCCGAGAGACAGGTCCCGGCAGTGTTGACTGGGCACCCGGTGACTGTGTGTGCGGTTGATGTGAAGTGGGAGTGGGGTGAAAGGGGTCAGAGGCTGGTGGGCCCCTGCTGACACCACAGCATGTCCCCATCACAATAGCAGATGACAAGACAGGGAGGCAGGCTCAAGACGAGCCCCTGGGCTCTGATCTTATGAGGCCTTATGGACCCCCAGGGCCAATGGAAGTCCCCAGGGGCATTTGCTCGCCTTCAGATCTCAGTTGCTGGGCATCCCCTCGTTCCTGTCCCTTTGGGGACACCTCTCATGTGCCCCTCGAGCTGAGGGGCTTCTCTGAAGGCCCCAGGACCACTCTTCCTCCCAGCGCTTCCGTGGCAGGCAGTGGTTGGATATTCCTGGAAAACCTGGCTCAGGTTTCCCGCGTGGGAGGCAAGGTGCTCCAGGGAGCAGCGGCTCTGGGCTTGCACCTTCCCCACAGACAAGACTTGGTCTGCAGCCCTTGGAAAGTCAGGTTCAGGGAGTGTGGCGGAGGGCCTGCGTCCTGCTCTCTGGTTCATACCCAGCGGCCCCTCTCTATGAAGCACCCCTGATACTGCTGGGAACACACAGAGGTCCCACTTGCAGGGTGGGTGTGAAATGTGCGCTCAGAGTGCTGTCTGGGAGTGGCGGCAGCAGGTGACCAGTTGAACGGGTGTCGGGAGGGAGGTATCCCTTCTGACCTCAAAGTGCAGAGGGGTTGGAATGGGCCTGGAAGGGCTGGAAGGGTTGGGAAAATCAAGGTGGGCAGGGCCTTCCCTGGATAGAGCACTCAGGTAAGACCCGCCTTCGCGATTCAGAATGCAAGAGGAGGAGGAAAGGGAGTTTGGGAGGGCTTGGAGAGATCTGGCAGGGTCAGCCCAAACCTCTCACGCACAAAAAGATCAATGTTTCCCTGCCATTGTCCACATATGCATGCTTTGTCACTGGCCACGGTACCTAGAAACGTACCTGCCAGTTGCAAGAAGTAGGCATTTTATCTCTGATTGTGAATAACGTAAATATAAAAATACAGTTCCTAAGAGTAGAAACAGCGGGGAGAGAATGTGGACACAAGATGAGAAATGTTGAGCATTGCTGAGCATGGTGACGGGTGCAGGGAGGTCTGTCATGCCAGTCTATCAAGTTGTAAGTGTGTTTAAAATCTTCCATAACACATTTTAAAAACGGAATTGCATGTTTATTAATTCAACAAGTATTTAGCCCCTCTGCTCCCTGTGCTAACGTTTGAACAAGCCAGGAGGAGGGGACAGACAGGGGCTCACCTCCAGGAGCCCCACTCCCAGGGGACCATCCACGGTGAGTTGCCAACACCCCAAGGAGCGGCACCCCGTGCCCGCACATGCCACAAACGAATTCCAGCGTCTGCAGCTCAAAGCCACGTGGCGCAGTTCCGAACGGCAGCTCTTCACCTCTGCTTCTCCACGGCGGCCCTCTGAGCTCCTGGCCTCGGGTGCGCTGTGCTGGGCACTAGGGTGCTACTTGTTCTCCTACTTCACATATGTGCTGGTTAGCAATGGCCACAGAACACTATGCTCCGTATGGATAAAGAGATAAAAGTAAATGTTGGCACAGGTTTGAATATTGATGCTCACGAGCAGACATGTCTAGGTACGGTGGCCAGTGACCAAGCCCGTGCATGTGGACGGTGGCAGAGGAAGCCTGAGAGCGTTTGGCTTACCCTGCCAGAGCTCTCCAAGCCCTTCCCAGTGTGGACGTCATCACCGAAGCTGTGTCCTTCCACTGTCCTGTGTCCTGGACTCATTCTTATACTGAACTGCAAGTTCCACGAGGGCAGGCCTTGCTCACAACTTGTGAGGACCTGTGAGGACTGAGTCACATGAGGGAATACCCAGGACAGGAGAAGGGGCAACACTTGCTGCATCCATTTTGCTGAGGACGGGACGCCCCGGGAGTGGTTATTTGTGACTTAACGGAAACCTCTGTGCTGCGAAGTGTGTGGGCAGGTGAGCCCATGGTCCCCTGCCATGGGCCTGTCACTTTCATGCATCCATGTGGCTAGATGCCAGTCCTCTCCAGGCTTGAGATCAGAGATCGTTGCTGACGTGGCCAATTGTTCTCCACCATCCCTCATTCATACAATCAACATTCCTTGAGAACCCACCAAAGTAAGACCAGGGGGCTCAGGAGAGAGGTGGGGCAGAGCAGGGGGCTGGGTGAGTTTGGAGGAGACTGCAGTGACCTCAGCCTTGTGGGGAGGGGCAGGAAAGACTGAGTAGAGGGTGGCCTGGAGACATGTTGAGGGTTGGAGAAGGAAGGAGTCTCCCATGTAGAAGAGGGATTGAGCCTCTCCCTGGCCATTCCACATCAAGTGGTCAGATGATGAGCAGAGGTGATGCACGAGGACTGTGTATGGAAAGGGGTTTTGAGACACCACCATAACACCTTCCCTTCCCTTGGTTTCTGAGGCCACATGTGGCCGAATCACATGATCATCCCATTCTGACAATGGCCATGTTCCTTATATTTTCCTAGTGTGTGCCTGTCTTGGGTGCCTAGCACAAAACATTCAGTATGTGTTAGATGCTATTAAAAAACATGGGTAATTTTATGTCTTAAAATATTGTATATTGCCTAAATGGTTTCATGCTGGCTCGCGTTAAAAATGATTCCCAAGTGAAGATGACAAAGGGGAAGTATTCGTTATTTAGTTCTCTTCTTACATTAAGCTATCATAATATAGTACATTTCTGGGCTGCATTCTCTAGAGTGCTTTTTACTAAATAAATGGCCAAAAATAACTTTTCCCTTCCAGTATGATTTCATGATTCAGCATATCCAACTTTCACTATAAAAGGCTGATATAAAGAGCAGAAAACAAATCTGCAGGCCGGCAAGAAAAGGCAGTTCATGGGGCAGCATGAACTCCCACTTGGACACACACGCGGGTTGTTTTCAGAGACAAACCTTGACGGCAGGAAAGTGGTATTTATTTAGGTATCTGAATCACATTTAGGTTTGGAAGAAGCAGATGGGTAAGAATTCGTAGGAGATACTATCAGATTCTCTGCAAAAGGCTGTATTAGAAAAGTGGCAGCAGCCATGGGATGGGGCCTGGGGCCTGAGCCAGGGTCCTCAGCTACCAGCTCCTGCCAAGCCAGGGGAGCGATGTCCCCGTGCCCGCCCGCTTTTCTTGCAGACAGCAGCCACTGCAGATGTTGAAGGGAAAGGTCCCGCGGCTGTCTTCGCCCCGCGACAGAGTGGGGAGTGGAGCGGCGAAGGTTGCCTGGCCTCCCGAGGGCAGCTGGAACACAGTCAGCCGCGAACCCCAGACGCGGAGCTGCCTTGGAGTGCGCCGGGATTCTTTTCCAGTGGCTTTATGGGAGAACCCCGGATCCTCTTTAGCGGGGTCCAGGATTGCCGCTCCCCATTCATTATCACCGCCAAGGGACCCATAGAGTCTCACTGTGTTAGTACGGGAGTCTAGGAAGCTGTCTTCTCACCTAAAAGAGCGGGGGGGGGGGGCACCCCCATTCATACCCTGTCCACGGGCGTGCACGCGTGTCTACACCGACGGCTTCAAGCCGGCGCGCGGGGTGGCGGGTGTGATCCATTTCCAACGCCAGGTGCAGAGGTGTCCATATTCCATATCCAGCCGCGGTACCGCGTCCCGGAGCTGAGGAGGGTTGGTTACTGTCACCCTCGGGTCCCGGAGAAAGGAGCGGGGCTTGGGCCCTTGCAAAGGGGCCTCCCCGAGGAGGGGTCCCGCCCGTGTCTGGGGGGAGGGTGGTGAGCTGGCGGCCTCTCCCCCAGGTGGCGAGCGTTAGGCACAGCTGCGGCCCCCCTGGCACCGCGGCGGGCCGGCCGCGGGGCCGCCTGCGGGCACCTCCTGGTGTCCCGCTCGGCCCCCGCCCGCTGCGCCGCCGCCCGCGGTGGAAGGCAGCGCAGCGCGTGCGCACTGGCGCGCTCGCGGCCGGGCCCGTGGGCTCTCCCGGGAGGGCGGGAGGTGGGAACGTGGGAAGGCGCCGGGACGCACGCCCTCCCAGCCAGCCGCCAGCGCCCCGACACCTCGCAACCAGGGTTCCCCAGGACGTCCGTCGATGAGCGGCACAGGTGAGCGCACCAGGCGGCTCGCGATCCCGTCGGGGGCTCCCGGTACCGGTCCGAGGCACACCCACCCCCCTTGGCGTTGGCAGCGCGGGCAAAGTTGAACTTCGCGCGTTGCCGGCGCCGGACGCGGAGCGTGGGGGCAGGCTACCAGGCCCTTGGGGCCCAGGTGCACTCTTTTCGCTCGCGGGGCCGCGGCAGGGAGCATGAGGGCTGGGGCGAGGGGCCCTGGCCACGGGCGCGCACGGGGCCTGGCCTTGTAGTGAACTTTTGGGGCACCGGGCAGAGACCTGCCGCCAGCTAGTACTGCCCGGAGGCCTGGCAGACTCGAGTGGCCTACCCTGGCCGCTTCTTGGCAGGACTGCGATGTTGAGGGAGGCTCTTAGTCACCGGGAGGCGCGTTCCGGCGCGCGTGGAGGTCGGGGGTTCCGGGATTTAGCTGAAGGACCAGAATTTTTCGATCCCCGCCTTCCCCCCAATACAAAAGTGAGACCCTTGGAGGGAGGGAAGGAAAGGTCGAAACGCGAGGTGCCTGGACGAGAACGCAGGAAGCAATTAAAACTCCTCCTTTCGGATTAACAACCAAAAATTGATCGATGTGTCAGGAATACCATTGATTTATGAAAGGTGCTTATTTCTCTGGTATGGAGAATTTTATGTTCTGCAGGTGAAACCGAGTTCACCCAGCTCCAGCGTAGATTGATGTTTTAATAAAAATAAATAAAGGGGAAAAGCTCGCTTGGTCTTTGGGGACATCAAGTCTCAAATCGCAGAGTTAGACTAACAAATCAAATTGCATTATCTTTACATTTCGAATCTTTTAATCTTGAGCCTAAAAATCGCAGGCAGGAGAGCGCCTTCGTCTGGGAAGTTTTAACACAGTGCCTTAAAGTTCGCATAACTAGCCACGTTTCTTAAGCAAAAAGGCACCGGGCGGGTCGGGTAATTGCGGTAAGTGGCAGGCCTCGCGGTGCCCACGCGGGCCAGCGCGGCGGCGGCGGCGGGAGGCGGAGCGGGCTCGGCGGCCCGAGCGCCGCGGCGCCCGTAGATGGCGCCCTGGCCCCACGCTAGGCTCCGGAGTCGCGGCTCTGCCGGCGGCGCGCGGGTGGGGCAGCCGGCCCGGCGCGGGGCGCGGGCTCCGCAGTCGCGGTTCGTTGGGACTAGGGCAGCACCGGTACGCAGGGGAATCACGCCTATTGCCATTTTTAGTTTAAGGTCCGGGCTGTCCTTTGGGGCGAGAGGGGTCCCTGAGTTCGGGGGTCGCCAGGAGTCGAGGAATTCCCTGGGGAGGTCGCCCCGCTGAGGCCCCTGCGGGGGCGCTGGAGGAACCCCAGTCGCCACTTCCCCGGCGCGCGGCCCCGGCGGGGCCCCGGCGGACACCCGTTCGTGTGTGGGCGGGTCGGCGGATTGGCTGCAAGGATGCCAAGTTCAAAGCTACCAGGAGATCGCCCCAGACTGCGACCCCGACTGCTGGAGGCCGCCCCCGCCCCCGCGCGGGGTACTGGGCCCGGGACCATGCAGGCCCCGCCGCCGCGACTGCCTTGGCGCTCCGCTTTGCAATGTAAATTTCAGCGGGACAAATTGCTTATTAATAGTCCAGAAGAGAAGCCGGTTTCTTTCTTTCTTCTTTTCTTTATCTGTTTTTATTTCTGCATGGCCCCTAGCTATGCCCCTGGGCAGCCTCGCCGCCCCGCAGTTTTCTCTTCATTTCAATATCCTAAAGAAAATGCAAATTTCCACAGTGTGGCCTTTTTAAAAAGTTAAATTAGCAACAGCTTTAAGTGACTCCATTAGTATGGAAAACATACACATGTTTAATGTGGGAATAGCTTCCTTTTAACCGGACTCATTCCAGTCTGTAAATTTAGCAGACCCTCGGAGTTGGTAAAGAATCAACGCAGTTGAACGTGTCGCCAAAGGCTCTCCCCTGCGCGGCCTGTGCCAGGCTTTCCGGGAGGGGCCGTCCGCCGCTGCGTCGCGCGACCGGTTCGGCGGGGCTCCGCTCCCTTAGAAGTCTGCAACTGTAGGCTAAAGGGTTTGTTCAGGCGGGAAGGAAGGAGGGCTTGACCCATTTCTGTCCAGGGGCGGTGGGCTCTCTCTTCCCTCGGGACCTCGTCCTCACAGCCCCCGAAGCTGAGTTGGCTACATGGCCGACTGATGTGGGCAGGCATTGGCACCCACCGCCCCACTTTTGCCCACCGGGACTGGTGTAAGCCCTGTCAAGGTGCAGCCAAGGAGTGGGGGGGCAGGTGGTCACTGAGGTGTGGCGCTGGCCTCCCTCCCCTGAGACTCTCCACCTCCCAGTTCCTTTACCCTTGCTGGCAAACTGGTGTTTTAAAGTGTAATTTTATTGACAAACTTTTGTGGGTCTTTGGCTTCCAGAGGTTGTCTGTCCTGATCTCTGCTCTCCCCTGCCCTGCCCTTAGAGGCAGTAGCATGGCACTCTTTCCCCGTCCAGGAAAGAGTTAAGATTTATGGTATGCTGGAGAGGTCTTGTTAGGATGTAATCTGCATTTTTTAACTACTGCGTAATAAAAAGTGAGAAGTTTTGAGACACCTTTCTTGATTATACCTTTGGCGATACTTTGGGTTTTACATTTAATTTGCATTTTGTTCTTAGTGAATATTGAAGTCTTGAGTGGAGGATTGAATTTTATTAGGACATCTGGACTGACAATATCAAATCAGACACCAGCGTCCCAAAGCATGCTAAAATTTCAGAGTTAATTAGAACGCAGTGTGTTTAATTAAAGCCAATTATAATATTTGAAATTATCTGATCGATCCGTGTTTGTACAGTTTGGGTCTGTTTAAGTGTTGATTGGCGCACTTTGTGCGCCATTCGATCTAGAAACTTCTCAGGGGAAAGTTTGCTTTGTAAACTGGTGGGGGCCAGCCGCGCGGAGTCCGCGTCCCAGGCGCCGGCTCTGGCGCATCCTGCCGACAGCCTTCGGGGCGCCACTGAATGTATCTCGGGAAATCCCAGCTCGCTGGGAAACCGCTGTGTCTTTTGGGGTCGGAGGGACCCCGCCACGCACCAGCTGTCTTTCTCAGCTTGGTTGCTCCTCCTGAGCGTTTATTTATTTATTTATTTTTAAAGAAAAGGCGACCTTTAGTGTTTCAAGGTGCTCTGGGAGAAGCCCGAGCTCCGAGTGTGTGGGTTAGGACTCTCTGGCTGAAGAGTACCTAGGACTCACTCAGAGCACTGGGGTCAGCCAAAGTGACCAAAGAAACCAGAGAAAAGTAAGGACAAGGAAACAATAATCGTTTCCCTTCTATTTTCAAATGCTGAAGGAGCCCAGGCACTCCCCGGCTTTTTGGGTCCCACTTGAAGAGCCCTGGGTTTCCCAGGGAGCCAGTCAAGCAAGCCCACTGTCCTGTCCGAAGGGACCACGCACTTGGCTCAGAGGTTTCTGCTAGGTTATGTGCATGGGGCTCTTGGCCCAGCCTGGAGCCTGGTACTCGCCTGGACCTGATTCTTGCAGGCTCACAGGAGCAGCAATTAGGATTAGGCGACATGTGGCAGTTTCTACCCGGCCCTGGGGTTATGGGTTCAGTGAGGCCTAGGTGTGCTGGAGGCGTAGGAGCCCAGGCCTAGCGCTGGGGTCGGGAAGGCGCTCCAGCAGCCACCTGCCCTGGAGTGGGTGGGCGACTCCGCTTGGTTCTCTGCTGCGCCTCGCGCTCCACTCTCCCCACCCCAGGAGGCGCTGTTTGTCAGACTTGGCCGCCTTGGCAGGAGGTGCCTGCACGTTCCCACTTGGAGAATTGAGCTTTCTTCGGTCCTCGGGGTTGGGCTTCAGAAACCTCCACTATACAGAGTAAATATTGGGGAGGGAGCAGTGCAGATAACAGGAATCTTCGACCCTTCAGTTTTTGCCCTTTTATCGATGAACTCTACTCGGCTTCTGACCTTCTAGTGCTGGAAGAAGGGATGGTTTGTGTGTTCCATATGCCAGAAACAACATGCCAGTTGTTTGCCTTCGAGGGCAGGCAGGGCGCACGGCGGCCTGGTTTGGGCTCTGTCACCAAGTGCCTCCTGAGGGCCCCGTGGCATCTGTTTCATCGAAGACAGAGCGAAGAAGACGCTGCTCTCTGAGCCCGGAAAACCCACCAGAACCTGGGCCAGTTCCCCTTTGAGCTCAGCTTAACAGGTTGGGGTGGCCCAAGTACTGAGCCCTTGCTTGCTGTCTTTCCCAGCCCACGGGCCAGCGTGATCCCATTGTGCAGGGTAGAGCCCAGGGTGCACTCGGGGGGCAACCTCACCTACCCTTGGGGAATGGGCGTGCCAGTGTGTATAGGTTCCTCCCTGTTCTGCAGTTCACGGAATTTTGTAGGTGTATCTCTTCCAGCCCCTCAGACCTCCTTCCCGCGAGGCCAGAGTTAATCTGGCTCTACTTTTTCAGGTTACTTTCCCAGTCAGTATCTGTGCGGGGCGCCTGGCCCCCAGGTTCGGGTGGGTAGGACAGAGATGAGGCCCAGCAGCCAGCATCTTCTGAGCATGACCCCAGGCACGGAGGACATAGGTGGAGCCGCGCCTGGGACTGAGTGCAACTTCGGGGCACAAACCTCCGAAGGTCACTGCCTGCTTCGGCTCACGGACTCTCTCCCTTGCCCAAAGGCTCCAAGTGACATGGCCAGGCAGCTTGGGCCCGTGGCTGTGGGCTCTCTGAGGGTGCTGCGTGTGCCAAGCCCGCGCACGCTCTGATGCTCCAGGGGACTTCGCTTCTAGGAATCTCGGCTGAGGCTTCTCAATGCCGGAAATGAAGTTTATTACTCTTTGGAAGGATGGCAGGGAGGTTGGCGGTCGCCCTGGACTTGGCAAGCAAGAAGGGGCGTTCACAGAGTGCCCTGGACTCTGGGCCAGCCCCGGCTCCTAGGCGGTCCTCTAGTCCTGGGACCCCCAACTTGGCAGGAGTTTCTGGGAGGGGTGGTTTGGAGGCGGGCACCAGGTCAGCTCCCTCTCCAGGACTTGCACTGGGAGAAGTGTTGGGGGGGAAATGCCCTCAGCGAGAGCCCAACAGCCTTCCCTCTGCGGGTAGGTAGGGGCGGAGGGCCCAGGCACAGGCGGTGGCTGGAACACCGGGCTCTGTCTGGGTGGTTGGGCAGGGAGGCCAGGTGGGCCTGGGTGCAGGTCCTGGGGTGTGGGTCAGCTCTGCTAGGCTTCGGGTGGTGCAGGGGGTTAGCAGCTCAAGCGTTGCCTCAGTTTTGCGCCCTGGGTTTCGCACATCACCCTGGGAGCCGGGCGCCAGGGGCAGCGGGCGCTGTCTCTTTAAGGTCACTGCCTGCTCCGGCACGACGTGGGGAGGACAGCTGGGCACTGGCCATCTGACTGACTCCGGCTTGACATCTGGGAGCCCACTGGTGTGTGGCACGCGAAGCGCTTGATGCCGCTATTTAAATGCAAATGTGAGGGGGCTCATTGAAGCCTCTCCCCGTAAATCCGCACAAAAGGAATACTTCCCACCCTCCGAGGAGGCGGCGGCGGCGGCAGCGCGAGGGCCACCCGTGCAAATCGCGTTGGGCGCGGGGCCTGGAGCGGTCGCCGCCGCTGTCGCGACCCGCAGGGTCCCGCGCAAAGGTCAGGCTCCGCCCTGCCGGGCCCCTGGACGCCCATACGGCCCCTGGGAGCGCTCTGGGCGCGGAGGTCAGATCTCTGGCCGCGGAGGGCCTGTGTAACTTCCAAAGTACAAGCCACATCCCGTGCACGTCTTCCTTCTGGGTTTTTGGCGCCCCACGTTGCATAGAAAGGGCCGGGAACGGGGGTAGGCTCCGGGGGGGAGGCGGCGGCGCCGGGACGCGCTCCCAGCCTCTCTCAGGACTCTAAGGAATTGACCAGTAGCCCCCTCCCCCATCTGGGGCCTGGGTGTTCTGCCTGTTCCCCATCAAATCGAAAACCTGGGGATGGGGTTGGGGGTGGGGGCTGCCCTCCTAGGCACCTCGGCAGCAGCTCGGGGTGGAGACTCTGCCCGGTCGGTGAGTCCTTGTGCCCACAGCTCGCAGCCAGCAGTGGAGTGACAAAAAAGATAAAGTTGGTGAATGATAAAGACCGTATTTTCCACGCTTTGGGTGCGGGACCAGATGATCTAGAAAATGAGCTGAAATGGATTCAGCCTCCGAGCCTGTTGTGAGAGCAGCTGATTCCCCCATTTCGGGCCAGATGGCTGCTGAGCACAGATTTGCATTCATTTTCGCTTAATATCGTCCAAAATAGTGGGGCAGCTGCATTTGTTGTCAAAAAGGTTTAAAACCCCTTTTCTTTCTGGGGCAGGATCGTTACCTTATGTGATGGGCTTATAGAACTTTTTTTTCCTCTTTAGTCAACAGTATCAGATTTAGAAGGATTTGTTTTTAAACCTTCTAATTTGGTAATCAGATTTAAATCGCCTTGGCGCGTGTAATCTGAATTAAAGATACTGTAAATGATTTTAAGCATGATACTTTCCTTACCGAGGAAGGGGCACCTCCAAGTCCAGGCTGGACATTTTAGGAAGTGTGCTACAAAAGAAGCATTGTTTCCTATTTCCAACTTCATCTTTCCCTAAAAGACACTTTGCATATTCTGACAATAACTGCTCTCCCTGCGTGAGCCCCGTGAGCCCGGTAGCTTCTAAACATGCAGAGACAAAGCATTTCTCAACCCCGCCCTCCACTGATGACCAACTTTATCCTACCTTGTCCCTCCATCGAGAAAGTGTTCCCTTCTACACCCTGGTCTGCTGTGAGTAGAAAGCGCTGGACTTATTAGTAATACAGAAATTTTCTTTTAATTTATCGTGAATAGTTTCCATACACTTTGATTTAAGGTTATTAACATTCTATAGACAGTGGCATCTTTAATATGTGGCGATCGCTTCTAAAGACTAATCTCATTACCCTCAAATAGTCATAAAATATGATTTTATTATACTTACGTATTTAATTAGACGGCCGGCCCCGTAATGGATTTTGAGATGGGACTGGCGCAACAGCTTTGATAATTCACTTATCTTTGGCAATAGTCATTAACCCCCAACACCAGCAAAATAGATTGCTTTCCTGCACATCTTTTCCCTCACCCCTTCCAAGAGGCGCATGGGGGTCCCCAGATAACTTAAATCGGACTTCGATTTTCCCGATTAATTAAAATATTAACGTACACACGCTGCCAATTCACGAAAAAGGGGAGTACTACCCCAGGCCCGGCGGGAAGAGGCTGCCCTGCGACACTTGCCACTTGTGCCCTGAGAGCTTTTTTTTTTTTTTTAATCAGAAGGGCCTGATTTCTCTTGGCAGGAAAATGCCCGGGACAGCTCCTGGTAGTCCCCTGGGTATTTACTCCGCGTCGCGCAGACGTCCTTTGGGCGGGCCTCGCGCCGGGTCGCGGATTCCTGGCCGAAGGAACTGGGCCGCCGAGCCCACCGGCTGCCCGCGCCCGGCTGCCCAACAGATTCCTCGAAACCAGGTCGGGAAACCGCGCGCTGCGCGTTCACTCCGGCCCGGCGGCATCGAGGGCAGGGCCTGTGCACCCGCAGCGTTCGCTCTGTTTTTTTAAAGTGGTTGGCGGCGGGAAGGTCTGGCCACCGCGCAGGGCGCTTAGCCGGACACCAGCTCTGGGTCGCCGGAGAGGCCGGGCGCTCTTCCCGCCAGCCCAGAGAATTTGGAGCCTTCTTTGTCACTCGCTGCGCCCAAGGACAGGCCGAGGACTGGGGACTCCCTCAGCCACTGGGGGAGAGGGAGAATTTGGCGGAACCTGCCTCCGACGTGGATCCCGGGCCTCTGCCAGGGTAGGAAGCATAGTACGCCCGGCGAGGCGCAGAAGGGGACAGATTCGCCCCGCAGCAGCCTTGGGTCTGCTTAGAAATCAGGCTGAGCTGCCTGTCTCCCCTTGGCTCTGGCCACATTCTCCCCCGTAGTCGGTTGTCCGCCCCTCCCCTGTAGTACCCTCCCGCGGTCGACCAGCCTCTTCCCGCTTTTCCCTTTGGGACCCCCCAGGGCGAGCTTCTATCTTGCATTTATTGCATGCTTTCGGGCAACTTGGGGCGCCTTCCCGCTCTGGCCCAGAGTGTGTTTGACTGTGTGGCAGGTTTTGCGGGAGGTATTAGGGGGCTAAGCTGCAATTGTGCGCTGGCTGCGTTTGTTTCTTTTCAAGATTTATTTGGGCGAGTAGTAACTTCCTTGGCTGCGGCTGGGCTCGAGGAACTGCGGCGCGTGGCCGGGGGAGGCTGCGGCGGCGCTCGGTGGCGCTCGGTGGCGCTCGGCGGCGGCAGGGCTCGCGGGGCTCGCTGGGCTCGGGCCGGCTCGCGGCGCCGTCAGGCAGTCAGTCGGCTAGCGCGGCGGCGGCGGCGGCGAGGGGCGCGGCGAGGGGCGGCCGCTCCCATATATGGCGCAAGCGCCGCCCCCCGACGTCACCCTCTGACAGCGCCGCTCCCGGGGGCTTCGAGTTTTGGCTCCCGGGAAAGGGTCCATTCCTCGGGGAGAGAGGGCTGAGTTTTGTGCGCCTCCGTCCGCTGCGCGCGCCGCTCCAGGCCCCGCCGCGCCCCGCCTGCGCCCGGGACTGCGCCGCGGCACTCACTGCCCCGTTTATTTGTCTTTGGAGCAGGCGGGCCGCGCCAGAAGCGGGCGATCCCGCAGTGTCCTGCAGCCGCGGACGCCGCCTGGCTAGGATGACACCACGTTGAGCGCGCCTGCAAACAACAACAACAACAACCGCCGCCGCGGCCACCGCGTCCTGCTCCGCCGAAGCGCCGCGCCTCCGCCGCCGGTGTAGCCACCTCCGCGTCCCCGGCCGTCCGGAGCGTCCGGCCGCTGGTGTATGTCGCGCCTGCCCGGGACGGGCTGAAGCCGGCGGCGGGCCGGACCGCAGGCGCCGAGCAGGGCGAGGGCGGCCAGGGCAGCCGCCTGCCGCCGCGCCCCGAGCGCCGCCGACCGCGGAAGCGCTTTCGGCCAGGAGCGGCGGCCGCCACCAGCAGTTTTCATGTTTGGGATTCAGGAGAATATTCCGCGCGGGGGGACGACCATGAAGGAGGAGCCGCTGGGCAGCGGCATGAACCCGGTGCGCTCCTGGATGCACACGGCGGGCGTGGTGGACGCCAACACGGCAGCCCAGAGGTACGTACCGGCCGCCACCGCGCGCCCCGGCCCCGGCCCCGGCCCGACCCGGCCCCCGCTGCCGGCCGGCGCCGCGCTCCTCACCGGGCCGCTGTCTCTTTCCTCCCGCAGCGGCGTGGGGCTGGCGCGGGCGCACTTCGAGAAGCAGCCGCCTTCCAACCTCCGGAAATCCAATTTCTTCCACTTCGTGCTGGCGCTCTACGACAGGCAGGGGCAGCCGGTGGAGATTGAAAGGACCGCTTTTGTGGACTTTGTGGAGAAAGAGAAAGTAAGTGCACACACAGGCTCACACCCTCCCTCTCTCTATTAGTGGGAGGCAGGCTGTGCCCGCGCGCGGCCCGGAGTGCCCCCTCGGCGGTGGGACCGCTCCGCCCGGCGACCCCGCCGCTGGCGCCACGTGTAGCCACCCGGGCCCCACCGAGGGCCGGGCAACTTCTCTGCGCCCTCGGACTCACTCGGGGCGAGGAGAACGCAGGGCTCCCAGCAGGAAAGTGACATCACGGCACTGCTCCGAGCGAGGAATCCTGCCCGCCATGTGTGAGGCCGAGGGGCCTTGGTCGTGGAGGGGGACCTAGCGCGGTGGCGGCGCCTGACACCACCACACTAAATGCAATTGTTTATCATTGCGTTTTAGGAGCCAAACAACGAGAAAACCAACAACGGCATCCACTATAAGCTCCAGCTTCTATACAGTAACGGTGAGTACCCGCTGCCTGCTTCCCGCCCTCTCGCCCCTGCGCGCTGGCTCTCCGTTCCCGCGATGGTTACAGGACATAAAGATTTTGAGATTAAAATGACATGGATGTAAACACGAAGTCTTCTCATGGCATAGAAGGAAAACAAAACAAAAACGATCGATAAGTCGATGGCACTTCACATGATTAACCGGTGGGGCTTGAAGTAGAAAGTAAAAAGGGGATCGATATGGGCTCCAGCAGAACATCACTTTTAAGTGACTTTTTTCAATTTTGCAAATTAATGTTAATTATTGGGATAGGGCAGCTACATAGACCGACCATAACTTACTTCCTGTGCTCGGCTTTAAAAAATCCTCAAGAGGCATTCGACAGCGTTCGGACTCTCAGTAGCCATTGGGTGCTTTCTTTTTTCTAAAAATAAATGACCACATGGGCCCACCGATGGGACAAGCAGGCCTGTTCTGTACTAGGCAAATTTCTTGCCCCTTCAAATGCAAACCCTAAGAGCCCTAAGGCTCTTAATTAAGAAAAGGGAAAAATACATATCCTGTAAGATGTGATTGGGGTTCTCCTTCTCCCTCTTGAAGGGATTGCCTAAGTTTGGCTGCCTCAGGAGGCAGCAGTCCTGGGGCACCGACTTCCTGTGGCCAGGCTGTCCTTCCCGAGGTGCAGCGCTAAAACCCTGTTGAGAATTTGTCTCTGTTTTTTGCAGGAGTCAGAACAGAGCAGGACCTGTATGTTCGCCTCATAGATTCAATGACCAAACAGGTGAGAAAGTTTACGCCTCTGCACTCGGTTTCCTTGCTGAGCTGGGGTTGTCCTGGGGTTCAGGGAGAGGAGACTGCCAAGTGGATCTCCTGCATTTGTTTTTCATTTAGCTTCCCTGACAAGCTAATGAGAATTCCATATTTATTGGAATAAATGAAGCGATTGGTGAAATAGTTTATGTTGTCATTAGAACAGGACATATATGCTTTATTAAATGGCTTGCGATTGGAATCAAATGCTGTCTTAATTTATTATGGTAATTAATATCTGACAGAAAAAATTCAGGATCTCCCCCTTGTTTATTTTTAAATGTTTCTGTCTCTGCTTGGAATCATTTCATTGATTTTTTTTTTCCCCTTCTAACAAAGGCAACTAACTCCTTTCCAAAGCCTATCAAGTTGGGCTTGATTAGTTCATTTTTTTTCTCTTTTCCAGTGTGATGGTCTAGTAACACGAGACGTTTATTTGGATTTAAAAGTTAAATGTGTTGGGGTGAAAAGTCACCTTGTTCTCCTCTAGCCCATCTTCACCTCTCAGCCCCCCATCTCCATAATTCAAACTCCGAGCTCCAGGGGTCACTCAAACCCATCCACTGCTCTGCTCCCTCTCCCACCCTCTGTCATACCTTGTAAATAACATAATTACAAGCAGTTCCTTATTAAATTATTTAACCTGTCTTGGTCAACTTTTCCGATGATAACTATTGGCTATCAGTAATGTGATTAAGTGCAGAAAAGCGCGTCATTGCTTTTTGACATTGTGCAGTCTCTGGCTGCTGGTTTTGTGCTGGGTGTCACGTTGTTTTGTTTTAAAGACATTCCCCCCCCCCCCCCCCGTTTTCTTAAAATAGAGTGTTGCAGAGGCAGGTCCAATGCATAAATTAAATTCACTAGGCAAAGATTAAAATATACTTGCAAGCTGGATTTCATGCTTGGAAGTGAAAGTGGTTTCTCCATTTCTGGTGCAAACTTTTAAGAATTGTGAGCCAAGTAGAACTGAGCCCCTTGGTGCTTCCTGCAGCCTGACACATGCCTCCTCTCTCAATGCAATTAGTTCGTGCATTTTTTTTACCCCTTAAAAAAGTTTGTCTTTACCTAGGCAGCTAGGGTGTTAGATTTTAACGTCTGTAGTGGTAAAGCAGTGTTGTTTTCTCTTAAGAGTAAAGCAGATCTGACAGGTAAACCCTTGCTTTCTGACAAAGACGCTTGGTGTGCCCTTCGGTGATTATTTCACTGGATTCAGAGAAGCCCTGGAACTCGGCTGCTGTTTGGCAGGCTGCTTTTATTTCCTTTGTATTTAGGGCTGAATGTTTTTGGAAATCGCTGTAGTCTAATTAGAAGGTTTCTGTAGGCAGTACTAAGTTTCTCTGCTGTCGCATAGAGGAGGAGAGCCTTCGTTTAGAGAACATTTTTATTGTTCATTTAGCCTTGTACCTTTGCAGTATAAACAGTGCAGAAAATAAAGGCATTTAATCTCCTCGTACTGACGGGGTTGGGGGGGGTGGTGGAAGGAAAGAAATAGCCCAGTAACTGATCAAAGAGTCAATGGCGCTGAACCGACAGTTTATGGATTTCTGTTTGTGCTACAAAATAAAAAATAAATCAAATATAAATACAGGGATCCATCGAAGGACAAGCCATTCTCTCAGAAGTGCTGGTGCCCGCGGAGGCCACTGCGCCCTGCAGCCCCAGGCGGCTCGTTGGCCTGCGGTGACACCCATCACTTCTGTGGTCCCGAGCGGGTCCCACGCGAGGCTGGGAGAGTGGGGCTCCGGCACCCCACCGTCTTCCCAGGAGGGTAGCCCCGGGCGCCCTCCAGAAAGGGCTTTGTCCGCTTGGTAGCGGGGGAGAGTGCCGGAGTGCCGGAGGAGGTTGGAAGTAATTTTACAGATAATTTCCAGGGGCGGGAGGGAACGGAGAGAGGGCAACCCAAACCCTTTCGTGGAATTTTCTGCCGGGAACTTTCAGCTCCCGGCCCCTTCCTCCTCCCCTCCCCCAGTGGCCTTTTCTCTCTGGGAGGCGGTGGTGGAAGCCCGGCCGGGCGGGCGGCGGCGCGGGCGGCCGGGCCGGGTTCCGGCGGCGGAGCCGGGCTGGGCGCCGCCGTGAGCGCACCTAGGGCTTTGCACCATCTGGCGCAGCCTCTGCTCAAAACCCACCCGAGCGTGCGCGCAGACACTGCCTTTTTACCCGAGAAAAATCATTGTTAGCAGTTTCAAAATAAACACCAGATTGGCCATTAGCACTTTCTTTCCAAATATCATCCGGCGAGGAGCACGTGGCCCCGCGGGCCGGGACGCCCGGGGCTCGGGCCCTCCTGCGGGGCGCGGGCTACGCCCAGCACCGCTCGACCACGTGCGGCGGCTGTGCCTGCCTCCGCGGGGCCGGGACGCCCAGGGCGCGAGCCCAGGCCGCAGCCTCACGCGGGCGGGCCATCGGCGGTCTCGGGGGCGGCGGGGCCCGGAGCGGCCGGCGCGGGAGCTGACCACCCCTGCCCGGTCCAAGTCCGAGGAGCAGAACCCGCGCGGCTGTCCGCGCGAGGCGAGCTGCCCCCGAGCCCAGTCGACCTGCCTGCTTCTTTAGCTGCAGCAGATTCTTACGGGCTTCTTCCAACACGCAGACTGAAACTCAGTGTAGACAATGGCCCGAGGACGCGGCCTGGCGGCGGCGGCCACACGAGCAGCCAAGGGGCCCCGGCGCCGGGTCCGTGCCCGCTCGCCGTGCCGCCTGCCCCGGCCTCGGCAGTCTCTGCACTCTCCTCCCGGAGGCCCTCCCGAGCCGAGGCCCGGCGCAGGCCCGCGGACAGCCGCAGGAAGGAGGTCTGGAGGCGGGCAGAGCGAGGCCGCCGGGGCCTGGCCCCGCTTCTGGCGTGGTGGGTCGGGAGGGTGGCCTGGTGGGCCGCGACGCCTCCCATCGCGGGCCGTGCACCTGCCGCCCGCGAGGCCTGCAATGCCCGGGGCGCTGCCTAACCCCGGCTTCTCTCTGTCCCCCGCGCAGGCCATCGTCTATGAGGGCCAGGACAAGAACCCGGAGATGTGTCGCGTGCTGCTGACCCACGAGATCATGTGCAGGTAAGCCAAGGGCGGCGGGCGGGTCCGGCGCCAGCTGTGTCTACAAAGGACGCCGCGTCCAGGCGCCGCCACCCCGCCCAGCTTCGGGAAGGGCATCGATTGAAATGTAATCGGCCAGAGGCCACACGCCTGGCCACCGAGGAGCCCGGCCTCGTTTTCCCCCTAGTGATGACGATCAACCGACCGGCGCTCAGCAGAGCGGATTAATATGTTGGCCGTGTCGCAGCAATGTAGTCAAAAATGAAGACAGGTCCTGGGATGCCTCTGCGCGCGCGGGAGGAGTCAGGGATCACTGGGAGTCATTTGACTACTCCCTTCTCAGACGCTTGCATCCTGAGATGTACAATTGTCTGTTATTGATAAAAAGGAAACTCTTTTGTACTTATTATAGAGCTCGTGTATGTGAGAATTGGAT
>CM046663.1:169455967-169505967 GCA_025594165.1 Tamias sibiricus | reverse complement strand
GTTGAGAACAAGTTCAACACTTTGTAGAACTCAAACTACTAAAATCAATATAATTACATTTGTCTTCAGTGTTGTGGCTATGGAAATCATACAGCCTTAGGTGGTTGTCTTGTGACTGAACTGATTTTATTTTTTGGATTGGCTAACGGGTTTGAGTCTTGTCTGAGTGGAAGATGCTTGGAAAGACAGTGCATGTTAGCTTTGCAGGATTGTGAAAGTGTTTCATCTTCTGAGTGGGATTTATAAATTTGAAAAGATGATCTGTTTTTACGTCATGAGACTTTTAACATGCTATAATAATGAAGTGGCCATGTTGATTTGACTCATATTTTGGATGCTATGTTTTCCCTCCAAAATCATTTTGGATTTGTGCAATATTCAATCATTTGTTGACTGATTGATACTGAGTAACTCCCCAAACTCAGTTTTTATCACATGATGGCAAGTGTCTCCTCCAGATATACAAAATTTATTCTTCTTGTCTGAGGGAATGCTCCTTTATATCTGGTTAATTAGAGTATGTGCTGAGGTTACTCATACCTCTATAGCCTAAGAGAAGTGTGTGATCATTTGATATTCTAGAAGCATGAGAGGAGGGGAAAATGTAAAAACATTTGGTTAATGGGTTTACCATGTTTATTTGAATAAGGAGGATTGAAGCTCCATTTATGCTTGGCATAAATGCTTTGGAGGTCTTAATTATTGATGGAAAATCTGCTCTGCTTCTAAATTCAAAGATATGACAATTTTATAGGAATTTTAATCACCTTCCGTGTTAGGGATTTTTAAGGTAAGAATAGTTTTATGTAATGACAAAGACTATGTACATTTTTAGCATTCTTAAGAGAGCTGCCATTTACAATGACAAAATACTACTAGCATTTTGTTGCTTGCTGAAACCCCTGCAAAATGATTGTGGCATTGGCACTGTCTCCAGCTTAAGGCATATTTCTAGGAGAAAAAATGAATTTAGTGTTCACTAGGGCAAGTTGTGTTAATCGGAGAAAGAAAAACACCTATAGGAGGGGGATCTCTTTGGAGCGTTCGCGACTGAGATGCGTTTCGATTTCATAATGACAATCATTTCTGTGGGGCGTGTGTTGCCTCTGAAAATCAGTTGCTTATGTTGAGTTTCTAGCCTGTGTTTCCTCTTGAGTATTGCAGAATAAAATGTCCCATCAGATTGGTGAGTCAGATTACAGGTCTCCACCAGCCGTGTCGTCACTTGGTTAGTTGGCTTAAAAAAGAATTATATACAGTGCGCTTCGCTGGCTCTTTGTGGCCTTTGGATACATTTAGCAGGTCCTGACCAGATAAGGCATATTTGTCCTGAGGATATAAACCAATAATTCCAACCTGAATTGAGATCAATGAGTCCACAGTTGTTCCAACCCACACCAAGCCTCTTTTGCGTGTGGAGACTGCTTTTCTGCGTTATGAGGACAGGGATGTGAGCCCCTGCTCTGGCAGGGTGATCGCATTCTATAGACCCTGATGCCTTAAATCAATTAATTACACAATTTAGTCCAGTTATCTTCCAGGAGCATTAAATACTTATAAATGGCGTGGAAGACCCTTCAGAGTGAAGAAGTGGGAACAGTGAGGATGTTTCCCATTCCAAAGCCTCTTCATTTATTGTGAAGGTTTTGCTTATGTTAACTGTTTTCTTCCCCATAAAACACTGCTAGAGAAACAATTTTTATAGCTCCATGGATATAATTATACTACAGTGTATTTAAAATAATATAGCAACTTATGGAGCTGAGGGGAAACATGGCATTGTAAAGGAAAAGGTGCAGTTCGTAAGGAGATGACTCAGGAACCAGTGTCCATGTGGATTGTGTTGACCTGCAGAGAGCCTGCTGCAGGGAGGAGAGGGCATGCTTGCACCCCTGCGTGGCCAGGCGCATTCAACCCCATGTGTGCCTGTGCGTGCATGTAAGTACACACATGCACACATACATGCATGGATTTTTATGGTATTGCTGGAAAGGATGGGAGTATCATTTTCCTCATGGAATAATGTTTTCTGGGAAAACACAAAAGCAGATGGTCTTCATTAGGAACACCCATTGTCCACATATCCCAGCTATGAGCAGATAAATCTCTCCTGTTTCACCCGTACATTCCAAGGGCTGCAAATGATTACAGGATGTCGGCGTAGCTGCTAAACCAAAACCACACCAGGGCCCACATCATTCGCCCGTGCCATCCCAGTCTGTTTTCTTGGGAGCTCTGGAAATGCCCAGGAAGGCTCATCCTCTGTACCCTCCCCTTTCTTGCCTGGCCTGGGGGGACGGGAGGGCAGGGTGCAACTGTTGCAGCCGACTGGGGGGCCAGGAGCAGGGCAGTGTGGCTGCCCACACGGCTGGCCCACACGGTGGGCCGCATGCAGCGCGGGGAGCAGGCTCGGCGGGGCGGTTCCAGATGGCACTGTCTCTGGCACCCTGCTCGCTGGCATCTCTGCAGCAAGCAGTGCCCCCTCCCCAGTAAATCTGGCGTTCGTCTATAGAGTTTGGGAGACTCATCATTCCAAGTCTGCCCTGCTTTCCTGTGTGGAAGCCAGACATCTGTTTTATCCCATTTTCCTTCATACAGAGTTTGGAATAGCTTTACTTTTTCTTTTTTGGAGGGGGTGGTAGTGGTGGTGGTGCGAAGTTTTGTCATATTTAACAGCTGTTACAGAATTTCAACCCCATGGGCTCTGAGAATACTTTGCAGCTGACCTCAGATTTTTATACATAATTGACGTTGGGATGTAGAAAAATATTATTTGCTTAACCTTTCATTGTCTGCGATTTCACATTGTCTCTGGTAGAGGCCCTAACTACCAGCGGCCTAACTCTCTGCTCCCCCCGCCCAGCCCTCCAAAGCCTTACTTTGATTCATTTGTGCGTTTTAAGTTTACACCTTTAAAGTGGTTGCAGAACGGTAGCCCAAGACCGATTGGAGGTTTTCTTTTTCTTTCTTTTCTCTCTCTCTCTCTCTCTCTCTTTTTTTTTTTAGTCAACAGTGTTTCCTTTCACTTCCTGTCACAAAGGTCAAAGAGAGCCGACCTTTGCTGGCAGTCCGGCTCGCTGAATTATTCATGGGATTGACTTTTTGTCAGCACACACAGTTGTGCTCTGGGACATTTTATTCATTTACCTCATTTAAAGCGCCTTTCTGCACCTGTTCAAGTATTAATATCATGTAATTTGGGCCTAATGCCGATTTTGCTGAACACTCATTATATTTTTTATTAGCTATATTTCCAAACGATTATGTATGATTATTACCAAGCCTTACAAACAGCACTGGGTTATTCCCTAGCCCTTTACATCTTCTTGTCAGGTTGTTTTCAGAAGCGGGGAGGATAAACATTTGACCAGTCCCAATGTTTTTATTCCTACTCCATCTCCAAGCAGAGAACTTAAAGCTTCCTCCCTCATGGCTTTGCACGAGCGTGATTAAATCCAACTCCGCCGAAGCTGTACAAATGCCAGCATTTATAAGGTCAACGCTTTTGTTAAAAATGCTATGTAAATGAGGATCTGCAAAAAGGGACATTAAATAAAATTAAATTCATTGTCTTCTTTAATGTCATTTACATTTTGGCTAAGCCTCGGCCTGTCAAGGAGGATTTTAAAAATAATTTTAATTACACATCATTTAGGGATCCAAGGTTTTCTATTCAGTAGCATTTGGACAACCTGCAAAACGGAGACTGTTTATTAACTTCTTAAATGACAACTTGCCGTTTCATCTGCATAATGCAATGAAAACAGTATAGTTTGGTGTTAATTTTTCCTTCTCAGTTTTCTTAAAGATGTGAATATAATTATCACCAAATAAGCCTTGGGATCCTCAAGTCCTCCCTTGGCCCTGGCTGTGCGTTGGAGACATTCTTTGGTTCTGGTCTGTTTTAATACATGGGGACTTCAGAGCAGGGAAAATGTTGGCTAGAAATTTGGCAATAGTGAAAGCACACTTTGGATGAATGGACGTGGCTACAAAGAATCTGATTCTGGCTGGCGCAGGCCCCACTTGGCTCCGCCAGGCTCAGGTGTGAATGGCCGTTTCATTCCCTGGCACACCAGCGTAGAGAGGCAAAAAGTTCACTGCGCTCATTCATCCTTCAGACATTTTTTTTTATAAACTTCTGAAAATAAACAGAAAAGGAAGAGCAGTTTTATTGAGTCACAACGACGTGCTTTCATTTAAATCGGGAGGCGCGACGAACAGTGCCCACTTTGTGCGTCTGCTCCTGCCCATAACCCTGAGATGAGTGTGCCTTGCACAAGCCACATCTGTGCACGACCGCCCCGTGCGCTGGGGCAAGCAGGGGGTCAGGGCCACGACCAGGCCCTGGCCTGCATCCCTGGCCTACGATGAGGGGGCCTCTGCAGATTCATGGCGGCCGGGCCTGGGTAGGGGCTCCACAGCCAGACCAGTCCAAGGCCAGGTTTGAAAACAAGCCACAGGCCCACAATGACGTCCCCAGCACTCTGACCCGGCTGACGGGCTGGCTGGTGCAAGGGGAAGCTCTGTGCTGCTGCCTGCACAGTGCTGGCAGCAGCAGGCAGCCACGCAGGAGCATGCAGGGGTGGAGGGAGGGGCTGGAAGCAGGGCTGTCAGAAGCTATAGTCCAGGAGGGGAGTTGACGTAGACCATCCTGCGCCGCTGCGGCAGCCTTATCAGGTGGGGAGTGGAGATAGAGCCAGTGCCTGTAATTGTGTTAGGATGGCATGGATGCATTGGATTACCTTACGGAAAGCCGTCCAAACGGGAGTTCTGCTACGCATGCTTACAGGAAGCGAGTAATTACGCTCTGTGCACCAGGAGATAATTGGGGCTGGCCAGAGGCCTTCTCATGACGCCGGAGGAAGCTGGAGGAGCTGGCCTCGTGGAGGCGTTTAGGAGACTCAGAGGAGGAGGGGGATCTTTGCTGGATAGAGGTGGCTCAAGTTGATGCTGTAATTTTCTGTTACTTTTCAAAGATGGTGAATAATTTATCAGGATTCAAACTCACAGTGGCAGTGGGAGGCACGTTGGAGGAGGGAGAGATTCCAAGCTCTAATGATGGAAGTTGTCCTTGCAGACAGGAAGTGATTGACAAGTAGGGGTACAGGAAGTGAAAACTCAGGGAGCTTAACCTGTGCTTGGCAAAGCTTCTGGAGCTCTTGCTCAGAGAAAAGGAAAACCCTGCAGCCGCCAACCAGAACACACGCTCCTCTTGTTTGTTTATCTTAGGAGCAAATCTCCCAGAAATGTTTGTGGTTAAAACTCTGTATAATGAGACATTATGCTGGTATTATTAATGCTTTAAAATAAAAATATGGTTATCATTTAGAAAAATAAACACAGGAATTTCATGGACTAAGGGCTTTTTTGTTGTATTTTATAAGTTTTTTAGTTTTGGGGGTAACTAGCATTCATTAAATTGTAGAAGCTGGAGAAAACTGTTTTTGAAACAATTTATGCAGAAAACAGCCAGTCATATCTGTCGAACTAGTAAGTGTTGTTATTGTCAACATTCTGATGAAGAAGGCTCCGGGTGTCAGGCCTAGGGAAACTCTGGTTTTAGTTGTAAAATTTTGAGTCACTTGTTTCTCCTGTCCTCTAAAAACAGTGCAAATGAAAAAGCTGTCCCTCTGCACCACCTCCACGGATCATTGCTTAGCCAGAAAATACTCCACCCACGCGGGCTCCATTGCCCCATAGATGGAGTGCGTCCTCTGAGGACAGCAGAGGGGCCACACTCTGCGCCTTCCCGGTAATTCACTAGGAAATGAGTTTACCATGTGCGGAAAGGAAGGGGCTCGGTGGTGTTGTTGCAGGACACGGAGCGCAGGCCCCACCAGCGGAAGGAGTCGGCTCCAGCGTGTCTCTGAGGGAAGGCCAGCGCGCTGCTGCACATCTGGGAGGAGGCAGCCTTTGCCCAGACAGGCAGCCCCAGCCGCACCCCAGCCTCCGCCCCTGCTCCCGCCCCGCTCCCGCCCACTGCCTGGAGCTGCCCGGTCCCTCTCTCTTAGCAGAAAGCACTGGGGGCAGGGCGCCACGTTAAAGCAACACAAACGAACAAAACTTTGGCATTAATAAGGCCCTTGTGATGGTGAGTTTGCAAGGGGAGGACCAGCCTCGACCCTGGAGGCCTGCTGTCTTAAGGACGGCCTACAGGAGGGTTTCCTGCCAAGCTTCACCATGTCACCTCTGCTAGAGGTTTTAACCCACGTGGACAGTTGCACAGACCTGGCTGATCTGGCTGTTATGGGGCTGCAGATGAACAGGTCTGGTGCCTGTCATCTGAGGGTGACATGCAGCACGAGCCCTGGGTTGGGTTATGGGCATGAGTGGGCAGTGTGCCTTCTCCAAGGAAGCAGGTCATAGGGTGGGGAGCCTATCACCCCAACCCTGGGCAGGGGACAGGGCTTACATTGAAGGTCACTGTCCCCCAAAATCTGTTATTAGGGGAAGGGTCCTTATAGCCCAATGGGGAGGGTGCCTCTTTTGTTTTAAGCAATACTCAGGAAAGCCAGCTTGGCGTTTTGATATTGGGGTCAAGGATGGCAGTCACCAGCCCTGTTTGAGGACAAGCTGCTCCTGGAATTTCTCCTGAGTTCTCAAAGGCCTTCGGGCCAGGGAATGTGCCTGGCATGAGTCTAAGTGCTGATGGATACAAGCGGGCCTCCTTTTCCAGGTGCCCTTGTTCGTAACCACGTGCCCTACCTGTAGAGGAAGGACTGGGCGAGGTGGAGGGGCAGGGACTGTGGCCACACAGCAGCATCTGGCCCCAGCGTGGCAGTGTTGTCCTGTGCGTCTGATGTGGGTTAGAGGTGTTTGCTTTTGAAATCGTTTAAGACCAATTCATAGACTTTATTTTCTAGAGCAGTTTTGGGTTTACAGAAAAATGAGCAGAAGGTACAGAGCTCTCTTCTCTGCCCTCCTCCCCACCGACAGTCCCCCTAGCGTGAACATCTTGCATTGGTGTGGGACGTTAGTTACCACTGAGCCAGTATTGATATATTACTAGTAACTAAAGTCCATGGTTATGTGAGGGCTCACTCTGGGCCTTGTTCCTCCTGTGGGCTTTGACAGATGCCTGGTGACGTGACTCAACCGTCACAGTGTCACACACAGTGCCCAGCCCTAGATCCTCAGTGCCCTACCTGTGCATCCGTTCACCCCTTCCAGAGCCCCTAGCAACCATGTCTCTTTACTGATGACCGTGGTTGGCATCCTATGTGAAGGACCCTTTGCAGACTGGCTCTGTCGCTGAGCAGGGCACATTGAAGTCTCCTCCATGTCTTTGTGTGGCCTCCTACTTTTTTGACTTTCAGGGTTTTGTTTTGTTTTCCTTTCCCAAGGTTTCTGGCAAGATCTTTCCTTCCTCTTGGTCTCTTGGTGTCTTGGCATTTTGTCACGAACGCCTTCGTTTCTGATCTAGGCAGCTTGTCATGTAGGAAGCTGTCCATGGGGTTCTTGGGGATTTTGGAAGTACACGTCTCTCACCTCCCCCCTGTTCATTTAAGCAGCTGGCTCCTTTACAAAGAGATCAAAGTGTCTTAACTTAACGCAACGAACTTCTTTAAGTGGTACAACTCAATTTCACTTGTTATTGGGTTTATTTCCTAAATAATACTATTTCAGAATATTTAAGTAGCATAGGCCATAAAAGGAGAATGATTAAATTATCTGGAAGGCAAAAATACTGCACCATGGCATAAAAATGGGATGAATTCAGCATTCAGTGTAGTTGTTGGCTTTTTTGCTTTAATAAATTAAACTACAAATTTTCCTAATTGCCAAACAAAATGTTAGGCCCGCTTTAGCCATTGCTGACAGTAAAACACAACATAAAACCTGCTGAGAGTTATATGTGGTATTTAATACGAGACAGAGTAATGCAAGGGGTTTTTACCATTGAGTGTGAGTTCACACCCACAGCATTTGTTTCACATTAGGGAAGGTTTGTAAATCAGATCAGTGTGCTGGGACGGTGGCCCTGTGGCCTCTCTTCCTTGATATTTGGTTATTGGACATTCGGCCAAGGGGAGCTCCCCTGTCCACTTCCACGTTCTCAATGAAGCGATAAGCCCTCTGACATGAGGAAGATTGGGTCGGCAAGCAAGTGGGGGATTGGATTGGATGGGCTGCTGGTCCCCACTGTCCGAGGTCAGCGGCCTGATCCGGCCACTGGGCAGCAGCCATCAGTTACTGGGACGTGGGCTGCCGTGGGTCCCCGGCCAGCAGAGGCCCCAGGGAGAGGTGCAAGGACCTGGGAAAGTGCTTTCGGGGGGGGGGAAACGGCAGTCACTGTCATTTATTAAATTTGACACGCGAGTTCTAAATATAACAGCCCTTTCCCCAAAGATCATTACTTTGAACAAATAATGAGTTATGCAAGTTCATACCCTGCGAGGGTCCCCAGCCAGAGCTGTGCCCTTGTGAGGCTCAGAAACAGAGCCTACCCTCTCCCACTCCCTGCCTGATGACCGTTCCTCTCCCCTCCCCTGGTCTCCAGGGCTCTCGTCCTGGATGCCGGTCTGGCCTCTGCTGGGCATAGCATACCAGTGACAAGGCCAGAAAAAGCTCTAAGATAAAAACATACTCATTTTGGCTCAGAACATCACAACACGTAGGTGGAGTCTTAAAGGTACTTCTTTCGTGTGTGCTTGTGAATAAAGCAAGCATAGAAGTCCATCTAACTTTAAGGGAAATTGTGATTTGGCTGCTACAAGTCCTGCTGTTGGAAGCATATTTGCAGAGTCGGGTGTTTGTCACGACAGGTGACTCCTGCTCCTGTTTCCTAAGGCCCCATTATAATTATTCCCTGCAATTAGAGCGGCCAGAACCCCTTTCCAGCCCCAAACACATTTGTTCCCATTTATTAGACTGAAGCAGTAACTAATTTACATTGTTTCGGAGTTGTGTGTTGTGGTAATTTATTGCGTGTGCAGGGGGTCAAACAGAGTTGACCATGCAGCAGTGCAGATCCCTGTAAGGCGAGGAGGGGGGACCCAGGAACGAGAGGCAGGGAAGCCAAGGGCATGCGATTTTAAAACTGCTACGGTCTTTTTAATCACGTTTTGATTTATTCCTTGTGACGTTACTGGCTTTACTCTTATTCCCTGTTTTTAACAAATCAGAGCCGGGAACAGGATTTTTTTTTTTTTTTTTTAAGGAAATGGTAGCGATATGTTCTAACGAGTGGAAACTTTTACTAATGCCCTGAATAAAATATTTGTCAGCGGCCTCCACTAAACGTAAAAGACTCCGCAGAGGAAACAATGTCTTAACTGTTCCCTTCTCATCATAGCAGGTTTCGTTATCAAGTTGAGGAAAAAGGCTTGTTTAGGCGAAAATAATGATCATAAATAGAGCTGTATAGTGGGGCTCGAAGGCAGCAGTGACAGTACCTGCTATCAAGACCTGCAATTCCAAGGAAATATGAGTGTTCTGATCCAGGGAAGCAGTAATTATCTTTTTGTGAAGAATGTACAATGGTGTCGGATGATGAATTGATCGCAGATTGGAAGCGTGGCTTAACTGTCATGTTACAGAGATAAGAGAGAGCCCCGGGATTGCGCGTCGCTTCCGCTAGTTCACAGCCAGCCAGTTTATTAGCACAAATCCCAAATGTTTAGTAAACTCATTAGGTTCTATCTAATGCTAATTTATCATCGTGGATGGAACCGAGCAGTGGAGGCCGGAGGACTGTCCCGAACCTGCGTGATTTACAGAGCTTTCTGATCAATCACCTTCTCTGCTCTGGCCATTTTTCTTCAAATGCTTTAAATGGGCCTGAATGATCCATAGGATTAGACCATGGCAATCGGTTTTAGGGTTCTCCGGGGTTGTCTTCCCAGGGATGGTTATCTGAAAGGTTAAGGAATCCTATGTGGACCGAAGTAGGGAGGAGAGCGTGGGTGTAGGGTTGCCGCGCCACCCCCTTTGCTTTCTTGCCTTTTCCTCCCCTCCACCGGCTCTCCCCTCCCCTCCCCTCCTCCCCTCCCCTCCCCTCCCCTCCCTTCCCCTCCTTCCCTCCCCTCCCCTCCCCTCCCCTCCCTTCCCCTCCCATCTTTCCTTTTCCTTTTACAATCTGGTCACAGAGTCGAATTCAAAGAATTTCCTTGCAAAATCAGTTTACCAAGAAATGCATCATGGTACATAAATGTCAAGTGCAGTTTATTCTAAACTTCAGACACTGTTTTTCTTTTAAAAAATCAAGCTTTAAATGCCCAGTTCTCCTGACATTTTCGTACATATTCTATAGTGTTTTCGAAGAGGATAATAACCTTTGCTTGATCCTAGGCAACAGCTGCAAAGATAATGAAATTCTTATGATATTTCACCAGGTAAAATGTGAATTGCAGAAGAAAAGCTATTGAATTTTTATGGATCTTAATCGCATAAAATGAGATTCATGGGGCATACGTATAACTATACTCGGTGGACCAGCTGGCTGTAGTTGCAGCCAGGATTCACCGTGTGGTGTGAGGGGCGCTCCAGCCTCCACTAAGAAAATGCTCCCCAAACGCTGCCTTCAGCAGCCCAAAGAGTGATAATGAAATATGACAGAAATTTCCTTGTGCTGGATCAGTGGCAAGAGAGGTCCTACACCACCGATATTAATTCATCTGACTTATGTTCCAGGTCTTGATTTACCTTGTGATTAAAAACTTCTGCAGGTTCGCTCACCAATTGAAATCAGATCTCATCTGCAGCCCAGCAGTATTGATCCCTATTTAACATCAAGGCTCAGAATTGATTGGCATTGATTAACAATAAAAATGCTCTCCTCCACGTCCAGCCGCTGAGCCGATATTCTGAAAGAGGGGCACCATGGTGCTCTCATTGACCAATCTGAAAAGAGAAATGGCCCCACCCGCAAATAAACAATATATTTTAATGTTATTGTAACTGGATGCTGGACCAGCAGTGCAAATTGATTTTATTCTTGTTGTATAAGATAAATATCTTTAATAAAATTCTCATTTTATTTAGGATTTTACAGGAATAACTTGATTACTAGAATAGTGATATTTTTCTTTTCCCACAGTGTAAAAAATGGATTAAAACATAAAGGTTATAATAACATAACACTAGAGATGAAATGTTAATCAACTCAGAAATCACACATGGGGTGGGAAAGTCTGGGGAGATATTTCACCCACGGAGACACGCACAGCGCCTCGCGTACGGCTGGTTTTACCGAGCGTTTTACGGTTTCGGCTGGGGCCGTGCGGGGCGAGGCCAGCACATGACTGTCATGTGCTCGAAGGCCAGCTCCTCTGCATAACGTCGCGGGAACATATGGTTCCAAAGAGCTCAGCCCGGCAGAACTGCAGCAGGAGCGAACCCAGCAGCCTGCGAGAGACTCGATCTTTGTCTCTGTTTTGTTTTCTCTGGCTCCCACAGATGCAGCCTGTAAAAGGAACCTCTGACAATTCCTTCATAATTAATAGCAGAGATTCAGAAAAGCACATGAAGGGAAATAAGTAAGGAAAGTCTCGCACACCTAAACTTCTAACGTGCCTTCTGGGCATCTGTCCTGCTCCAGGCCCGCCTGGCAACTCCTGGCAGCCCGTCCCTGTGCACCCTTGGCATCCCAGCCCGCTTCAGGCCAGGTCCAGCTGAAAGAAATTATCCAATCTCTAACATCCAGAAGTTTACAGTTATATAATGATGGAGAAAACCACAAATCCCAAGGGATGTCAAATTTTAGAGATACTTTTAAAATGAAATTATCCAGCCAAGCCTATAAGACAACCTTCTTGTACTTAAGACAATAACTGTAATCTGGAATTAATTAATTTTTTTTTTTTTTTTTTTTTGGTGATAGGGTAAATCCAATTTGCTTCTTTAACTGTTGATTAAAGAATCAGTTCTACAAGGCTGTCCCCTGTAAGTATTTGCTGTTTATTTGTCTGTGGAGAGCCGCCGGAATCCCCTCCAACCGGGAAGGCCGGGGCAGCCATGGCCGTGGTGAGGAGCTGCCTGGCAGCTTCCCGGCGTGCTGACTGGCCTTGTTTGTGTGAAAGAAATTGTTGGCTTTTTGAGCAGCTGCGGAGTTGTCCAGTCACTTCCCATCATGCAGGCAAAGCAGTGCAGGGTGGAGGACAGAACTCTACCTCTTCTGTAGCCCTTCTTTTGGAATCTAGAGGAAGACGCCCATTAGAAACCAATACATACGTAAACACCTTAACTGAGGATGCCTCTGACTCCGAGGCCCCTGAATCAGTTCCGACCCGCAAGATGGCATCAAGGGATAACCCTGGCGACCGGCTGTGACATGTGCCTGTGTGTGGCATTCTGCACGAGAAATTCTTCACTCGGTTTAGATTGCATGGGAGGAGGGACTGTTCCGGTCTTTTAGAACCAGTTGTTCTATTGATTTCTTTAAAAAGAAGATCTTGTCAATGATACCTTCAAAGTAGCCACCAGATTTGCAAACAGGCATGCACTATTTAGAAGAAATATTTGTTATTTTTATATCCTTAAAGAGCAGAGAGGCCGTCTCTAGAGATTCCCTTGTGGATGGGGCCAGCCTCAGTTTCCCCAGTCTGCCCAGCACCTCAGAGGTTTGCTTCGCCCTGCCTGTCTGCAGCCGTCAGTAGCTGTCCCTACAACATGGGGGAGGCTCTGCCGGGCAAGGACTGCTGGGAAGAACACAGGGGCAGCTCGTTTGTTTTTGTTTGGTTTGGCATTTACCTACTGAAAGCCATTTCCCCCATTTGCTTTTGTGATTTTAGGGGGCATGTGTTTTCCAGTGCACCTTAGGTTGCTGTCTGGGGAAGGAGCTCTACAGGGCTGCCAGCGTCCTGAGCCACCCTGACATGGTGCCCAGGGCGGAGGGTTCTAAATTCATTAAAAATATGCAAGACAAGTTTCCCCAAAAATTCATTTTTAGCTTCATAAAAGCCGTAGTAGAAGAAAGGCCGCAGGTGGGAATAGGAGCACCTGCAGGGTCCTGGCAAGGCTCTTGTGCCCTGAACGGTGGGGAGGTCCCCCAGGGCCTAAGGGCTTTTCTCCTGGCTGCAGGGACACTGCTGTCTAGAACTGGGACCTCAGCTTTTCACTCATAGCTTCCCTCCCCAGGCCACGGCCAGGACCCAGCACCTCTGCCTGGCCAGCTCCTTCTGCAGCCTGCTTGGCTGTTGGGGCCACCTGTGCCCCCTCGGAATGACCCAGCGAGCATCTGTTCTCTGCCCGTGGTCATCCTGGTTTCTGCAGAGCCCCTGACTGGTCCCTCAACAGGTCCCAGCCCCCTTCGATGCAGCTGGCACGTTCGTGCCCAGTAGTCTTTCTGGAAGGGCAGCCTAGCCCGGGCTCCTGTGCAGCCTCCTTGGAGGAGACCTATGTCTGCCTCCCTCTGACCTGCAGGCCCTCCTCCTCTCCTTCCTCACTTCCCTCTACCTGCTCTCTCCAAAGGCCATCGCCACTGGAAATGCCTGGAAGGACGCCATCCCACTCGGAGCCCAGCCCATCCCAGGGCTCTGAGGCTGGGGACAGAGACCTCTCCCAGCCAGCCCCAGGGCCTTGCCCCATGTCCCATCTTGGTACTGTTCTTGGGTGATGAGTTTCCTGTGGCCCAGAGAAGGCCATAGGACGGGCACTTGGGCCACCTCCTCTGGGCACTCGGTCAGTGTGCCCTTTTTGTGGCAACTGAGGCAGAAGAGAAGTGAGCACTGTCCCTGTCAGATGTCCTTAGGCTTTGAAGCCTTATGCTTCTGACTGAGGCCTGGAGCACCCCTGGCCTGGCCTGGCCTGGCCTGGCCTGGCCTCACGGCCTGGTGAGGTGAAGCTCCTGCCAAGCCTTGTCAAGCCACTCATGGGGTTTTTTGTCCCTTGAATTCCGTGCCTGTGCAGGCTGTTTAATGATGGTGTATCTCTGGCTACCTGTTGAAGTAGGATCTTTACTGTCCCAATTTAAAATATGAATGTTCACTGCCCTTTAGGACCAAGTTTCCATGAGGAGCAAGCAGTCTCCTTTTCTACTCTTACCTGAGACCTGGGAAGTTCTTAGAGGGGGTCTCACTCGCCCAGAAGGTCCCCCCTTGGATGGGGCCTGCTCTTTGCCTAGGGCAGCCCAGCACCGGGGGTTGCTGGGGCCCGCCCGCTTGTACACACCCTGCAGGGAGGAGGGTGTTGGCCCCCCAGCCAGGCTGGGGCGAGTGGCACACTCCACGCCTGCACTCCCAGACTCCCTGTGGCAACTCCAGCCCTTGGGCTGCCCTCCAGATGGGGAGGGAGCCTCCATGGGAGGCCCTCCAGACGCTAGGCCAAGGTGGGAGGCCATCCCTCCTTTCTCTGCCAGCCCCCACTGGGTGGGATGGGGGCCTGGGGTGGAAGCCCACCATCGGCAGCCCCACGTGTGGCATGCCAGTAGCCACAACGCCAGCTCTGTTATGAATGCTTGCCAAACAGGCTCCTGACCAGGCACGCCTTCAGCGGCCCAGGTTCTGTGTTTAGTACGGTCTTCTCAGATTTGGGGATTTTTTTTTTTTTTGATATTTATTTATTTACTTTAGTCGTACACAATGGAATGCATTTATGTTTACGTGGTGCTGAGGATCGAACCCGGGCCGCGCACGTGCGAGGCGAGCGCTCTGCCGCTGAGCCACAACCCCAGCCCAGATCTGGGGATGTGAAGAAGCTTGTCTGAGATCGCTCAGCTGGGAAGGGGTGCAGTTGGGATTTGGACCCGGGCTGTTGGGGCCCTTCATTTGCTCACCCTCCCATGTGAGGCTCTGGTGGGTGCTGAGGACCCCAGCTAAAGGAGCCCCAGGACTCCAGGGAGCGCTGGAGCACGAGGCCCGGGGCTCTGAGCCTGGGCTCTGGCAAGGCTGGGTGAGCCCCCTCTCTTGCTTCCTTGAAATGACTGGGGTGGGGGTTATGCTGACGTCCCCGGGACGGGGGCCCAGAGAGAAGCTGCGTGAAGGCTGCTCAGGAGGTGTGGTGTGGTGTGGCCCTGTGCAGAACGACACGGTGTCTCTGTGGCATGAGGCCGGGCTGTACACACGGAGCCACAGGTGTGCCTGGTGGGGCTCTGAGGTCTGTGCACCGGCCATGTGTGTGCTGGTCAGGCCAGGTGGTCCTCCGCACCGTGAGCTTGGAAAAGAGGCTGAGGATGTTCTGGTCAGGGTGGGAGCCACTGGACATGCTCTTGTCTAGAGGGGACATAGGCCAGAGGGCCACAGAGGCCCCTGGGCTTGGCGCAACTCCATGGGTTTTCAAAAGGCCGTGTTTAGAAATGCTGCTCATTGGGCGGTTGGGACGAGGCACCATTTTCTTGGCCTGTAAAATACTTAAGATGTAGTCTGTGCTCCTCCTGCGTGTGGCAGGCGTTTGCTGTTGACTCTGGGACCTCCAGGTCCACGTGGGAATTCTCACTCCATCTGTCCGTGAGAAGGGCTGGAAAAGTTTCATTGCCACCAAGTTCTGTGACTGGACAGTTCAGAGGGGCAGCCTCATAACCCCAGGACGTCTCACAGGGAACGCCGCACTGCGGCCGGGGAGGCCCCACCCTGCTGCCCCGAAGCTGCTTCCTCACCAAGTTTGGCTGGACAAACAGGCAAAAGCAACAGGGAACAGAGAAGGCGTCCTCACACAACACCTGCCGAGAGGGCCTGACCGCTGGGAGCAGGCCCGCCTTGGCTGCTGGCCGCGAGCTCTCAGTGTGATCCCGGGGTGGTCTGAGGTTTGTGGAGCCTGGAGCTGCCTGTGTAGGCCCACCTCCCCGTGTAGTTTCAGGTGGTGGCTTGTCCTCGCTGTGCTGTCAGGCACCTGGCGGGGGCCAGGACTCTCGACTGTGGAGCTGAGGGTGGAAAGTGGGGAGGGATGGCGGGCAGCAGGCCACCACTGTGGTGAGGACGTCTCTACCCGCCTCGCAGTGGCGGCTCGTGGAGAACCAGCCGGAGCCCGTGGGCAGAGCTGGTCTGTTGGCCTGGGTGATTTGTTTCTGAGCTGCAATGAATTTGAAGTTTCTGGTGGGACTTTGTACCAATCGGTGGCTTTGGTGTTTCCTATAAAGAAGAAAGGTGCGAGGAGGACTCCTGTGTTGGACGGGTCATAGCTCCAGCAGAGAACGGAGCTGGCGAGTCACCAGGTGCCCTGCAGCTCTTCCATAAGGCCACCTCTTCGTCTTCCCGCAATCTGACGGGGTCCAGAGGCTGGCCGTGGGTTTCTCCAGGTCCTCCCCAAGGTTCTTCTCTTCTGTACCCCAAGGCACTGGGTAACACCCCCTTTGGTGCAGTGGTCATAACTGCTCGGACCACAAGCCAGATCCAGGACGCGCAAGGCCTCCGGCCCGTCCCCCGGAAGGCACCTGATGGCGGTGGGCGCTCCTGCCCTGCTGGCCTTCCTGGAGTGGTGAGAGGCTTCCCTCTCCTCCAGCAGTGTTGGGAATCGCTGGTTTTCGTCCTGGATTCCTGCAGGGGTCACGGACAGAACCCACGCAGGGCGGCATCTCGAGGCAGGGCACATCTTGAGGCAGCCGGGGACCAAGGACCCGCCAGGGAGCAGGAGAGAGGTCCTGGCCGGTGTTCCTGAGGGCCTGCTCTTCACACCTCGGATGATTATGGTGTGACATGATCAAACATACAGAAAACAGCTGGAGTCGCGTTGAAGTATTCTAGTGTAGTTTTTAAAAAGTAGCCCTGTACCTACTTACAGGGAAACCTGTTACTTGGGAAAAGGAGGAGTCTCACCATGCTTCACCTGGGGAGGTGAAATGTCAGCTGATGGTGGAGCAGAGGGTGTCCCCTGGGCTTCCTTGGGGTCACTCTGTTCAGCAGTGTCCTGGTAGAAGAGGGACTGGGGCGGACCTGTACTTCCTTAAGGTAGCTCCTTGGTTTCAGGGTGATAGTCCCCAGATGGCCTAACCTGCAGGTGGGCAGGGAGGGCAGAAAGGGGGCCTTCATGGACCCCAGCTGTGACCTAGAGTCCCTAGAAGTATCCCTGGATGCCAGATGGGCATAGGGGCAGATGGCTATTTTCCTTCAAAGACCCCAGTGGTAGGCCAGACCAGACCTGTGGGACACTCCCGTGGTCCAGGCGTAGCTGCCTGAGTGCGTGCGTGTGGATGGACAGATGGGCCTACACACTCCAGTAGGTGGCAGGGGACTGGGCCTGCAGGGCTAAGGTGGCAGGGGGTCTGGGAAACAGGACAGAAGTCTCACTTCTGTTTTTTCTTACCATCATCTATTGACCTCTTCCCCCAAGGGTCCCCAGGGCCTGTCTGTTCACAGGGGTCCCCTTCTCAGATCCCCAGGGAGAAGGCCTTTCTGGGCATTCTGAAGCCCCTGCTTCTGTCCTTTAGCTGGAAACTGCCCTCCAAAGCAGCCCACTGTCAAGTCAAGATGGGAACCTCTCTGCATCTGGAGAACCCTAGACCTGTCCCTATGGGGCACGAGGCCCCACTGCCTGCAGAGGTCACTGCCAAGCTGTCCAGTCTGGTGGTGCTGTAGGCTCCTGTCCTGGGGAGCTGAGCTGGTGTCTGAGGCATGCCGTTCTTCCAGACTGCCTTCTCCAGTTTTCAGGGATTCCCTCAGCTCTTCCTCACAGGCTGCGACCCCGTGTCTCCCGTGAGCAGCCCATAGGTGCCTGGCATTTAGTCACTTAGATGCTGCATTCATGGGGTGCTGAGTGTGACCAGTTTTTTTTCTTATAAACTGAACTGTAGGGAGTCCTGTACCTAAAGGAAACCAAGGGCAAAACCTTCCATGAAATTATGAATGGTCTCTGCCAAGCAGTTGCCCCCTCCTGGGGGACTTAGTTACAGCAGTGCTTCCCTGCCTGTCCCCTGCACAGGCTGGCCCTGCTCCCACTGGGCTGCCCCATCTTCCCTGAGGCCCATCCCACCTGAGCTCTGGGGGTCCCCTGCTATGCCCTGCTCTCTCAGCCATCAACACTGTCCCCAGAGAGAGATGCCACCCTGCCTCCTGTGCCCGTTGGGATTATGTCTGACTGTGCAGAGGCAGGAGGGGGATGGGCTGGGTGGAGGATGTGTCCTGGCCAGTCCAGGAGAATGGGAGACCTTGGGCCAGTCGTTTTCTTCCCTGGGCTTGGCCTCTAGAGGACTGGGAGCCCTGGGATGAGGGGGAGGGTCTTCAAACTGTCAGGGGTCCCAGAGCCCGTCTGTGATGTTTTCTATAATTCCAGAAATGGAATTCTACATAATTCTGTAATTTAATAATTCTAGTAATTATAATGGATGTTGCTGGGCTGCACAGTCCCCTAACCCTCTGCACCTGCTGCCTTGTCTAGCCAGCCTTGGGCACCAGCTGCATGGTTGGGGGGGGCAACTTCCGGAAACCCCCATGGTGGAATGGCGGTGGAGGAGGGTCCCTGGTGCTCAGGCCGCTGTGGGCGGTGCCTTCTGGGAAGCGGCTCCTCTGCACCTGCCTGTGGCCCATCTTGCCATCCCAGCCTCTCCCATCATCTGCCGCACTCTGCTGAGGTCATCTGCCAACGGGCCAGAGTGTGGCCCTGGGCCAGGCAGACCTTGTTCTGCCTCCCTGTGTGCGTGTGGACTGGGTCAGGCTGGCATCTTGACTTGCCTGCACCCTGTACTGCCTGCCACCCCGCTGGGCTGTGGTTAGGAAGGGCGGCCTTGAATAGTCTGTCCCTGGGCTCTGGACGACTGGCCCTGGTCAGGACGCATCTCTACCTGCTGCCTGTCAGCTCTGTGTCTTATGCATGGGCTGCTCAGAGCCCCCTGCTTGGCACTGAGTTGTGAGGCCAGTTCTCACAAGGATTGGTCCACATGCTGGCAGCTGGTGTGCCCTTGAGAAGGCCCCTGTTGGCAGGAGTTGGCAGGACAGATAGCTTATGGCTATTAGTGTATGGTTCACGTATAGGGTAATTATGTCCCATGCAAAATTTGGGACATGCTTATCCTAAAACCTTAGCCTTTGCTTATCTGGACGGATCAACTGCTGGGGTGAACTTTCCACCCTCGTGATCTAGCTCCGTGGTCCGGATGATCCACAGCACTGTGGTCCCAGAGTGTTCCAGACTAGTCCAGAAAGTTCTAGGAGATGCCAGGGGCCCAGCTGTGCATGGGGAATGAATCTGGTCTTCTTTGAGGGCTGACTTGTTTCTGTGTGTCCTGCTGACTCAGATCTGACCTTGGTGGGGACATAGTGCCTCAGTCACAGGAGGGCTTGTCTGGCCACGTGGAGTGTCTTTGTTCATGGTCTCCAGGGTCCCCTCTTCCAGCTGGAGCAGGAGGAGTGTGTGGGGGACCGGGAATGAGGGGGAGTGAACTTAGAAACTCCCAGCCCCACTGCTGAGCATGCCACTTAATAGTATGCAAATGAGCTCACAGTCAAACAATTATCCAGAGCAACTCATTTGCATGGCCTGAGCCTAGGAAGCAGGAGGGAGGTGGAGAGAGCACCCATCCAGGAAGGAGCACCCAGAAATCCTTGTGTGCTGCATGGGGCCTCATTTAGAGCTGCTGGCATTTATTGAACACCTACTGTGTACAAGGGACAGACTCATCAGAACAGACTTGCCCCTGAGGAGCTAGGGAACACAAAGACTGGGACCTCCTCTGTACCACCCGGCCTGCAGCACATGCTAGTGGGGTGCTTGCTCTGAGGCTCTCTGCCCAGGGGAAAGTGACATCTGTGCCTGGAATCAGGAAAAAGCCTCTCAGGGTCTCAAAGGGTGGAGGAGGGCTCTGTCCTCAGGCTGGATCAGGGAGGAGAGGAGGTTGGAGAGGGGAAGGGACTAAGCCCTGAGGGACCCAAGGGATACAAATGCCCAGTTAAATCTGAATTTCACAGAAGCAGCGGCTCAGTCTGTGAGATAACTATGTTCCCTTCAACATTTGCCTCATGCTAACCTTAGGCCCGGAGCCGTGGCTAACCTGAAACACACTGAACTGGGTGTCCTGTACTTCATTTGCTACCGGGCCACCCCAGTCCTGGTGGGGCATGGGTGCCGAGGGCCCTGGCCTGTGTCCTAGGGTTCTCTCTGGAACCCTGAAATCTTTAGAGGGGGAGTTGAGATAGAGTGGGGCTGAGGGATGGGGAGGGACCAGGGAGACAGGTACTGGGCCCTGGGCAAGTGCACCTGAGGCCCAGTGGTTGGCACTGTGGGGGACGTGTCCCTGGAGGAGGTGGGAGGGAGCGCCCCTATCTAACCCTGGCCCCAACACAGGGCCCAGCAGAGCCCTTCAGGGTCTGGCAGGCAGAGGAAAGGAGAGTTGGTACCAGGCATGTAAGGAGAGCCGCGGCCGTGCCTCCAGCCTGCCCGGTGCCTGGCAGCGGAGGCTGTTGGGGCTGGAGCAGGACTCCGTCCAGCTCAGGGGTCTACTTGACACCCGGTGGCTTCCAAGGGCCGCAGGACCGTTCTGTGTGTGAAGGAGAGGCTCTGTCCCCCGTCAGATGCCTGCTGCAGTGGGCGCAGGCTGCCTTCAGCCCCAGACGCCCCTGGGCACTGCCAGCGCGGGCGCTCCGCGGACGTGCCCGTCCCGACCCGGCTCCGCCCCCGCTGGCCCTGCCTGGCTCCCTCCTGGCCGCCCTGCTCCGAAGCCTTTCCAAGAGGCTGCACTCCCGTGATGCAGCGCGTGGCTCCCCGGTGCCCCTGCGTGCGTGTGCGTGAGCGTGCGTGCACACGTGCGCGCGCTCGGAAGTGGCTGCAGAGAGGCGGATAATGATCTCAGCGGCAGAATCGGGACTCGCCTCCCCCGCCTGTGAATCAGGCTGATTCCAAGCGGATGAGATTTTGATCACCTGTCACTGCCGCCCGCACTTTCTCTATATTTATGATAATTTTTTGGGTCTTTTTATTGAAATCAGTGTTGACTGAATCAAGTAATCCTGATTAGCAATCTCACTGTACCCAGTCAAGAGTGAAATGCATCCCAGCCCCGCTGGTGCACTGAGCATTCTGAAATTGAAAAAAAGGAAAGGAGGAAACAGACAAAGTTTGTCTTGTTTGTAGGTGGAGGCAGGGATTTGAGGACGGCGGCCGTTTCTAATCGCTGGTGGCCCGGAAGCTCCTAGCTTGGTAACGCCTGGCTCAGTGACCACGCGTACCTTCATGGCATTGGACAAATGATGGCTGACCTAATTTTAGTCTGTTTCTGTGATTTGAAATGCAAAATTTGCAAAAAAAAAAAAAAAAAAAAAAAAATTGTTCAGCAAGAGGAGAATTTCCTGGGGGCCTGACGGCAGTGCCGGGAGGGCTGCTTGCTCTCAGGCCTGCACAAAGTGCTGCCCTCGGATTGGTGACGTATTGATCTTTTAGACGATGGGAATAAACTGTGAAGGTGACAAACACACACAGGCTTTGAAAGCAGTCCTTCGTTCCTCCAAGAGGAGCCATCGATCGGCAGTGGCACTATCAGATCGGTGGCAGCTCTGGCACATGAAGGGGCGTCTCTCTTCCCACGACAAGCAAGTGGCCCTGTTTAGGGAGAGGCAGGCTGTGTGGGCCAGGAGAGAAGGCTGGCTGCTGGGGGTGGGGACCGTGTCCAAACCACTGCGCTTTTTTCCTCATGGTTTTTTATTTTATCCTTCAGCAGCGAATGCCCCACAGTGAAGAGCAGGTCATCTGCTGAGGCCTGTCTTAGCCCTCTGCATTTTAGTTAGGATAAGCCACAGTAATGCCTTCTGCGGCTGAGAGGTAGGGAGAGCAGAGGGTTCCCAGATGCCGGGAGCACTTCTGCCTGTATTCCATAGTCCTAATAAATACCAGCTTTGCACTGTGGCAGGTCCAGCTGCCCAGGGCGGCTGGACACAGCTGAGGGCTGCCGTGGACCTGGGATCTTGGTTTGGTCACCCCGGAGGAGGGCATATCCTGGGACACTGGGCACCAGCCATCCAAGGAACTCCAAAGACCCTCTGGGCCCTGCTGGGGACTGCAGGAGAGCAGATCAAGGAGGAGGGTACCCTTCTGTGAGGCCTGGAGGGTCAGGAGTGGTGGTCAGTTGGGCTCTCTTTGCGAAAGCAACAGAATTATTTAGCCTGCCTTGAAGAAGTCAGAAGGCCCAAATTGGTTCCATCTCCAAGGCTGGGAGAGTAAGATGAGAAGACTTCATGTTGAACAGCTCGGGGTACTTCTGATCTTCTGTCCGCACCAGGCGTCAGTGTGGACACCAGAAGCAAGATCAGACCATGGTCCTGCCCTGGTGGAGTCTTGGACCCAGATGGGTGGGACAACAGTGAGGACTATTTGGTGCATGACGTCAAGGAGCTCTGTTCTCAAAAGAGGAGACCTGAGGGAGGGATATTGCTGTGTGATGCAGGGGTCTACTCTGGCCATCAGGATCTGTGCACAACAGAGCCTCATGGCCACCGAGGCCCTCACCTTGATCCCAAGGGTATAGTACCAAAGTGCACTTGGACCCAGAAGAACATTAGGGGTCTTTGGTGTCCCCAAAGTGACCTTGCATTAAAAGGACCCCCCACACACCAGGGTCCTTCCTGCTTTTCTACTTCTCGAGCTGGTTCTGTCCAGAGCAAAGAGCACAAGCCCAGATTCTCTGGGTTCTAGTTTTCATGAGATCTTAGTGACTCTCAGTGTTGAGTAATGCCTCTTCTTTTGACCAGAGATAGAAAGGAAAAGGTTCACTCCGTGTGACAGAGAGTTCTGAGGAGCCACCCTGGACAGTAAGCTGTGTGCATGACTCCTGCGTTTGGGGCAAACACGGCGCTCAGTCTCCACGGGTGGCCTTGTCGTGGTGGGCCAGGGTGGGAACGAGGTGGCTTCTCTGCTTCAGATTTCAGTTCCCGTCTTTCCTCTGGTAGCAGTTCATGGGCAAGCTTCCGCGCTTGAGTCTGGGGGCGTTCACCACATTCCTGACGCTCCTCTCACACTGGTAGAACCTTTACAAGGAGTGACCTCACCTTCCTGGAGTGTCTGCATGCGGCCTGAGGGTGCCTGGTTCTGAGCCTGCACGTTCGAGGGCTGCTTCACCCAGGCCTCTCCCTTCTTGTAGGAAAGCTTGCCACGAGTTTGGCAAAATGTAACTGTGAAGGGACTAGCGCCTGGATAGGGACATGGAAAAGGCCAGGATGGCCAACTCCACTGCCTTCTCCTGACAGAGAGTTGAAGAATCGCGCTTAAGACAACGAGCATGGTGTGTGTGCACCTGAGTGGAGACTGGCCTGGCTCCTGGGTGGGAAGGGCGCAGTGACCTGCTGCTGGCCCCGGGGCAGGCCCAGAGCACCCAGGCCTCCAGGAGCCACCAAGAGCATCCTCTGACCTCCGAGCTCCACGGACTCCACCCTCGCATGGGGATCTCACCTGAGGACTCAGAGATGCCGGTGAAGATGATGAACGTGTCCTTGTCACCATGGGAAATGCTTCATCCCCAATAGGGAGGGGCGAACTGTGGATCCAGGGGCCACATCGCTGAGTGGTGGAGACATCGACTGCAAATAAGTCAGACACACAAAATTAGGTGAAAAAAGACATGAAAACGTGCACCACATGATCCCCATTTTGTTTAAAAAATGCAGAAAAGGGACTAAGAGGAAATGATCAGAGCAGCAGCCGTAGCTAGCTCGGGGCAGCGCGGGGAGGCAGTTTTGTGTTCTCTGTGTCCTTTTGGGTGTTTCAGAAGGTCTCTAGAGCACGCGCTGGTTCTCTCCAGGAGCAGAGCTCGCGCTGGCTGGCTGAGCCCTGCAGGGCGCGGCCCGCTGCACCTTGGGACCAGGTGGTCCGCGTCTGCACTTGCCCGGGCCCCGTCCTGAGTGGACTGTGGGCACGGCTCTCTGCGGGCCAGTTCCTGCAGGACTCCTTTCCCCTCTCCTCTCCTCTTGGAGGGACACTGGCAGGTCACCTAGAGAGCACTGGGTGGCGTGCAGTCGATGGAGCAGAGCCCGCGCCCCCAGCAGAGACCTCGCCTCGCCCGCTCCCTCCAGAGCGCAGCCGCGTGCAGGTGGAGGACGGCGTGGGCGCCGGTGCGTTGCACGTGGGCGGGAAGGCCTGCAGCGGGGCGCTCCTGGTAGACGGGACGCCTGGCCGTCCTCATGGTCAGAGGGGACATCTCAGGGCAGGTGGACACCGAGGGCAGAAAGCCAGCAGATCCAGACAGGGACATGCCAAGTCCCCAGTTCTGGAGGCACTCCTGGCCCCTGTGGGACCCGTCATTGCAGGTGGCCTGGCTGCCTAGTGGGGAGCACTGGGAGCCCCTTGGCCGGGGTGCGGCTGGGTGCTGGTGGCTACCAGAGGCGCTGCCAGAGTTCCTCTGGGGGGTCAGTGGGTTGGCACAGCAGGGCCCTCGTGTCCTTGGCATCAGGGCCTCGGTGCCCCCCTCCAGGGTGGTGGGTTGAGCTGATTGAGGCTGCATGAGAATGTCCCATCAGCGGGTCTTGTCCCTCTGATTCTCGAGCACTAAGGGAAGCCAAGAACTTTACTCACCTAATTGAGTTTATAAGTATGTTGGCCCCACTGTCCACTTAGCAGTCGTGCAGCCAGAATGGCCACCACGTGGCTGAGCTCGTGCTGAGGCTGAAGCTGCTTCCTCCTGGCCTCGTGCGGTTTTGCAGCCCAGGGCAGAGCCGCGGGCCACGGGCATCCTGTCACCCCACCTGTGGCCATGGGGCTGGTGCTGCTTCGGCAGCGAGGCTCTGGCTGTGCTTGGCTCTTCGGGATTTCAGGCTTTGTTCAGGACAAAACAGGTGTCCCTGACTTCCTCTTGTCCCCAGCAGAGCTCCCAGGGGCGGCAGTCCCCAGGGCCATGGTGGGCCACCTGCCCCTTCTCAGTCCCACACGTCCTGCCACGGGCCTCCTCCCTGGCACCTTGTCTTCCAGGAAGCCAGCTCCCGGGACCCCCGGGCAGCACCTGCTGGCACCCTTTTGGGCAGTGCTGGCCATGGTCCTGCTCCATGTCCTCATTTGGCCCTCACGGCCTTGCCCGTGTCCTCCAGCAGATGCCCAGATGCCCTGCCTCCCGCAGAGTGGGCCCCTCCTCACACCATGTCTGTTCTTGCAGCCTCCCGGGGAGAACGCACGTTCTTAAAACATTTTTAAACCTATTCAGTGATTTCCTTGGTTCTGTGCCGCCCTGGCCTGGCCTCGGCCTCCCTGCCTCCCTGTCCTCGGAGGTGGTTGGCCTCCTTTCCGGCCTGCCGGCCTGCAGACCTGGTCTCAGGCTCTCTCCCTCGCTGGAGCCTGGGCAGCTTTGCAGCTGAGCGCAGTGCCGCCCGTGGCTCGGCTGCCCCGGGTCGAGCCGTGTGTGTGCTCATGGGTTATCCTGGGAACCGTCCCGGCTCTGCGGTGCCACCTCTCCAGCTCCAGGTACCCAGCCCGAGCCAGCCTGAGGCCGCGCTCCATCCCCTGGGACCCTGGCCCCTCACCCCAGCCCGTGCTGTGTCCCCTGCAGACTGTCCCTCTGCAGTGTCTGCTGCTGTGGTCCTCCCTCCCCGGGAGCTCAGCTCCGCTGGCAGACGGTGGCGCCCTGTCCTTTTTCTGCCAGGCACAGGCCCGCCCCGCCAGGCCCCGCGGTCTTTATGGGAGTGAACGAGGCTCTTGGCAGGAGTGGAGACCCGCCCCTGGCGGCCCCTGCGTGCTCCCAGGCTCATGCTGTCCCTGGGTCGTCTCCAGCGAGCCCGTGTGACCAGCACCTCTCTGCGGCTCTTAGAATGTTTTAGATGCTGTTAGCATTGAAATTCCCTTTTCATCCTAATGTGCCAGTGGCATCCCGTGGCAGAGGCCTGAGCTGCTGTCCCGGAACTCGCCGGGGCTTTCCCGAGCTCCCATGCGGGGTGAGGCGAGGGAGATGCGTGGGGAAGGGGCTAGTGTTGGCGCTCGCCGCCTGGGAACTTCCCTTCAAGGCCAATGGAAGGTGCCTTTGTTTTCATTTTCCGACTGTTTTTATTGTGGTAAAATACACTTGACAGTCACCACTGGACGCTGTGAGCGTCCTGTCCAGGGTATGAAGTGCATTCATAGTGTGCTGTCGCCACCCGCCATCTCCGGAACCACTCATCCTGCCATAGTGAAGCTATCCTGACTGAACTCCGACCCCATGTGCCCTTGCCCAGCCTGGCAGCCACCGTGTTGCTGTCCGCCTCTGGGTGACCCCTCTGGGGGCCTCGTGAGTGGACTCAGGCAGCATCTGCTCTGTGGTGGTGTTCTCGGGGCGCGTCCCCGTGGGTGTGTAGAGCACCTCGTGAAGCCTGAATACCCCCCCACGACCTGCGGGTGACAGCCCTGCTCGTCCGTCCACCCATCGGTGGGCACCGGTGCTGCTCCCACCGTGGGGCTGTTGTGAATAATGCTGCCATGACCGTCCCCTGGGAACCCCGCCTTCAGCCTCCTTGTGTTCATACTCAGAAGTTCAGTCGCTGGGTCATAGGACAGTTGTGTCTGAGTCATCTGCGAGCCGCCATGATTCCCCACAGTGGCTGCCCGCTGGTGTTGCTCCCAAGCCGCGTCCTCGCCGACGCACGTTTGTTTCTACGCTAGCCATCCTCTGGGCGAGGAGCTGTCTCTCACTGCCACTTTGATTTCCGTTCTGCCAGTGGGTAGCTGTGCTGAACATCTTTCCACGTGCCATTTGTGTCTTTTGCATTACTGGGGAGTGGGCTCGGGGTCTGGCACAGGCTGGGCGAGCCCAGAGCTACATCTCCAGCCCTGGCTTGTTTTGAGGCGGGGTCTTGCTAAGTTCCCCATGCTGGCCTTGACCTTGCCATCGAGTCATTGAGCTTTCAGGCTGGCCACTGCACCCACTGGAGAGATGCTACTCGACTCTCTGCCCATTGTTTAGAATTGAGTCACTGAGTTGGTGGCCTTCTCGTGGCCGGGTTCTGTGAGCTGTGTGCGCATCCTGGTTACTGATCCCTGATCAGACGTGGGATGTGCGAACTTTTTCTTCCATTCCGTGGGCTGCCTCTTTATTCTGTGGGCAGTTGGTCCAGTGTGGATGAGTGTCTCCAAGAGTCCCAGGGTGGGTCCCCAGGGTGGTACTACTTGGGGGGGTGGGACTTTAAGGAGATGGGGCCTTGTAGGAGGTCCTTCCTCGTTGGGGTGCGCCCTTGAAGAGGTGGTGGCCTCTCGGTGTCACTCTGCTCCCGGGTGGTGACATAAGTGCTTTGTTCTACCATGTGCTGGAGCCATGACGGGCTGTCCTCACTGGAGGCCTGAGGAATGGGGCCTCCCAGGCTGGGACTAGACCCTCAAAACAGAGAGACAGAATAAACCTTTTCTCTACAGATTAATCACCTCGGGTATTTCAGAACAGTAATGTGAGGCAGATACCAATAGTGTCTTGTGATGTAGGAATATTTGACATTCCCAGGAAGCCCAGCTTTTGTGTTGTCTCTTAATGCCTGTGCGTTCCTGTCAGCAAGGAATCGTCACCCACCCCACTACACGAAGCTTCTGCCCTACGTTTTCTCTTGGGAGTTCAGTCTTAGTCACGTTTAGATCTCTGTTCAGGTTTGCCTGTGGACGCTGTTGGGGAAGGGTCCCACGCCACTCTTCTGCAGTGGACGTCCAGCTTCCTGGGCACCATCTCATGAAAGACAGTCCTTCCCCACGGAGTGGACCCGGTGCCCTTGTTGAAATCATTTGGTGGTGGTGGTGGGGTTACCCCTGGGTGCTCGCGCTGTCCCACTGGTCTGGGTGTCTGCCCTTCTGCGAGCCCCCTGCTGGGTCCTTGTGGGGCGTCGTCCTGAGCCGTGAACCAGGACAGCCTCTGGCCGGCTGGTCTTGGTGGTGGAGCGTATTCTGCTGTGCGTCTGCGTTGCCCCATGTGTGGTACGCAGACCTGAAGGAAGGTAGCTGCGCTTCTTCTCTTGGAAAACAGTTCTGCTGTGAGTGCTTTCTGTCACCAAGTGCTGCCCTGTGGTCCCTTCCTGAAGCTGCCCCAAGGGAACGTGGAGATGGGTGGCTCTTGGGCTGTGGTGGGGCCTGGGAGCTATTGCTTGCATTTGAGGCCCTGGCATTGGCCCCCACACCCATGGGGTAGGGTGTCACTCCCTCCCAGGATCTACTGGGGTTCCTGGGGGATGGTTGGCCACCTGGATCTGGTGGTCTCGGTGGTGCGGCTCCAGGAAGGGTCCAGTGGTCCAGGATATGAATGCTGTACCGTCCTTAGAGCTGCGCCATTTCCAGCAATTAAACTCTCAGCTTCTGAATTTCTTCCCTGGTTAAAGGGGGCATCACAAGACTGACTGTAGTTTACTAGACCTTTTATGGGATAGATAAGGGTGGCCCAGGGTCCCCTGTGGACAGTGGAATATGGTCAGAGTTGCTGTTGCTTCTGTCAATCAAAATAATAACAGCAATGATAATGACACTGGCTTATTGCTGCCGTTGCTATTAACCGGGTGCCCTTAGATTGTCCACTCCAGCCTGGCCCTGTAGGTTTGAGCCAAGAAATGTTCAGGCTCCTCATCCACCTGTTCTTGGGATACTGAGGCCCAGAGAAGGCAGGGCCACAGCTGCCTATGGGCCCCAGAAGGTGCAGAAGGTGTTGTGGAACAGCTCCGATGGGTGCTGTGGGGGAGGTGGGCTCACCTGGGCCAACTGGGGACCGTCTTGTGCCCTTCACCTGCAGAGAGGACCCTCATAGCCTGTGTCCCACCGCTCTGCCCCTGCGTGCGTGGGTCAGTTGCTTCCCGTCCAGGCGTTTGCCCCTCTTCCTGCACTGTGTGGGCCCCATCGGCCCCTGAGCTGCACCAGGACCAAGCACAGTGTGGAGACACGATCTGGGGTGAGGGCCAGGAGGAGCAGAGTGCAGCCCCACTTCTCTGCTCCTCCCCTGCGGGCAGGGATGGGGCTGTGAGCCCTGGAAGCCGCTCTGCTCTACGGAGTTCAGTCGGTGCACAGACAGTACGCGGTGGGGGTGGCTTCTGACGCGGGGCACGGGGGCTGGGAGGCGGGGCCACGGGGGCTGGGAGGCGGGGCCACGGGGCCGGGAGGCGGGGCCACGGGGGCCGGGAGGCGGGGCCACGGGGGCTGGGAGGCGGGGCCTCTGCCCACAGCTGACTCCACGCTGGGTGTGCTCTCCAGTGCTCTGCACACTGGCCCCAGGGGCGTGTCCCATCTCCTGCACAGCCCAGGGATGGGCAGGAGTTAGCCACTGGCCAGCAGGGAGGACAGATGAGAGAGGACTCTGGGGCCTGTGGTGAGGAGCTGGCCGTCCACAGTCCAGTCCAGAAGGTCCGAGGCGAGGGCGGAAATAGGCCGGCCCGTCGCAGCTCTGCCGGCTCACGGCAGTGCCGTTTGGTGGGTTCAGAAAGTGCCCACTTAGCCCTGCTCCTGGGTGGCCCCTGGCAAGCCAGCCAGGCGTGCCTTCACGGGCATCTGAGGGCAAACAGGCAGAGCCCAGGCCCTGCAGGGGAGGAGCAGCGTGAGGAGTGGGAGGGCTGGGCGGGACTGGCTGGCATGAAGCAGCAGGCTGGGGTGCGGGCGGGCTGCCTGGGTGCTGATGCCCACACCCCGAGATGCTGGCCACGTCCAGCTCCGTGTCGGCTCTTGTCTGTGGTCCCCACCTTCTGTGCGCTCGGGCTGGTGCCCAGCATGGTTGTTGGCCGCGCCGGCCAGTAGGAGCGGCCAGACACCCAGGCCTCAGGAAGGGAAGTCGGGTCTGGGCACGTCGTCCCCTTTCTGTGGCCAGGGGTCCTGTGGCCACTGTTGCAGGACTCAGCCAGGTTCCATCTGGGGTGTGCTCTGCCAAGTGGATAGCAGCTTGGTGACTGAGCCAGGGTGACCCCTTCCCTGTGGTGACATTAGCAGGCAGGGGAGGGCTTGCTGCGGGCCCCTGGTGGGTGTAGGCCAGGGCTACTGCTCAGTGTGCCACAGTGCCCAGGCTGACCCCGTCGAGGTGTCCTGTTGGATGTGCCTCGCCCCGGCCCTTTTCCTCTGAGATTCCACAGTGGTGTTCCTGACAGTCAAGAGCAGTTTTTTTCCCCAGAGGTGTGGTTCCTACTTGGGGGTTCACACCTGCTGTGTTCACCTGTGTCTGTGAGTCTCTGGCCCATGACGCCAAGCCCTTTCCCTTGCCGGGGCCATCTTGGATTTTGAAGCATCTTTCCAACTCGTGGCGTCAGCTGGGCCTGCGTTATGTGCAGTCATTTGTATGTCTTCCCTCCCCACTGGCCCCAGCAGCACAGAGCAGCTTCTTCCTGCTGTCCACCTGCCCCTGGTCCACCAAGCCTACCTTGGACTCACAGCAGCCGTTGGAGGATGCAGGAACCAAGGCTCGGTGAGGCCTCTTCCTGTCCTGCACCATGGCCCAGGGACACCCCCGGCCTGCCAAGGCCCTTGACAGTTTGCCTGGGTCTCTGTCCATCAGTGCATCTGATGCCATTTGATCACTTTGGGGCCACAACTCCCCCGGGGGGATGTGTTGGCTCTGTGCTAGCAAAAGCACAGCTTTCTGTGATTCTTCATATTTTTGATAGCCTGGGTGGTGTTTTTCCTCCATCACTACATTTTCTTCCTCCTTCAAGTGAGCCACGTTCCTGAGAGGCCAGCTGAAATACTGTGCCATCGAGGTGTCTACACCCAGGGCCCCTGCTGGTCACAAGGAGCTCACAGTGCTCCTTCTGATAGCCTAGACCCCTCTGGGCGTAGAGAGCGCCTTCCTCCAGATGTTGGCCCTGAGACTGCACAGCTGGAGGGGCTCACTAAAGCTCCTGCTTTCCCTTGTTCCTTCTTGTTCATTAGGGCTATTCATAGTGCACCCACACATGCCTGGCCTTGGCAAAGCCAGGCTGGCCCTCCGAGCAGAAGCACCTGGCGACAGCACGGTGCTCCTGCTCTGGCAGTGTGGTAGAGGTGGTAAGCCCCGTAAGCACAGGTGGCCCGGCCTACTAGAATGTTCCTCAGGCCCCTCAGATGGCTCTCATGGATGCAGAGAGGTCACACTCCCTGCATGGCCACATCTTCTGGGGCTCTGTCCGTTTGTCCGCTATGGATGAGCCTCCAGCCTCTGCCTGTGCCGTCCCCTCCACCCAGACAGCTGCTCTTCTTACCCAGTCATCAGAATCTAGAACCTGAGCTTGAAGCTCAGCTCAAAAGGTTGCTTCTTCTGTAATTCAGTCCCAAACCATAAAGACCCTGATGCCTGTGGCAGTCGAGTTGCCATCTTGGATTTTGAAGCATCTTTCCAACTCAGGGCTTCAGCTGGGCTTGCATTATGTGCAGTCGTTTGCATATCTGCCCTCCCCACTGTCCTGTCTTGAGGACACAGAGAGGCTTGACCATGGCTGGCCTGCTCTTGGCAGTGCGCAGCACAAGCTTTGAGAGGTGGTGCCTGGTGCATCTGTGCCCGTGGAAGGCGTGATCGGAGGAGTCATTTCCTGCCTCCCCCAGAGCACGGCCCAGGCGTTTGTCCACCGTCCGCGGGTGCCCGGACTGCTTGGTCCAGGCTCCCGGGACTGGGTTTGTATAAATGCACATATACATAGAACTGGGTCAAGGAGTGAAGGATGGCTGGGTCTTAATGAGTGTGGACCGGGAGCCTCCGCCCAAAGAAGTCACTGTGGGTTCTGGCCAGGGACAGGCAAGAGGCTCACATGTGTGGCACACGTGCAGGCTTGAGTGGCCCCTCTGCACGGCTCTAAGCCTTGGGCCCACCGGCACAGGCGGGTGGAAGGGGCAGAGCCCTGGTCACCCTTGACCAAGCACACGAGAACAGGGGTTCAGCATCCAGCTTGGTGGTGCAGGGGACGCAGCCATGCTGGGGAGCAGACAGGCATGGTTTTCCTAGCCCTCACCCCCTCAAGTAGTGGTGCACTTTGACCTCTGACCTTCTAGGTCTAATTTTTTTCCTTGAATTTCCCCTCTAGTTAGACACCAGGCCTTATGAAAGCCCGACTTCTCCTCTTAGTTTCTTGTTAAATAGCATGCGGGGTGCAGATCCCCACAAGACTGGGGGGGGGGTCTTGATTCCCTGAACCCAGGTGGGTCTTTGAGGGCCTGGTGGGACATGGATGCTTGAAGAATCTGTACCTGAGTTTATCTCTAAAGGCAAGACTGGGAGCCCGTGGCCTTGGGTGCGGGACGGGAGACTGCTAGCCCCGAGTCCCCGATCCTAGGGTGCAGTGGGCTGGACAGCAGGGGGCCTCTATCTACCATGTGATCAGGGGCAAGTTACTTAAGCCCTGTGTCTCTTCATCTGATGGGTCCTGGCCTCAGGATGGTGGGGACTGAAGGAAGTAAACCTGCAGTGCCTAGCCCAGCACCCGCCCACAGCCAAGCCCTCCTGACTGGTGCTGGATTGGGTCATTCGTTCACGGATACGCCTTTGCTACCGAGTAGCAGTGGCTTACTCAGAGGGTGAAGCCAGCCCACTGAAAGGGGTCTCCCGACCTCACGTTAAGTCTGAACGCCCACAGGAGCGTGTCTTCCCTGATAAATCCTGTGGTAAAGGATTTATGCATTTATAAATCTCATTTGGAATTCAGATCATCTTGGCTCAGTTGTATTTTGGGTGCTTTGTTTTCTGTCCCTTATGCTTTGTCCTGTGAGTTCCCTGCTGGGTCTCTGGAAGCAAGACCCTCCTTGCAGCCCGAGTGAGCTGCCTGTGTGCCCCGTGCCCCACTTTGAAGAGAAGGAAAGCAAGGTTTTCCCTCCTGGGTTTGGTCTCTACAAGTCCATCATACTTAATGTGAATGGGCCTCTTTTCCCTCTAGGATATCTGGATTCTCTTCCCAGTGAAATTTGGGGAGCTTGGCCCGACTCTGGCCCTGGGGTCACCAGGCTCTGGCTTCTGTCCCACCAGTATGCTGTCCTTTACTGGGACAGCAGCGGGTCCCCACCCCCAGGCTCCTGCTCACTTTGCCTGTGAGAAGGGCATTTCAGGCTGGGCAGGCCTCTGTCCAGACACGGCTGTGGGCCCTGAAGCTTAGGGAGGACCTAAACCAGCCACCTGCTCATTACTGGGGCCCTTGTGGTCATGCCCTGAGGTTTGCCTAAGATCTGGGGTAGCACCCTCTGCATCCAGCCTCCCTGGCCTGTGGCTGGCCCTGCTGGCCCCGAGTCATTGGAGACCCCAGCCACCACACCTAAGCATGGCCTTGCCACTCCTCTGAGCTGCCTGCCTGGCAAGCGTCTCCGATTCCCCTGCCCTCAGGTGTCTCTGTGAGTAGCTGTACCTGACACAGAATGTGATGAAGCATGTCCCAGATTCAGTTCTTACCACTGCACGGAGTTGGGCCCACGTACACAGGGCAGGTTAGGGGTTTGCAGAGCGTCTCCTGTGAATCATCTTGTTCATGTTGACTGAATGTCAGGAGGTGAGCAGAGAGAGGAATGTCATTCCCATTTCAAAGATGAGGAGACTGAGGATGGGGCCTCACCCTGGGCCACAGGGCTGAGGGGCAGTGCCCTGGGCTGGGTCTCATCCACAGCCAAAGCATCATGAACGTGGGCACCCATCTCTGGCCTCTCTGCGGGGCAGCCAGCCTCAAAGTTCCTGCCCTGTGCTGCAGGACGCCCTCAGGCCCCTTCCCTCGATCCCAGCCTCTGGGAGGCTCCCTCCCACTCCCGGAACTCGCCTGCCCCATCTGACATCGTGGGATGATGACTTTTCTTTACTCTGCAGAGATGATCCTAGTTTCTCAATTTTACAGTAGTTGTGTGAAGAATGGAATCCTGATTAGAATAGGTCATACTCCATGTATGTATGATGTGTCAAAATACACGCTACTGTCACGTATAAACAAAAGAACAAATAAAAAAAAAAAAAAGAAGCTGAGGACCACTTGAGTGGATTATATGTCCTTTTTACTTGACTCTGGGATGCAGCTCATGTGAGAATTTCCAGATTAGCAATGAAATAAACCCGAGCGTTACCGGAAGGGAAAAATAAAGAAAAACAAGATACAGTAGTTGGGTGGCACAAGGACGCGCGGCCCCTCCTGCCTTCCTCCCCGGTGTCCCTGGTTTCCGCTCACCCCAGAAGGTGCAGGATCCTTGAGGGCTGAAGCCACAGCCTTCCTGATCCCTTCTCCTCTGTCATGAGAAGTGAGCCCAGCCCCTGGCTCTAGATGAGACGGTGGCACACGCCACCGTGGGTGCTGTCAGGTGGCTGTTGGTGGGTGCGTCGTGTGTCTGTATTTGGGTGTTTAGATAAAACATTGTGCCTCCTCCGCGAGCTCGGCCATCTGTGGGCACAGCTTTGCCGCCCGCTCGGCTGCCGCGCTCTCCCAGCATGGGTGTCTGGCTCTCGCTCGTTAGAACGAACTTCACGGAACGTCACACTTGGACAAACAGCTCCCGCCCGACTCCCGAGCCCCGCTGACTCTCCTGGTTGTCCTGCGTGTGCGCAGGGCCAGCGCCAGCGTGTCACACCCTGACTGTCCTGGGAAAGCGTTTGTGCTGACCTTTGAGGAACGGTTGCTTGGGATGGGCATTGGCACTGTCCCCTTCCTCCAGGCCTGTCTTCTGTGGCCCTGCTCCCGCAGGGTCCTGGCCCTGTGCTGACGTGCAGCCTCACGTCACAGACCTTTGGGAGGACCCCCACCCCGTAGCAGGCACCTGATGACCCTGTTGTCCAGGTGGACGAGCCGACAGTGTCCTCTGCTCCGCTCCTCAGGCCTCGTGCTGCGAGGAGGCCGACCTGCCCGGGTGGGCACGCTTGGCCTCTGCAGGCAGCTGGAGAAGAGGCGCAGACCTCTCTGCTGTGTCGGGGGCGCCGCCCAGCAGCCCCGCCAAGCTCATGCCCAGGTCACAGATGGCAGTTGAGGCTGTGCCTGTCCCGCCTGCTCTCCTCTCCTGTCCTGCCGGCTGTAGCCACTGGCTTTTCTGTACCCGATGCCAGCCCTCGTCCACTCTGGGGCCTCCGTTGTGCACTGGTCTGCTTGCCCGACACCTGTTTGGTGGGGACCCTGTGGGAGCCTGACTACCGAGGGGCAGAGGCCAGGGTGGCCTTGGCCGCCTACTGGAACCTTCCAGCATCTCCCGAGGTGGCCTGCTTGGCAAAGCCGAGCACGTGCGCTCATGGAGGGATGGACACGCAGGCCCTCCACCCTATGCAGCTCCGGTGGAGGGAGGCCTGTGGACGTGAAGACCTTCAGAGGAGGGCAGCAGACCCTGCCTGGGCTGGCCCCCCTCATGTCCTCCCTGGGAGAACATGCCAACCTCTCCGTGACTGGGCCCGAGACTCACCAAGTGTTGGTCTATCTTATTCACTGTCCCTCTTTTCTCACCCTTGAGCATTTATTTTCATTCTGTAGCTCCAAGTTAACGTCTAGCCTTCAAGAAAAACACTTCATAGGAGAGTCCACGAGGCCCTGGCCATGTCCTGCATCCAGTCTTTTTATGGGGAGGCACGGGGGATTGAACCCAGGGACACTTAACCACTGATCCACATCCCCAGTCCTTTTTTGTATTTTATTTAGAGACAGGGTCTTGCTGAGTTGCTTAGGTCTTACTCAATTGCTGAGGCTGGCTTTTAACGTGGGATCCTCTTGCCTCGGCCTCCACAGTAGCTGGGATTACAGGAGTGCACCGCCATACCCAGCACCTGTGTCCAGGCTTTAGGCCACTGTCCTGAGCATCGCCCTCCCGAGGAGTGCCCTTGCTCAGTGGCCACTCTGCATCCAGGTAGAATTGAGGTGTAGTCTCCTGAAGCGATGGCCGCTTGGAGCAAAGAAGCCGCGGGAAGAAGTTTAGAGACGAACTGGAAACAAACAGCCCTTTATTCTGACAACTTTTCTCCCTGGATCTAACTACACCCCGACACGCCGTCCGCGCTCCTCTAACCTCCAAAATGGCGCAGACCTCCTCCTCAATCTCGCTCAAGTCCCTCGAGATCTCCGGCCAAGTCTCGCAAGATCTCGGGCCAAGTCCCGTGAGACTACGGAAGGTGCCAATGCCCAAACATGTCCAAAGCCAAAGCCCGTAGTCCACCGCATTTAAGCCATCTCCCCAAACAGGGCTCCTGCATTGAGGTTGCCCTCTGTCCAGAGTGCTCAAGACTGTCAGCCTCAACCTCCCTTGGGGGCAGGGCTGGGGTGGCCCCTCTGCTCCCTGTGTCCCTTTGGCTACTGGCCCCAACTGGCCCTAGGCTTTTCTGGGAGCCTCTACTCTGGGACAGATTTTTACATGTGGACCCCTGGACTCGGGCTGCACAAAGACTTGGTGAGATTTGGTGAGCTCTGGAACCCCCGGGCCTGGGTCTTCCGTCCACACGTTGGATGAGAAGCCATGGTTATCCACCCTTGGTTTCTGATGGAATTTCTGTGCAGATTAGAAATGAGGTGAGGAATCTAGGATGTGGCTGCAGGTGCTTAGGCATCCCTCTAGGGACTTGAGGAGCAGGCCTGGCTGGCCTTGTCGAGTCCACCCTGTGCTGCGAGCACCCAGGGCTTCCTCTGCTACCCCTTGTGCCGAGGAGGAAGCAGCAGCTGCCCAGCATCTCAGAGCCACCTGTCCTGTGCTGACTCCATCCTAGCCCTTCCCCCAGCCCATACCACCAGACCTTTCTTTCCTCACCGCTGGTGACTGGCGTTTGGACATCCCCTGGATTTCTCTCCAGCTTGTAGGGTTTTATTTATTTGCAGGGAATAGATTTCAGGGAGCCACAGCTTTGGGGGTGCCAGAGATTGCTGCACCAAGACCCTAAGGATGGGCTTGGAGGCGGCAGCGCTGCCGACCGCTCCCTGGGACACACAGGACATCCGTCACATTGCTCAGGCCACAGATGGCTGCAGCCATAAACTACATGTTTATTCATCCAAGAAAAGAAGATCCCGCAGCCGGAGGAGCCCGGTCCCGCCAGTCCATCAGCGCTGTTAGCCCAGAAAGGCCCTCATTTAGGGACCTCTGGAGCCGGTGCCGGGCCTGCCGGGTGCGTGCCACTGTGAGTGAGCCGCCAGGAGAAATGTGTGCACGTGCTAAAAGGCACACGGAGTCACCGGAGATGGTAATGACAATGTTTTGTTATCTTTGTGCTGTTTTCTTTGCATGCTTGTTAAAACGTGGAGTCACAGTGTCTGAGACGGACCCTAACAAGGCCCTTCTAATCAGGCCCGGAATGTTTCTGTCAGGCAAAAGAAAAACGCTTAGCTCGAGCAAAGCTGCGTTTCCCCCCAAGAAACACATTTGTTTAAAGACTGGCCTGTCAATTTGTGAATCCACATTTCGGCTTTTTGCTCAGACACCCTGCTTGTGCCGGTCTTCGCCCGAGAAGGGGGACTGGTACAAAGCCGCGGTTTGTTGCTGGAAGGAGGTAAACTTCATCAGGTCGACTCAGATGTGTGTTCCAAATGTCACTCAGCACTGTTTCTTGTAATGAAACGCTGCATACAGATCTCTTCCCGAGGCTCAGGGGGATTAGACCCAGTAAAAGAAGAATTCAGTCTTCCTCGCCGTGGCGCATCAGAGTGAGAAGTTTAAAATCCACAATTTATTCAAATATTGATATTTCTACTTGTCAGAAGAGAGGGGCCTTGAAATTTCCACTGAGCACTGTTGTCAGAAGAATTGCAAGAAATGTGTCAGATAATTCATAAACGGAGTTCACTACTGTGAAATCAGTTGGGAACAGGGAAAAAATATATTCTTGTCGATGTAGAATAGGGGCAATATAACAGAAAATAGCACTCACTTTTCCATCATGTCAAGCAAATGCTCAATTTGGACCAGGTATTTTTTTTTAAACAGCCTGCTGCTTCTCGAGAAACCTAGGATGCATGAAAAATGTTTTGAGTTCTGCTTTGTAGACAAGAGGTCTGTTTGTTGTTTTTCCCCTCTGAGACCTCGATTTCCCATCCTGCAGGAGCCAATCAGAAGGCGGCTGCTGGCGCCTTGGCGAGGAGGCAGCTCTGCATATGGTTTGCATTAAGGCCCTAAAAAGCTGTGAAGAGCCTGGTAATGATGTGCAGGGCGGTGTAAATTCCAGACCGTTGATGGCAGGGAGAGGCACTCCGGAGGTTTCCTTAGGGCTGGGGAGCCCCTTGCCACTCTCTGCTCTGAGGGTGAGCAAAACACGCCATGCTCAGGAAGAACCAGCATCCCTGGGGCTCCTGGGGGACAGGAACCCTCTCTGCACCTTGTGGTGGGCTCCCTGAGCAGTGGGCCAACCCTCCCCTGGGGCTGGAGGGAGCCCCCTTTATTCTGTGTCATTGCTTCGTGGGGGTCCCACGTGGGGGCATGTGCATTCCTGGGTGCTGAGTTTGTGCCCGCAGCCCGACCACCTGTTGGGCCAAAGGTGGACCCTGGACTCATTTTCTCCACGAGGCCTCACCCAAATGCCTGCGCCAACTCCAGCCCTTCCTCTGTTTGCAGCGCTCCCTTTCGACACCAGTGCCACCCACCTGTGCACAAGAGGGTGTCTGCAGGCCGCCTGAGCTTGGGCTTCATAGCCATGCATTTTGCCACGGGAGCCGACAGCCACCATTTCCCTGAATCAATCGTGGAATTCAGTCTTCTATTTTCGCTGTATACCTGGTCTGGCAGCAGGCCGAGAGCTGTCCACCTCTGGTCCTATAGGGAGCCCTGGCCCTCGCGCTCCCTCTCCACCGTTCCTACCGTGGAGGCTGGAGCCACAGTGGAAGCTGGAACCTTGTGCTCTTGGCCTTGCTGACTCTGCTTCCAGCTTTGGGGCTGGGGTGGGTTTTGAAATGGGAAGTCGAGGAAGAGGAAAGGGATTGGAGAACTGATTGTGGGGAGGAGCAGGGGTAAGCCAGACCTGCAGGAAGGCTCCAGGACAGGTGTGGAGAGAAGGCCTCGGCCCCTCGAACCAAAGACAGTCCCTAAGCCAAGGCTTAGGCTGGGCTCTGGGGTGACAGGCCCTCTAGCTCCCCTCTAGCTGGTTGTGGGACCTGGGAAGACCTGAGGGTCTCTTCCTGTCAGCCGTCAGGAGTGTCCCTTCTGGCCTCTAGCCCAGTGTTCCAGAGCCTGGTCCCTGAGCTCAGGAGGCTTCCCACCCAGCCCCACCCCATGGCTAGAGCCATGTGGAGCGTGTGGTCACTGCCGTGTTCCATCTCAGGGGCAGAGGCCCACCTTGCTCTGCCAGGCAGGACTGAGCCCGCTCTCTAGGGCTCTGGAGAGTGACCTGGAAGGCAGGTGTGGGGGAGTGTGCCGTGGGAAGTGGACAGTGAGGCCTGTGACCCTGCGTTAGCGGCTGGCACTGGGCCGAGTCTCCGGCTGAGCTCCGTGTGGGTGAGTTGGTCCATTAGCCACCTTGGCTGCAGACCTGCTGGCACCTGTGCCCTGCAGCCGATGGGCCGACTCTGAAGACGCTCAGAAAGCCTCCCCTCCGGCCACGTGAGTGCACAGGGCCATTTGGCTTGCAGAAATTCTTCCAAGCAGGGAGGCCAAGGGTCCAGGAAGGAGTTTAGGGTGCTGTGCCCGTCTGGACTGAGCATGCTGAAGTTTCTGCCGGGATAACTTGGTAACTTCCATTTCTGATGTAGCTGTATAAGGTGGCTGGGGAGGTGTGGCCAAGGAGGGGCAGCTGCTGGGTGTCTGCACCAGCGTGTCTACACGAGAGGCGAGCCCTGGGTTCACGAAGGACAGGCCCTGGAATTGGTGTGTGTCTGCCAAGTTGGTGGGAGTGGAGGGTTGTTTTCCGGACCTCCAATCTGGACTTTAGGATCATCAGTGTAGCTATCTCTGATTGGTTTTGAAGATGAGTGTGGGCACGTACATATACCTTTTTAAATTTCATTTTGCAATTCAAATACCGAATGTTTCCTCTGATATAAGGAGGCTGGTTCACAGCATTGTTGGGTCGAGGTACATTGGAGGATTAGAGGAACACTAGAATGGTCAAAGGGAAGGGAGGGAGGGGAGGGAGCAAGGGGGGATGGAGGGGGAAGAAAGAAAATGTGGTTGAATAAGATGGATATCATTATTCTAAATGCATGATTGAAGGCTTGAATGCTACGAATATACTTTGTATACAAACTGTTTTGTGTAAAACGATGCTCTATATGTGCAGTATGAATTGTAATACATACTATAAATAAAAATATTAAAAAATAAATAAAAAGAAGTGGAAAAAAAATAAATTTTGTTTGCTTTTGCCCTCCACGTGGTGGGTGGGGCACAGGGGAGCAGTCCCTCTTGTAAAGGTGACGGCTGCCAGCCCTCTTCTCCCAGGCTTTGTCCTGCTGAGGGCCTGGGGACTTAGCAGGGTGTGCGCGTGTCCAGCAGTTGAAGGCTTGGATTCCCCGGACAGAGGGGACCCGGGCCTCATTTGGGCGGAGCGCTGGGGCGTCTGCCCGTGCGGCCCCTGGCCCTGCGGCCCACGTGGCCCTGGCCCCGGGCGGCTCGTTAGTGCGCGGCTGCTGGCCTCCACGCCTGCCTGCCACGCCGGCTCCTCCACGCCTTGCTCACTGTCTGCTGGTGTCGGCGGATCTGTCATCGGGCTGAGCGGAGCCGGAGCCCTGACAGTGAGGAGGTAAGCGCTCCCTGCCTGAACCCCCCATTAACTTTGTGAGGCGTATTGATTTCTTGTAAAAATAATGATATTGACAGGCTTCCAGGAGTAATTGTTTCCAGAGCACAGAGGTCAGTGCGGCGAGGGAAGGGCCAGGAGCCGGGCTCTGGGAGGCTGAGAGCCCCGGGAGGGCGCTGCTGGCCCACTGGGACCTGGTCCCTGGCTAGGCTGGGCTCGCAGGCTGGGGCAGGATGCGAGAGGTGCCCAGCATGCCTGTGCCGCCGGCCTCCCGGGCTGTGTTCTGCAGCACGATTTCCTGATGCGGTTTCAAAGTCGGTCGTGGTTGCTTCTTGGGCTGAGTTTTAAGGCTTAGCTGTGCTTTGTAGGGGCCGCCAGGGCCAGGTGAGTGACACCAGGGTGACCATCCATGTGCTCTGTCCAGTGGCAGCAGCCCTCCTAGGACCATTTCCTTTTCCCCAGAGCCTAAGGTTGGTGGCCGAGTGGGGGCCTGTGGGGAGGTGGGGACGACTGGCGGCCCCTGGGAGCTGACTGCAGTTGCCTTCACTGACCCACTATGCAAGCCACCTGCAGCCATCGGAAGGTGGGACCCTGCCCAGGGCCGTGGATTCGCCTCTTCGTAGGAGACTCTGAAGCGGAGGGCTCCCCATGACCCCGGTCCATCCAGGGTAGCCGCATGGAGGTGTGTGGGGTCCCAGGCAGGGCACTTTCCAGTCTTGGGAAAGTTTCAGGGTCAAAGAACGGCCCTCTGGGAAGAGAGACCCCAGCCATCCATTTTCAAGTTCCAAGTACCAGCCAAGGGGCAGAGCGACTTCTAATTTAGAAAGAAACCCTAACCACCTGTGTTTGAAGTCCGCATGTGTAGGTGACCACGTCCATGTTTCAGACCCGACTAGGTTTCACATGTCAAACACATACTCGTGGCGAATCTTGAAGAAGCAGAAGTTACTGCACACACATTGTCTCTGGAGTCTGCAAGGCATGACTTGTGGCTCACCGTGCTGGGTGCAAGGACAGCTGTGAGGTGCCTCTCAGAGCGTGTTCCAGGCCCGGCAGTGGGGAGGGGGTGGGACCAGAACTCAGGCAGGTGGCCACGTGTTCTCATAGCTGGCCCCCGTCCCCAATATCTCTTCTGTGACTCTCCCCAAACTAGAGAGATCTGATCAGCACCACTAACGAACTGCAGCAGTGGCTTGTCAATTAGCCAGGCCAGTGGCAGTGGCCCAGCCAACACTGGCGCTGTCCGAGTTTTCTTGGTGGAGTTGGTTTGTGTCACTCAAGGAAGCTGCCGTTCAGGTCCATCCCTCTTCTCCTGGCTGAGTCCCCTTCCGGTGCTATTTAGAATGAGATTTGTGCTCCCCCTAATCCAATAACCGTTGCCCGGGACGGCCGTGCGGCTCTGCTGGGAAATGGTGTCCAGGCTTGTAGCTGCATCTAATGGGTATTTAGGTGCAAGCTAGCTGTGAAGTGTTAAATATTTACATGTGGAATGCCAATAGTAATTGTCCACTTTATCTGAGCTAGCCTAGGGAAATGTCTTATTTGTTTCCATGTTACTTCAATAAACAGAAAGCTGGAAAATCCTCCCGCTATTTCTTGGGGGCTTAGAATTAATAAAGCCAGGCGGTATAAAATATGTGCTTTGGGTTTTTGAATGATCACTTCTGCACCAGGTCATATAATATGGCTTTAACTCCATGTGGCCTGTCTATTAAGCAAGACAGGATGAGCCTCACAAATAATAAAAAATATTTATGCTTTTCTTAGTGATACTAACAAGGTAACATATCAGAGGAGAAATGGCAGGAGAAGAATAAGGTAACTGTGTCTTATGAATTCACGGCTCAGTGGGGTCCCGGCCAGCTCCCATAAACACCCTAGGATTCTCTGTTCAGCGCTGCTATTATTCCACAAATTGTAGTTTTTGCTTTTTGTTTGTGAAATCTGAAGTGTCATAAATGCCTCTGTCTCATCTATATTTGATAGTTAATATTAGTCTCGACCAGGAAAGTGCACTTTACATGCGACAACGTACGATTACCTGAGAGTGTTATTGCAAAGGAAAAAATCAATACCAATTTATAATTCACGATCGCAGTCTATCAGTTTTTATGGCTCTCTATCCAGTCTCATTAATTTTTTATTATGATTGACTGGAACTGAAAGATTTTTAACATGTTTCGCTGTTATTTATTCAACCTTAATAATTAAATAAACCTTAATTGGCTGTATTTCGAGGCATCTTGGCGCTGCGGCCAGGGAGGGTTGGGGTGACCATCCATTATTAATGCAGGAGCACCTCACATTCTCTTCTGAGGCAGCTCGGGAGGGGACCCACTGCGTGCCATCACCAGAGCAGGAGAAATGGATTTTGTCGTCACCTAATCAAATTCTGTTTAAGAGGAGACCATTTGTTTTCATTCAAAATATAAATTATCGATAGCACCTAGAGAAACGTAATAAAATATCCCTGCAGCATTCTGGGTCAGTGCCACATACCTGTGCAAAACTTTGATCAGCAGCTAATATCTTGATTAATGAGGCCAAGGGGCCCATCGCAAGGAGCCCCGCAAACGGGGACGCCCTTGCCCAGGGTCTCCGACTGGTGGTTAACGGGTCCCTTTGAAAGGTGATTGACAGATGGAAAATTGCACTTTCAAATTTCATCCGTATTCATTTCAGTTGTTCTTCTACATGTCAACCGCTTCCCCTTCCCTGGCAGGCCAAGGCTGTATACATTAGCTGTTTCCACAGTGAAAAAAGAAAGGAGACAATCCCGTATTTGAGCACGCTGAAGGAAAATCAATCATGTCATAAGTGAGAAGTATGGATAAGTTTGAACTGTGGCAACTTTCATCATTTCATTTCTGGCCACGCTGGTGGGTTCTGAGAGCACAGGGCTGCGAGAGGCAGCCCCGGCTGGAGGGAGAGAATAGGAGGGGAACAGTTGGGCTGCAAGGGAGATTTTTTCCCCCCTGGTATTTGTCAAGGAAGTTTCTCGTGGTATTGCACGGGAGGAACATCAAGCCCTAAGACTGCATACACTGGACATATTGACAGAACTGAGCAAATCTTCTGGCGACCATGACCAGGACGCACCCACCCTCCAGCCCTGCTCAGTCCGACCGCTGAGCTGCAGCCGGATGGGTTTTCAGATTTGTGTTTTCATTCAACTCTGGAGTTCTGGAAACAACTAGCTGTGCTGTGTCCAGCAAGGAGCCTATTGTTCAGGCCACATCAGGATGGCCAGGGCATCCTCCTGGTGACAGGGGCCCCCTCCCCGGGGCAGAGAAGTAGGTCCACCCCAGCCATGTGCCCATACAGAGCCTCCGCCACCCTGGAGACGCTCAGGGGGAGCCCGCGCAGGGCGGAAGCACCAACTTAGAGGAGACCGTGGTGGTTTAATCGGATCTATACATAGTACTGAGCAGGGCATCATTTTATATTGGAAATGCCGTGAAAACTGTGGGAGACGAACATGTTGCAATTTCACAATCTTGTTCTTAATATTATTGAAAGAGAGCTCTTCTTGGCAGTAATAAATTTAACACAAAAATCAAATACAAAACAAATTTATTCTTCCAGAGCCGATGCCCCAGTCATTTCTTTCTTGTCTTGCATTAAGCTTTAAAATCAACTGTCACTCCCTATCGATTGCATCTGAATTGTTATCTATATTTCTCAAAAGCGCTCTTGACAGTTAATACAGTGTAAATTATAATCTGGGGAAATGCTGCTTGTGTTTGCCAGCAAATTGCTTAGATTCTGAGTAAGGCTGCTTTATTCACCATTCTTTCCTTGTGGCCATCTATTCTAGTAAGGATCATTCAGGCCAAATTATTCTAAATTTACACTCGGCTAGTATGTAAATCATATTGTGGAAATCACTTTTGGAATCGCTCTGGAATGCGGAGCAGTGTTGGAGTGCCTGAGCGGTGCATTAATGAAACAAATGCCACCCGGGGGCCCAACCCAGCAGGGCGGCCCAGGAGGGAGGCTGCCGTGCAGGGTGCGCGAGGCCAGCTCTGGGGTGTCCGGGACCTGCCCCCTTCCCCCCCACCTTCTCGGAGAGGCTGATGCCCAGGTTCCCATTGTGCTGCCTTGTCTCCTGAGGGGTGGAGTGGGTGGAGTGGGTGGGGCTGCTGCCTTGTAGAGATGGCATGAGGCCACGCCAAGGCTCCATCCCAGCCTCTTTGTGGGAGGGTGAGGCAGGTCACAGGCTGCCTCCTGGAGAATGACGGCTGCTCTCTAGCCATCCAGGTCAGTGGGCAGAGGGCGCGAGTACTGATGCAAACCAGAGAGGCCCTTTTAGACTATCTTGTAGGCACGCTGACAAAGTAGAGATTTAAAAAAGAATCACGTGGGATTTTTAACTCTATATAGCTGAATGGTGATTACCTCAACATGTGATCAATATTAAAAAAAATCTTTTTTTTTTTTCAGTTTTATCTTGTTGGCTGTAGGAGCCCTGTTTGGGGAGATGGCTTAAATTGCGGTTGACTATGGGCCATGGAGATTTGGGCATTGTCGCCTTCCGTAGTCTCACGGGGCTTGGCCCGGGATCTCGCGGGACTTGGCCCGGGATCTCGCGGGACTTGGCCTGGGATCTCGAGTGACTTGAGCCGAGATTGCTGATCGGGTCTGCGCCATTTTGGTGGTGTGTGTGGTGCGTGTTAGTCGTTGTTAGAGCCAGAGAGAAAAGTTATCAGAATAAAAAGCTGTTTGTCTCCAGTTCGCCTCTGAACTTCTTCCCGCGGCTTCGTTGCTCCAAGCGGCCATCGCTTCAGGCAGCAACAGTTGGCTACATTTTGGAATCTGGTGTGCACTGGATATGTGCTGCATGTGTCCACTAGGCCCAGCCACCTTTCGTGTCTCACGGGCCACCTGTGGCTTGTAGCTGCCATGTTGGATACTATGCTGGAGTCCTGCGGGGCCTCTGGTTGCCCTCAAGGCTAACACAGGGCTACCCTCTCCCTCAACTGTCCAGCCCAACTCGACAGGACAGTGCAAGGAAGAGATGAGGGGACGGCCCTGAGGTCCAGAGCCACTCAACCCCAAAACATATCCCTACAGGGAAAAATTCAGCCCCCGAAGGTCGAGTGTTGCTCTTTCTGTTTACCTCACGCCCACAGTGGTGGAATCCTCATTTCATGGATGAATTTGACTTCAGGAATATTTCATTATTATGAACTTGTGTCTCTTCCCTACTCAATGAAAATTTTCATTTGCAATATAGGGAGTTCCTATTCCTTTAGGAATAACTAATTTTACATTCATTTATTCATTCAAGAAGTGTTTATTGAAAATCTATCAGTTTGAGTTAAGGTGGTTAAAACAGTGTCCCTGCTGTGAGGGTGGAGAGGTGGGTCTACATTCATACCTGTGTCTGTGCGTTAGCATGAAATGGATCCATCTCTAGACACCCGCACCTGTCACTCCTGCATCCACCCATCTACCTTTGTGTCCTTAGCTCTCATGTCCCTTTGTGTGCTTGGCAGCAGGTGGCACGAATGAACAACCACGACACAGGAGCTAGAGTGTCGGGGGAGAGGAGACGACACCTGGGGACCTGGGGTTCTGAGGTCCTGGGCTGTAACCATGAGGGGCCTGTGCACCCCCCAAGTTGGCCTAGGAAAGGGCATTCAGCAGGGTGGGCACGAATTCCAAAGCAGGAGAAAAGCAGACTGCCCAGGGACTGTCCAAGAATAGGGAGGCCCAGGTCACTGTCCGGAGTCACATGACTTCCTCTTCCAGGAGTAGTGTCCCTTTGGGATTGTGTGCAAGGTTTTAGGGACAGAAAGAGCAGAGGGAAAGGCGCAGAGGACTGCGTGCTGGTCTTCTTGCTGGTTCTGCCTCCTGTTTCCCAGCCGCAGGGTTGACCTGCGTCCCACAGTCTAGTCCTCCAGGCACTAAGCGGCTATTTCCCTGTTGCGGCAATTCTGGCACCACGGAACCGTGCTCCCAGGGAGCCTCTTGCTCTCCAAGGTCCCCGCGACACAGGCAAGTGCCTCTCAGACCGCCTTCGAGGTTGTGGACCACTAACCAAGAACCCCATCTCCTCCAGTCCAGGAGTCCCCACCTGGTTTCATGAATACTCGCCCACCTCGAGGAAATGGCCCAGGCCACGTTTGTAAAAGAGTGTGCTGGAGCCACTGTGATACCTTCCCTCATAGAGGAGGTTGGGAATGCGACAATTTGACATTGTTTAATGGGATTTATTCTGAACTTTGTGGAGGTGAGATGTTAACTTTTGTAATCTCCTTATTCACAGGATTTAGCACAGAGTACAGATGCTTATGAAATGTTAAAAAGGGACATGAGCAAAAGCAGTTTGTGGAATAAAATACCGACGGCTATTAAATACAAATGTTCTGGATTGTCCTTTAGAAGGGAAACTCAGTCCAAGGGTCTTCAGGCCCAGGGACCTTCCAAGCATCCATTGTATGGAAAATAATAATTTGGAAGTTGACTTCATGGTCGATTGGTATTGCCTTTGCATAAAATAGGAGGCTGACTCCTGTGAGATGGCCAGTGCTGGGCCACCGTTGGCCTACAGAACGGCTGTTGCACCTGGGCATGCGTTACACCTGGGCAATGGAATTTTAGTTGGAAGCTGAAAACTTAGCGGTTGAGAGAAGGGTGAGCTGCTTCCAAGGTGCCAAAGCCACTGAACCGTTCCTGCTTCTCCTGGTTGTGCTGCATCTGTGGCTTGTGGGTCTCTTCCAGCCCTGGGATGCAGTGGTGGAGAGTCCAGGAGAACTAACCTTGACTCCTAATCCGCTGGGAACGAGCTCCCAGGAGGTCCACTGTCTCTTGGATGTGGATTGACCTGGGGGGAGGAGGGCTCTGTTCCTTTCCACCTGGTCTGGCCGGCCCTGGGCGCCATCCCCACCAGTTCTTGCTGTGCAGAAGGGCAGGGAGCTGGGCTCTGTTGTAACACATTGTTGTCCCAGGGCCTCAGACGATGGGATATGTTAGCTGTATTCTCACGAAGGTCTTAGACACTGTAAGCTACCAGTTGTTGCTCAGTACACTCAGGTCGTTGTCACCAGGTAAGGCCCGATTGGCCGAGAGAGGAAAGGTAGTTATTGAAAAATATGCAGAACTGGTCCTGCCTGTTGGGCCGTCCATTCCAGGGGGCTCCACAGCGCTGGGTTCCATGAAGGGCATTCTGCCAGCCTTTGCAACTGCCTTAAGAATGGTCCCTTACAGACACCCCTCTCCACAGAGCGCACCAGGCTTTGCCACATGAGGAAAGGCCCTGTCCTCCCAGGTCACACCAGCCTTTACCATGAGCTTGCTTGCCTCCAGCTGGGTTGGCCAGGTAGCCACAGGCTGCAGAGAGCAGGGAGGTGTTGGAAGTGCCCGTGTTTCCCAGCTGACTGGGGGTAGGCTCAGCTAACTAGATGTACTGCTGTTGGAGACTGAGAGTGACTGAGTGTGACACCAGGCTAAGTAAACTTACCTTCAGTTTACCCAGAACTCCCCCCAGTGAGGAACTTAACAGGTTGTTCCCTTAATAGGCAGAGCCTACAGATCTTGCATCTAAATAGCAGGTCAGGTATTAAAAACACTGCCTCCGCTGATTTGAAGTGGGGTTTGCACGTATTTATCCCGGGGAAGGATATACAGGTAGGAGGCGAAGAGATGATTTGGGAATGTTCGTTAGCTGGACTGTGATTTTCCATCTGGCCACACTGGCTGGGAAGCTGCAGTTGGGTGTGAGCTCTGCTGTCAGTTCGGGGTCCCCAACTGTGCACTGCGGCCCTCGCAATGAGGCCCACCCCAACTCATTAAACCAGAGCAAACTGTACCGAGGGCGCCGCTGTGCGATTTTAATATTTGGTGCATGTGACAGGATCATTTTAGTGATTTGCAGGATTTATCTCCTCTTAAAAGTACTGCCTAAGGCTACTCTAATTGGTAGGAAAGCAAATTCCCTCTTCTCCTCCTGTCAGTCTTTGTTTTATTTACTGAGAACTGCCGAAACCTATTTACACAATAATGAGGATAAATCACCGGGATGCTTTCAACACAAAGAGAAATGTGGCGGAGTTGAAAGCTGTACAATTAAAACAAAATTCAAGATATTCCTGAAGTGGTGTGTGCAGTTAGGGAGAGCAAAATAAAATTAAGACAAATGGTAGGATGGCTCCCTGGACCAGCCCAAGAAGCTAATCAGGATCAGAATTCTAGAGATATTTTATGATGGGCAATTTCACATGAAATGGCAATGAAGTAAATGCCTGTGAGTTACCATCAATATTTGTAATAAAAATAAACAATCATGCATTCCTCCAGCCTGCAAATAAACAGGGTAAGTTTAGGCGTCATAATTATGACATTGCCGGAGTGGTGGTAAGTCATGTGAAGATGTCAGCCCTGCGTTTGCAGCCTCTGGCTGGTTCCCAGCTCAGAGGGCCACAGTCACTTGGATAAGATGCTCCAGATGTACTTGACTGTCTGACCTGGAAGGACCCACTTATTTAGATGTCAAGGGCACCCTACATTTGAGAACAGCTCTCGTTGGAGGCTGGGCCACAAAAGAGACTCATGGCCAAAGGAATTATGCATAGAACCTGCCCTTGAACTTGTCTTAATGGTTGTTGGGTTGATGCCTGATGTCGTTGGCTGCTACACACTTGGCCTTGGCCCCTGGTTACTGGGTTCATGCCTGACTTCAGTGGCTCCCAAGTCCTTGAACAAGGCCCTTGTGGACTTTGCGTTGATGCCCACTCTTCATGGCGCCCCAGCCTTGATCTGGGCTCTCATGGGTGTTGGTGACGTAGGCTCTGTGGCTCCCAAGTCCTCCAGATTTGCATTGGAACCTCAGCAGCTCAGTCACCCTCAACTGCAGTGGTCACAAGTGTGGCTTAGTTGCACTCAGAGGGGGCCCTTCCATGGAAGCCCAGCCGGCTTGCAGGTCATGTGGATGGAAGAAGTTTGTGCACTGCCGCTTTCCGGAGCAGCCAAGCAGGGAAGCTTGTGGCTTCTGAGTCTCCCTGCTCCACCTGTGCCTTCCCACTCCCCAGCCCAGGCCACACTCTTAGGTCGGAAACCAGTCTGCACTCTTCTCTGCATCCTGACAGCGCGGCGATGGCTCAGTTATCCTGGAAGAAAATAATTCACATAAGCAGATTTTAGCACATTTACCAGGTCTTTTAACGTCATCTGACACTGTTTGGATGGAAGATGAGAGAAGTATATTTTTATATCCCAGGGGAGTTACTTTATGATGACTCTTTCAAGGTGAATATTGGCATTTATTTAGCCTGAGCAGAAAATAAAAAAGAACATACAGAGCACGAACATAGAAACACCGGAGTCAGCAAATAGTATTTTATTTTGTTGCTTTGAATTGCTAGCCCTCAAACACAGCTAAATCTAAGTTAATTTAAAGTTTCTCTTGAGGAATTCGTATCAAATTAAAGTGTTCTTCTGCCGTGATGACAAGAGCCAGGAACACATCTGAATTTCCTCCAGATTATGGTCTATTTTTGCAGTCTCACAAGGTTTGCCTTTGTGGACCTTATTCCACTATCTTTGAGAGAAAATTAATTTAGCTAATGACAGCTCAGACTAAAACATCAATCAAAAGAGAGAGGAATGACACGACAGCCATTGAGGAGTCTGGAGGCAGAGGCCGGACCCCGCCTGGCGCTTCTCGCCCGCCTTTCCTGACACTGGTCTATGC
>CM046663.1:169430967-169445967 GCA_025594165.1 Tamias sibiricus | reverse complement strand
TGTCCAGCTCCCAGGAGGGGGCTGTCCCAGGTCTGCTGCAGGTGGGAGCTGTGTCCTGACCCACAGGCCACCCACAATGTCATTTGCCTGCTCCCAGATGGAGAAGCCCTCTAGTGGGGACAAGTGGGACCGCGCTCCTGTGCCACCAGCTTAGTCTTTTCCCTTTGGACCCTAAACTCACTGTGGCGCTGGCCCCAGCAGGAGGGCAGTGAAGTGGGGGGGCCCGGGGGTTCCTCATGGCCCCAGTAAGGCCATGTGAACAGAGGAAAGGCCTCTGTCTTCAGGGCCAGCAAGCAGGGGGGACCTTTGCACATGACCAGACTGGGCCTTTCTGTGGGCGCTGAGCTGCCCGCCAGGTGGGAGCTGTGGTCCTTCCAGAGCACGCATACCCTGGGAAAGTCGCGCTTGAGAAGACTCGGCCTCCACTCAAGGGTGGCTGGGGGGACGGGGCCTTTCAGTCCATCTCCTCAGCCGTCACTCCTCCAGCCTGCCCACTGCCATCTGTATAGACCTGCTGTACTCGCCCCTCACACTGGGGCTTCGATAATTCTCTACCTTTTTTTTTTTTTTATAATTACAGAATCATAAAATATTTTAATTTCAAGGTTAGCAATTTTCTCTTGCATACTTAATTTATAATTAGCTGGTTTATAAACCTGTTCTGCGAATATAATTTTACTGTTGCCAAATGTTCTTCATGAATAATTAAGGGCAAATCCCTATTTATCAAATTATTAATATACCTAATAGCCTTGTTTTCATAAACAATGCACTGGAGTTGGGTTTAAAGAAAACCTTCTCAGAGGGATCTTGTGTTGGGTTCCCACCGTGCGGGACCCACGCTGGTGTCTGCACAGAGGGGTGCTTGTGCTCTGTGGATGTCATGGCCTGGCCTTCTTTCCCCACAAAAGCACAGGTATCAGTAGCCACACAGACACAATGGCCATTCAGCCCCGGGCCTGGGCCTCTGCAGCCTGGCGAACAATGTTGTTATTTGTTCTAGCAGTTCACCAGGAGCATTTTTGGAGGAAATGTAACAGATGAAACCATCCTTTCAGCCTTTAAAGACCTCTTTAACTCCACCCCCATCCACTCGCAGTGCACCGTTGCAAAGCGAGGGAAGCAACTTTTAAGTGCAGGTTTGGCCGTTGTGGAGGTCGAAGGCCACTGTCTTGGCCCCTTGGCCGGTGGACCTGGACCACGTAAGCTTCAGGACCAGGGATGGAGGAGAGGCCTCAGCATGGTCTTCTGGCTGAGAGGAAGGTGAAGAGTCAATGAGGGTGGGAGACAAGACTCGGCGCCCCTCCCTGGCTCTTGGAATTTCATTTGGGACGGCAGAGCTGTTGTCTCTTCATTTGGGACAACGGACCCAGACTTCAGGTCACCCCCTCCGGAAGAGGAGGTCCCAGCTGGCACCTGCCAACAGTTTGATCAGTCCGATGACAGGCAACCCACCATGCTGGTTCTGGGCACTCCTCTGACCACACTGCAGGGGGTACCCGCAGAGCGCCCGCTGGGCTCGGTGGGCTTGGCGCGTCCCTGCTGGGCGCTTCAGGGACTGAGTCTTTGCAGAGCCTGGAGTGGGTGCGCCCGTGGACAGCTGCTTTGCGCTTGCTTATTACTGTTCCCCGGGCTTCTGGTCAACACCCTGAAAGGAGATAAGGGCCTCGGCTCCTCTTCTTGGGGCTGGCATGTATGAGCCCACTCGCCATGTGTGACTCCTGTGTATGATTCATTCCAGAGCAGTTTTAGTCCTCATAAAATATTCATTTTGGTTGTGCAGGGCCCTGTAATTGCCATCTCTCACCCTGAATTATTTATACCTTGCACAGACTGACAAAGCTTTGCCATGCGGCCCTGGATGAATCAGAAACACGGATCTTTGCTGCCAACTGCATTATAGTTTCACAAAATATGGCCCCAACGTCATTCTGGGCTGCCTCATCTCTAAATCCAGCTTTTCTTGATTTGACATTTTCTTTACTCCTCCATTGTCTTAGTCAGGCGGAAAGGTTGCCTCTTAACTCCAAGCAGCAGCCTTCTTGCTGGCGTTGGAGCTGCTGTGCTTGAGACAACTAATGTATCTTTATTGCCCTTACTTTTTTATGCTCGGTAACAGGACAGCGCCCGGGCTCACTTTAGAGCCATATATTATACATTAGCCATAAAATGATGCAAATAGTCCTGAATACTCTTCAAACAGATAGTGGAGATCAGGCTGGATCAAGCTGCTTGTCACAAAAACAGAAAATAAAAGGTGGTGTGAGAAGTTGGGCCCAGTGGCCTGCTCCCCAGCTGCAGGCCGCAGCAGGCCTGGGGCTGAGGGTCCCAGGGGGCTGGAGACTTGCATGGGCTTCTTTGTGGGCAAGGTGCTGCTCCGGGCTCCTTGCTGTCGGCATCCGAAATGCACCATTCCCCGCCACCTCTTCCCGGGCCCGTGCTCACCCTGTGGGCCGGCGCTGCAGTGGGCTCTGGCTGGCATTTCCTGTGTCTGCGCTCCAGCCTCAGGACTCCTCCCCCAGGGACTCGAGCCTGTGCCTGCCTCACACACCACTCCCCTGCACCCCAACCCACAGGCAGCCCGTAGGGAGCAAGAAGGGCCCGGGTATCCCATCCGAAGATGAGAGAAAGGTGTCCTTGTGAGGCAGGCCCTGGCGGGGTGGAGCCAAGCTGCACGCACGCCCCTCCTAAACCAGAAGGGAGAGCCACCCCTTAGGCTCTGAGTGTCAGCAGCTCTTGATTCTGCGGGGAGACAATGACAACCTGCAGAAATCCCCTGAAAAACTCCCGGTGCCCGCAGGGCTGCGAGAAGACCACGCGAGCTCTCCAACTGCAGCTGACGGTGTCCTGGGGAGCCAAGCAGGGCTCACCGCGATTCTAACACCTTGGTCCTTCCCTGAGCCACAGAAAGGGATTAATTTATGGCTCCTGGCTCATCAACAAAGGGAGGTGAAGAGAGGGGCTCGGTGCTGTTCCGAGTAATGGATGACCTGTACACACATTTCTCTTGTATATGTTGACACGCAGGAGTAATGAAGGCGAGGCTTGGCGCACATGTGCCCCTCATTAAGCTGCATTACCTGCATTAAAACTAATAATTGCCACTCAGAGCTGCGTGCCCATTAATCATTTATAATGTTTTAATAAGTTTTTAATCAGGACCTAAAAGGCTAGAGAGCCGGCATAGGCAGGTTCGACACTGGTGTCCTCCATGCATGCACAGGCTTGATTTAAAATGTGATTTTTTTATTAATAATTCAGCCTACGAAGAGGATAGTTCTTAATTAAGCAGGCTGGTGTGGATGGGGGGAAATGTACATTGGATCAGGAAAAGATTAACAAGCTCCTTCCCACTTGGAGGTCGGGGGGAAAAATAAAAACAAAAAAAGCCCAGCCTCGCACTGGTTTTGAGCATGAGCTCAGCGGCCAGCAGAGGCCAGGATGGCCAGACAGACGTTGCCGTGATCTTCAGATCCCCCAAAACACACACCCGGATGGCGGGAGAGGTTGGAAATTCTGAGTCGGGACGAGCACAGGCGCTTAATCTCTGCACAACCTGTGAAAGTCTCCCCTGGAGCTGGCAACGAGTCAGGGGTGCATCTGATGGGAGCCAAGTGATGCTGGCATTTCCCTTAAATAAGGAGCTTCGTGATCAGAGCTGGCAAATAGAGCAGTGTCCAGAGGGAGTGAGGAAGCTGTTTTAATGAGCCCGCAGCGAAAGACAAAATACAGACTGATTGACAGGGCTAGTGATCTGCTGGGGAAATAATGTCAATGCTGCATCGCCCATTAGAAATAGAGAAATAGGTAAAGGGGGAGAAGAAAGATAGGCACTTGAAACAAGCACCCCAGTGTAAATATAGTGCACTTCACATTTCTTTTGTGTTGTGCAGTTGACTTCTTTTAAACAGATAACCTTATCAAAACTATCACGAAATATCAGGAACCGTTACAGAAAACACTAACTGGAATGCTGACAGCAGCCGAGGAGGCAGCCAGCAGAGCGCGGAACTCTGGGATGCGTTTGCTATTAGGGTGTCTACCTGGGTTGTACTTATCTGAGCACATTAAAACCACCCGGAAAAGTTTAATGCAAGTCATACAAATCCCCCCAAACGGAGCCCTCGGCACGGGATCTGCTGTGGAAGTGGCTATCGAGCTGGCCGGCAAAGCCATTAAACCCCATCAGATCTCTTTGGCATCATTTTAATGAGAATCATTGCAAAAGTACAAGATCATGGTATCTATAAGTGCCTCTTGACAGCTGCTGCTGAAATTGTGATGAAAAGAAAAACCATTATAGCAGAAACTTAGCGATAAGGCCCTTTGGAGGGACGGTGGGGCCTGGTGCGGCTCTAGACCGCGAAGGGTTAATTTTCTAAACCTAATAATGTTCGATAGTGAGGTATTTGTCAGGAGATAAAGAAGTGATAGAATCTGGGAAGTGGGTCCCTTGGCGATTGTAGTACAAATATTGTTAATGCGGTGTGGTTACTACAGCGGAGGGAAGTAAAATAGCTGGGGTCCACTAGAGACGGCTCTGCTACACTAGAGCAGATTCCCCAGACAAAGGCCAGCAATTGTTGAACTGCGAGTCAAGCCGTGGATATTTCCAAATCCTCACACATCTACATTTACATGCAGGATATCATGCGTGCCCGGGGAACGCCTCCCGTGGAGACCAGGTCCTCCCAGGCGGGCGGTCAGCCCACCCTGACCTCTCACCTGGGGTGGGGAGGCCCCCGACAAAGGAGATGTGGCACAGCTGTAAAACTCAGCGCTGTCGCCCCCTGCCCCCCATCATTATGACGTCATGCAGGCACTACAAGTCTATGAGACCCATAACTTGAAATGTACAAGAATTTAATAAGTCTGGTGTTAAAGCAATTTGTCATGGCATATTTGAAGAATAAATCAGACTAATGGAGCAGATTTTTCCTCTCGTATGGCATTAAAGAACGTGAGCCCAGTCATCGCTAATGGCAGGAGTGAGAGAAAAAGAGAGGCCTGACATTAAGACCCTCGCATTTTGGAAATCCGATACGTATTGACCTGTGTACTGCCTGGTGCACAGATCTGATGTCAGCAGAATGTAGTCCGTGTATGGGAACTGCTCATTACAGGTCTGTGAGGGAAGCACACCGTGCAGCGCCCGGCCGATCGGCTAGAATTGCTCAGGATCAATACTCCAGCGACTGATGGCCGGGCGTGCACACACCACAGCTGTGGCCACTGCTTTCAGGGACTTCCCAGTAATTAGCAGGACCTCGAGGATCACTCCGTGGCCACTCTCTTATCAGTCAGGGAAAAGGCTCTTAAAGGCTCTATCTTTTAATTTGACTCTTAACTATTTCACTTCAACAGCAGGCTAAGGGCTGCAGCCACCCACCCGCAAAAGGCTGCCAGTTCTACCCTTGCTCTTGCCTCTCCTCTGGGGTGAGACTTCCTTCGTAAAGGAAGCGAAATCGACATAATGCAAGATCAGTCTTTTGGAAGTGATCGACTCGGTGGCTGTGGGGCCATCCCTCCCTGGTTCCAGTCGCTTTCTTCCCCCCACCAAGGAAGGCCTGGCCCTTAGAGTGGCTTTCCCCTGCACCTCCGCGGCTGGTGACTCCTCAGTGGACCTTCTGGGTGCACTTTTTCGTGCCTAGGCGCCTATGCACTAAAGTAGCAGTACCTGAAGAGGCGAGGACTCGATGTGGACCAGGCTCCTTGCAGCCTGAGGAGCCCTGGACGCTGTCACCAAAGGTGATTCACACGCGACGCTCTGGGGTTTTGATTGATGAGCTGAAGGCCTACCACTGGCTTGAATGTGCTGCTTATTAAGAGCCCTGCTTTAAAACTGAAAATCAAGCCCCCATTTTGTAAAAGATGCCGATATTTTTCATCCCAGACTCAGATTTCCCGTGTTGCCCACCGTTGAGGGCCAGGAGCGAGGTCGCACCTGCTAGGACGGGCTGGAACTTGGGGGGAACTTGGTTCTCTGAGAGGCCAGGGCTCTCTGTGCGGAGTGCGGCCACTCAACCTGCGTTGAGGCCGCAGCACACCACCGACCCTGGCGCTGCCTGGCGCGTCCTTCCTCGTGGCCAATCAGGGTCACCTCTTCTGGCGCCGGGCCTCACACTTCCAAGCATAACCAAGTCCTGAAGGAGCCTAAACGTTAACCATTAAGGAATAAAAAATATTCTAGAAGCCCACATAGAGGCGTGCTGAGAAGTGGGGGACTTCCAACACGGGTCACGCGCAGGAGGTGCAGCTCAAACAGCGCCACGTCCCCTTGTTTGCCTCGGTCGCTAGGGTGCGCCCGCGGAGCCCCTGTGTTTCTGAGGAGCCCATCCATTTCTCCTTTGACCAGAGGGAAAGAAATCATTATTGCATGATTAGTGGCTTCGCTTAGGTAAAAGCAGCGGTGGCGGGGCGGGCGTGGGGATGGGCCGTATTAATTACCTAGCGCTCGCTGGCAGGATGATCTGATCAGTGACGTGGCCACGGGAAGGCTGCAGCTCTCCACGGAAGCGGGAAGTTCCGAGCTGCCTGGGCGCGCGCGCGGGAGGGACGGTGTCAGATGAAATGCAGCTCATCAGCTTTTCCCTGACAAACCAAATTCATTCCTTATGTAATTGATAACGGCCTTGGCCAATTATTTCACACATTACAATACACAGAGGCCCCCTTTGCAGGTTTTGCAGGGCTGTAATTAGCTATGCTAATATCCCCTTTATTGGCCCTAATATTGCTCAACACCTTTTGCCATCCTGGAGCCCACTGGAGCCCCGTGGCCTGTCAGGACCGCTGATTATTGAGAAGGATAGCTTTAATCAAACATAATTGCAGTTAATTTTTCTCTCCTGCTCTCTGTTGCCAGCGTCTAATGCCACGGACTCCTTGATATTCCATTAAATTACAATTAAACAGCCTCCTTTGTCTCTGATTGTCCTGAACAACACCACAAAGTTCTGTAGCCGTTTAAAGGAGAGCTGTTTGGTCCTAATTGCCTGCTAGCTCACAAAGGGCCAATTTACACAATGCCCATGTAGAATTTAAACAGTTCATAATGTAATGGATATTACACAGGAGCCTAACACTACAATTAAAATGATTTTCATCAGATAGAGAAGCTCTGGTTAATCAGCTTCATAAAAGTAAATATAAATGAACTAATTCATAGTTTAAACACACAGAAACGGAGCCGACTTTGAACTTGGCTGTGTGGCGGGGGCTCGTCCTCACCCTGTGCACCTGCACTGGGCTCTGGTGCCAGCGGTGGCCCGGTCTTCGTTTTCGTCCAGTTTAAAGCATCTTGGGCTGGCTGCCACCCTGCACTCACGTGGTCACTGGAGCTGCTTTTGGGACCCTGACGCTGAGGCTGGGGTGACTGGACTGTCCCTTCTCTGTCGGGAGCAGAGGGCCATGCTGATCCAGCAGGACAGAGGGAGGGGGGGCCTGCAGTTTCCAGCTTGAATAGGACATCAGGATCCCTGCCCCTCCATTGCTGTCCTCCCAGGCGAGGGGCCCCTGTGTCCCCACCCTCATCGTTGGGTGCGCAGGAGTTAGAAGAGGGAACGGCCCGCACCCCCTGCCCCTAAGACTGAGAGCGTCACAGGGCATCTCCCTGACGCTGTGTGCTGTGGGCGAGGAACCCCATTCCAGAGTGAAAGACCACACCTCCCCGCTAGTAGCTCCTGAGAACTTTCCGGGATTCTGTGGGCTGCTTCCGAGTAGAACATTACCGGGGAGCAACGGACGTGGAGCAGTTTGTCTTTAGCCGCTGTCTTCCCCTCTGCCTGGGAGAAACAAGTAAATAAAGCCCATATTTCAAGCTTGATTTACTCTGGTACCTACTGTGAAAGATGATGACTCTTTAGGGAAATAAAGATGGGGTCAGGGAATTAGTGCACATAATGGTCATTTTGCTGTCGGGCAGCAGATGCAGGGAAACACACTGTACACAATTAAGCATAATGTACTAATGACAGGTTAGAATTTTTATCGCCTCTTTGCGATCGAGCAGCAAATCCATGTTTAGCAGTAATAAAGAGTTTATTGGTGCTAAAGCCAAAGATTTTCTGACATAGGAAGGATTTTTCCTTTCATAACAAGAGTATTAAATCCTTTGTGTCCTGGACTCTGGAAGTGAGATATGTAAAGTGGTTGTCAGATACTTCTTAGGAGAAAGCCGATTGAGGGTAATGGAGTAGAGGACAGAGGCCCGCTTGGCTCCGCCTGCCGGGCACTCAGCGTCCCCGCCCTCCCACACCCTGCAGGTGTCTGGCCAGCACTTGCTGCAAAGGCTTGGCGCAGCGCCCCAGGTGCATTTCCAAAACGTAGGTAGAAGACGAGCACCAAGCCCCTCTGTCTCCCGTGAGGCTTCCTCTACCCTTGCAGAGGTCGCAGCCACCTGGCGAGGAGTCTGGTGACTGTGTGCTTGACTTCATTTGAGCCACTGGGGCCTCCGTACTTAAGGACCCTGCTCTCCAAGGTTGTTTGCTGGGGATCTTTCTGAAGTACTTGCCCTGCCCTGGGACAGGAGAGCCTGTGACTGCCACATCCCAGAGGGAGGGGCAGGTGTGCGTGTCTGTGCTGTGGACGCGTGGATGCCCAGAACACTCACAGGCCCAGCACCCAACTGAGTTGTTAAGGCCCTGGGGGGCCTCACGGCCATTAGGGCGGGGGCAAGGGCCACCTGGGATATCTTCAAAACCCGCTCTGTTCTCCTAGAGGTGACGGGGTGAACTGGCTAACAAGACATCCAGGAATTTAAAGCAACCTCCTCTGCAGGGGGGAGAACATCTTTTATTTCACACAAAAAAGCTCCCACCGCCGGCTCCGTGCAGGTACCTCAGCAGATGAGCAGCTTCTCGGGCCGGCGCCTGCTCAGAAGATTAGCCGGGTGTAATGTGGGGCGTAATTGCACTGCGTGGCTGTCCCCCAAGTGAAACCTAATTGCCTGACAGGACGATAACTTTGTGGCGCCCTCACCTTGTTAGGCCCTTTCTGATGCAGTTCAAATGCAGTGTGGCCGCAGGTGCGCCTAATTTACCTCGCCGCAGAACGTGTGGAGTTTAATTGCACAGTGGTTGTTAGGAAAAATTGGTGGGTGGAATATCAAGTGACTTGCCGTGGCTGATGGCAGATGGTGTTAGGAGGCAGTGTGAGCTAAGTGTATAGGTGAGGTGAGTTAATAAAAGATGTAAATTCTGGCCTAAAATAGCAAGGCCTTGCAGTATGTAAGGAAATTTAATTAAATGGCCACCATTCTTTCCCCCATCGGCTGAGTTTTCCTCTGCCGCGGTCAGGAGTCTTCCAGGATATGTTGAGGTACCAGTAGAGAAATGAGCCTCTGTCTACAGAGTCTGCATTTTCTGACACTGTAATTGCCAGTGAGGAACCTTGAACACCAAAGACTGAATTCAAGGAAATCATGTGAAACCTCATAGAACGTTAATCATCACCAAGTAGGACAGATGATATTTTGGGAGAAAACAGAAGGTTTTGGGTATAACCTTGCCGGAAAGGATGCTCTGACACCGAGGACGGGAGATGTGTTAGCAGAGCCCACTTGGGCTCACAACAGAAGTGGCCTTTGCAAGAGGTGTTGCACAGGGACAGTCCCTTCTCGCCATGGGTGGTGGCGCCGCCCGCTGCCTGCCCATTCAGACTAAAACCAGCACATCTGCATGTGTCCCTGAGCTTGTAGGAGTGGGGAGGACAGCACAGTGACGTGGTTGACACACAGTATCTCAACTTTGTCAGGACTCCTGAATCTGACTTCCACGGGACACCAGGGCAGGACTGGCAGGAGACGGAGCTAGATCTCAAGTCTGGCCTCGCCACCACTCCCTCCAGGGACGCTGCCCTTGCATCTGTGCTCCGCTGGAGCCAGTTTCCTGACCACACCCAGAACTGTGAACTGTACCCTTACACGCAGAGACCATCCCTAGAAATCACTGTCACCCTGTGATCCCTTCTCCTTGAGAGTTATTGTGACTTTTTTGTTTTCTTTTGGTACCGGGGATTGAACTCAGGGGCTCTCAACCACTGGGCCACATCCCCAGCCCTTTTTTGTATTTTATTCAGAGACAGGGTCTCACTGAGCTGCTAAGTGCTTTGCCATTGCTGAGGCTGGCTTTGGACTCGTGATACTCCTGCCTCAGCCTCCCAAGTGCTGGGATGACAGGCATGCACCACTGTGCCTGGCTGTTATTGTGACTTTTAACATCTGTTTTTCAAAGGACATTTGCCTAGGCAAGGCTGTCCACTGGAGCTGGGATTGCCAGGTCAAGATGTAGCACCTTCAGTTGCAAATAAACAGCACTTCTTCATAGTATAGGCATGTCCCAGAGCATAACAGGGTCATTTGTTTCCTATCCCAAATTCAGTTTCAACAAGACGCCCATTATTTTTTTTAGCTGAAGCCAGAGCCCTGTCTGGGTGTGTGAGGATCCAGGCAAGCGAAGACCAGTCCAAAAGTCACCGTTGTTATGCAGCTAGGCGATCACGTGGCAGACACGTGGCAGCCAGGGCCCCCACGCTGCATGCAGGAGAGTCCTCGCACTGGCTGGACTGGTCACCCTGGTCTGAGTATTTCTCAGAAAGTTGGTCTTTTGTCTGATGATTCTAACTATCCATGTTTTATGTTTTTGTAGATTCTTCCTAAAGTTTTTCCTCAAGTGCAATCAGAACTGTTTGAAGAATGCAGGCAACCCTCGGGACATGCGAAGATTCCAGGTACGCACCCCAAGGGCACGCAGCTTGGCCTGGCTGCTCTCGCAGCGTCTGAATTCACCGATTTTGCTGTTGTTCAGAAAACAGTCTGTAGTTCTCCAAGGGCCATAGCAAACTAGATTGAGCTCGTTTGATAACTTGTGTGAATAAAACACTTTAAAAATGATCTGGTGTCTTCAGGGTGCCAGATTCAGAGTCCGGTCATGGTCCACAGCAGACCTGATCTGAAAATGTGGCCGTGCCAAAGATCTTGTAGGGATTGATGACCGACTGATTAATCGTTGATTTTCAGCTTGGGGAGAACCATAATGCAATCTTTCAGGTAATCTCAGGGTCTTGGATCCTCCTCAAAGAGAGGGCTATGCCTGCCTAATATAGGCTCCTGCAAATTTCAGAATGCTCTCACAACCCCCTCTACCTGTCCCGAGGTTTGCCTTTTCCAACTTTGTCTGTTCCAGCCCTGGCTGCTGGTCTTTTTCTGGCCCAGGCGAACTCCTGTCCCTGCTGTCCTGGGAGAGGATTTTGTCTGTAGGAGAGAAGGGAGCGGGCTGAGTTCAGGGACCAGTTAGTTCGAAGAGTGTTCGTATTTTTCTTGCCTTTGTGAGTGGTCAGGGGCTGCGTCAGGGTGAAGGTGCTCTTGCGCACGATGGGTTATTTGGCCGATTTGCAGTGTATAAATATTCCGGGCTGGAACACAAAACTGCGGCTGGTCCCTGCCAACCAGAGAGGAAGTGGGTGGCTGGCGGGAATGAACACCAGACGGGATGAGTTACCAAGCAGGTCTTGTCTGGGACGTAGACTGTCTTCCATCAAATAGCTCAAGTGTTTTCAGGAAGCTCATGACACTTCAGTCCTTTAGGGAAGCACGTGGCATCTACAGCTCTGTCCATGCCCACGGTGGCCTCCACCGGAGTGTTTCTTGCCCACTGTTGGGCCTGCCTGTTTTTCATGCACGAGGATCCACAGGGCATGGGTGATATTGATCCATCTAAGCAGAGGGGAGGTCACACTGGGCTGAGTGGCTGCACCCTTTTTGTCTCACAGCTGGCCCAGCATAGCATCAGTCATGGGGACCTCAAGGTTGACCATGGAGCTGAAGTGCCTAGCAGGACTTCCTCTGGTCGCTTTAGCAAGTCTCCCTGCCTCCTGGAAGGTTGAACTGGACTCGGGCGTACGCCAAGGCTCATGGATGCTCTCCGCTGGCTTCAGCACCTGCCCAGGTGCGAGGCAGGGCTGGCCAGCGAGGGGACACAGCGTGGCCGCTTTCTCTGCTGAGTGGCACCGTTTTCCCTGGTGACTGACCTAAATAAGGACAGCAGAACCAAGGCGGTGTCTTTTGATTTTATTTTCACCACTTCTTGTTTCTTTAACATGTGGTCTAAGAGCTTAAGGAGGGTCAGGTCCCAGCCTCAGCGTTAGCGGTCTGCATCATGCTCGGGGGATGCGGTCAGAGAATTCCTCTCATGTCCGGACAGGGCCTTCAGGTGGACCCCAGGAGGGCACCTGGGTGCCCAGGAGCAGCCCTGGGCTTCTCCAGGCAGAGGCTGCCTGGCCCCAACATAGTGGCACCAGTGCACCCCTGCCGAGGCTCCCGAGGGCAGTGCCAGCGTGCGCAGTGGTGGCACCCACAGCTGGAGGCTCACAGCTTGGTGTTGCTGAGACCCCGGGACCCTGGCAGTCCCGGGGGGAGAGAGTGTGAAGGAGGCTTCCCTGCTGGAGCTCATACTGCCCCCACTTCATGATCTTCTGTGGGACCTGAGGTTTCAGAAAGGCCAGTTACCATCCACCCACGCACCACACAGAGATGTCTAGCTCTGGCGTCTGGTTTTATTTATTTATTTATTTATTTATTTATTTATTTTAAATTTCAGTTGTGGTTGGACATGATACCTTCATTTTATTTATTTATTTTTATGTGGCGCTGAGGATCAAACCCAGGGCCTCATGTGTGCTAGGCGAGCGCTCTACCACTGAGCCACAACCCCAGCCCTGGCTTCTTTTTTTGTTGGGAATTTTTGGTTATTGTTGTTTGTTATTGTGGGATTCTTTTTGGCATGCTAGGGTAGCTCTCTACCACTGAGCTACATCCCCAGCCCTTGGCTTCTTTTTAAAACTCTTTTAACAATACTATTTATTTGTCTTTAATCACTTCTATCCATTAATTTGAAAAAAATAATTAGTTTTATTTATTTTATTAATGAACTTTATTTTTATTAGAGCACTTTCAGATTTAGAAAAAAGTTCCTTAGAAAGTTTGGAGAGCTCCCTAATGCCCTGGGTGCCCCCACAGCTACCCATGATTGACATCTGTGGCGAGGCACTCCTTACACCTGATGAACCAACGCTGATGGGTGTTATTTACCACCGCCCGCCACAGCCTTGGCTTCTCACAGTTGTTGTGCCTGGCTGTTCCTACTCACGGCCTCCTGCCATGCAGCTTTCTAGGGTAGTGTGGCTCCAAGGCCTGCCTCGTCTGCCCAGCTGTGGCCGTGAGCCAGTCTTCCTCCATGCCCCCCAGGCTCAGGCCCCAGGAGCCCCACGGTGAGACCCAGGGAACCTGGCTCGCTCCCTAGCTGTCCTGGAGGCACCACACCACACAGTCCCACTCAGGAAGGAGAAGGGTCAGGGCCAGGTTGGACTGTGCAGTTCCCCAGGTCCACTGAGGCGTGCTATTTCTGGGATGCCCGTGATGGGCTTACCTGGGACGGTAGGTGTGTGACACAGCAGGTTGTCCCTGCCTGGTGGGTCTCTTTTCTTCCTCTCCCAGGAGGCGTCTGAGGGTGTACAGAGGCCTGACCTGTCCTCTCCCCCTGGCCATCCTCTGAGCCCTGCCCAAGACTGAAGCCACTCACTCCCACAGAAGGGACAGCACCTACCCTTACCGCCTTCCCGTGAACTTGAGAAAGGATACTTTCCTGGATTTAAAACACTTCCACCATTCATATTCAACTTGGTCTTTTCAGAGGCAAAAATGTTCATTACCAGACATTAAATGTAATTGTAAAATTGACTCAGGGATCATTTGCTGATAAAATGTTGGTGGAGGTTGGGTCCTGATTTATGAGACCTTTTTTGGGCAACTGGGAATCCTCATAGCTCTTCAAGGGAGGCTGGTCTCCAGTGAACTAATTTAAGTTAGATAAACTATCTAATCAATATGTGAACAGATCAATCAAAACAGCGACTTTAAAATGAGCGGCTAGAGGGGTGTTTCTAAAGCTAATGGCCACAAGAATATTCTTCTGCATTGAATTCACTTGTTAGCATAATAAGAGATTAAACCGTAATTAGCGGAGCAGGTTTTTGAAAAGAAGCAATCCTGAGTCAAAACAAAACAAAACATCCCACCCCCATTAGCCAAAAAAGCTGCGAAGGGGCTGATGGTGGAGGAGTTCCAGGAGGGGAGTCTCCACGCGCCCTGCGGTTTCTGCGGTGGCTTTTGTTTCACCTCGCGGGTGGTTGTGCTTCCCTTTGCCAACTCCATTTTCAAATCCACTTCGTCTTCGCAGGTTGTTGTATCGACAACAGTCAACGTGGACGGCCACGTGTTGGCCGTGTCCGACAACATGTTTGTGCACAACAACTCCAAACACGGGCGGCGGGCCCGCCGCCTGGACCCGTCAGAAGGTACGGCCCCTTCTTATCTGGAAAATGGTAGGCACATGCTACATGTACTTTTTTATTTGCGATGCTTCTTTTCCTTTGCACCATCTTTATGTTGACTCACGTGGAGTTGCTCTCACCAGCCTGCCCTCTCCTGGGGCCCCCCAGTGGTGGCGGCGGTTCCCCGGGGCCCAGAGGGGCCAGGCCGTGGGCTTGCTCTCCCTCTCCTTTTGTTAGGCGGTCACCTGGCCTGCTACGGCCTTCACGCTCGTGGTTTGTTCCTAAGCTTTCTTTTGCTTACAACTTTTCTTGCAGTTTTGATTTGTTTGGTTTTATCCTGGCTTGTTGGAAGCTCCATCCACAAGCTCATCCCTGACACTTGGCTCATGCTTCAGTGGGTGGTTGCACCCTGGTCCAGTCAGCTCACAAGGGACGATGAGGACCACTTCCTGTCCCTGGGTGGGGTGTGTACACACGTGTGTGTGCAAGTCAGGACGGGGCAGGGGTGAGAGAAACAGCATATTTTTTTTTTTTTTTCTTGCCAAATGCTTCCGATTGATGGACTTCTTGTTTTGCTTGTTAAAAGAGAATCTCCTCGAGAGGGCAGGTAGGGACAAGTGTCCTTGGATGTCGGGAGTCGATTTCAGCAACACTGGGCCTGGGTGGGCCTGG
>CM046663.1:169413467-169425967 GCA_025594165.1 Tamias sibiricus | reverse complement strand
TTCTTTGACGGTCTACAAGTTGTGTTCGGCACCATGTTGGTGTGGAGTGAGGTAAGGCTTCGCGCTGTCCCTTGGTCTGCCCGTGCCCTGCTGGCCGCCAGGGGTGTGCAGAAACCAGGCACCTGTGGCCAAGTTCCCTTTTGGTGGGTGGTTCTCCCCAGGTGGGGGCTTCTCTTCTGGGTGGGTACGGTGTCCTCTGCCCTGCAACCCTGGGGTCTTCAGCCTGCCGTAGGAGGTCCCCCAGTACCCGGGAACAATTAGTGCTGGAATTACTGGAGGCAGGTCTGAGAAGACATGTGGTGGCAATTTTCCTATGAAAGATGCCCTGTGGCCTTTCCTGCAAACTAAACCCAGGATCGTTTGCAGATATTTTTCTTAAAGAACCGTGGCCCCGAGTCTCTGGGTGACAGCTAGGAGGGAGCATTCCGAGACGACGGTCCAATTTGTGCTCGTTTTGGTAATTATATCCAACTGGCAAGTGCTCGCCTCTCAGGCCAGCGCGCTGAGCGCCTGTCCCCGTGTGGTTTCTGTAGCTGATAACGCCCCACGCCATCCGGGTGCAGACCCCACCGCGGCACATCCCCGGAGTCGTCGAGGTCACCCTCTCCTACAAGTCCAAGCAGTTCTGCAAAGGCGCTCCGGGGCGCTTCGTCTACACCGGTGAGTCCTCGGCCCCCGCCCCGTGGACGTGCGGGTGCTGCTCCCCAGCAGGGGCTCTCGGGGGGCACCTGGGAATCTGTGGGCAGGTGCAGGGGCTACGAGGACCTGTGCACCCCTTGGGCCTGTGGGGGTTGTGTTAGGTTTGCGGTGCCCGTGTCTTCATCGAAGATGGTGCAGGGTGCTCCCAGCCATGTGACCTTGGCACCCCCATCCCCTCTGTGGGCCGTAGCCTCCCCACACCCATGAGATGAGGTGGTGCAGGGGCTGTTGTCAGTCACAGCAGCAGCCCCTGGCCTCCATCAGAGCAGCGGCCTGCGTGCCCAGCTGCATGCCAGGGGTCCTCTGCCTGCCTCATCTCCCCAGCCTCTGCCCTGTGATGTTGCCACTGTTTAGCTGCCCAAGTTGAGACTCGGACGCCTGTCACACACCCAGCAAGCAGGACCTGAGAGTCAGGTCCTCCTCCAACCTGGGGTATCAGACCCTGCAGGGTCCTGCTGGAAGGGGGTCTGTATTCTTCGAAGGTGCTGGGCAAGCTTGGGGCAGCAGCAAGGGCGGCCTCTGTGGTCCCCATGTTTAGCTCAAGGCTGTCTTATAGAAGGCTTTGCCACATAAGTGCTCAATTAACACACTTTGAGAAATGCTGTGGAATAAACTTCACCTTGAGGCGTGTCTGCATTCTGGTTTCCAGTCCTAGTCAGCTCTACCGGTTGTGACACTTAAGGAAGGCTTTGGACCCTGGACAGTACCCGCCAGAGCCCAGGGAAGGGGAATGGACTAGTACTCGGTGAATACTCGTGGCCTTGGAGTGCTTGTGCGGTGGCAGGTGACCACGGCTGGTGTCCTGGTGTGGTTGCAGGGTCCATGGCAGGAGGCCAGTGGGGGGCCTGGGCTTGACACCTGCTCTGCCCCGTCTCAAGGTGCCTGAAGGGGGCCTTGTCTCCCACTGGTGTGCTGTCCCCTCTCTGGGTGTGTGACACAGGGTGCTGAAGCCCCTGCCCCTTTGCAGCCAAAGGAGGATCGTGGCAGTCACTCAGCCTCCTCCTCCCTTTGCAGGAGGCACTGAAGGAGCACAGGAGGCAAAATGTAAGGCTACCCTTCCCCAGGCCCACGGGGACCCCAGGGGGTTCCTGGGCTGGGTCCCTAGAGGCACTGGGTACCCACAGTGTAGCACCTCTACATGGTCAGTGTGGGAGATAGGGCTTGCCCCACGCTAGGGGTCACATCCTCCCACAGGACCAGCCGTAGGGGACTAGGAGCCCAGAACTGCTGAATGACATGGGGCAGCAGGCCTAGCAAGGGCTGAAGGGGGCTTCACAGTCCTTGGCCACTTCGGGGGCCTCCCTGCAAGAGCCAGAGATGGAGAGAGATGGACTTCTCCAGATTTCGAGCCCCCAATGTATTAAAAAAGATATATCAAAGTGAGATATTATAAAATTAGGGCATCTTTTAAATGCTTTTATCAGATGGTCCCCAACTTACGATGCTTCAACTTAAGAGTTCTCAGCTTTGCACTGTGTAAAAAAGTGTCCCCAGGTCCCCAGTCTGCTTCTCATCCTCAAGCATGGTGCTCAGTAAGTTGCACGAGCTACTCAACACTTTATTGTCACTAGAGTTCGTGTTGGATGATTTTGCCCAGCAGTAGGCTCATGTGAACATGCCGAGCACGTTTGCGGTAGGCTGGGCTAAACCGTGAGGCTTGGTGGTGCGGTGGGTGTATTTGATGAGTTTTCCACGTGGGGCATTTTCAACTTATAAAAACCCCCAGGTTTATCCGAACAGAACCCCACTGTAACCTAAGGAACGTGCCCCAACAGATGAGTGCTTCCGCTGTGGGTACTGGTTCTGGGAGTGGGCAGGGTCAGAACCCTGTCTCGGGCCTGGCAGGGCCTCCCTGGCACCTCTCCTGCAGGGCCATGGCCTGTGTGAGCTGCAGCCGTACCTGTTCTCGCATTCATGGGGACCGTTGCTGTGGTCCCTCATGTGCCTGCGTCTCTGGCCTTGGCCTTCAGGCTGTAGCCACAGCCGGTGCTGTGCCAAGACCAGGCAGGTCCTGCAGCCACGCCAGCCCTGAGCCTCTGGGTGACGTGGGACCTGGCACCCGTCTCCCTTCTCCTCCGAGTCCCAGTTCTGCTGCCTTCCCCGTGGAGTTTTGGTGAGGGCCAGGGGTAACTTCTGTCCAGTGTCTACATGGCAGGCCCTTGGTGAACAGTGCCTCATGAAGGAAGTTAGTGACACTGAACTTGTGTCGGGGTCCGTGGGAAACCTGCCCGAGTCCCGAGCCCCCGGAGGCAGACATCAACTGATTGTTCCTGGACCGTGTCGTGGCACCTGCACTGTGGCAGGTGCGTGTCAGGTGATAGGTGTCCTGAGTGAACTTCTGTGTCATGGGCACAACCCGCATCTGGCTGGTGGGACCTAGGGAGCATGTGTGGCCATGTGGCAGGACTGACTTGCCTGCTCAGGAGGGTGCCACTTGGCCTCACATCAGACTGGGGATGGTCTTGCTGGGTTCCTTCCTGCGTTCGGATCTTGGCAAACGCAGGAGCTTTGGCAGGGAAGTCTGCGTGGCTACTGTTAGGGTGGAGAACTTTTCAAAACGGGGACTATGACAGCAGAGGGGTCCCGCTCCCTTCTCCCTGTTGCCTGGGGTCTGCTGATGATTCTGTCCCCAGTGCTGCAGAGAAAGGCCCTGGGCCGAGCCCTGGTAAACAAATGCAGGTGTGCAGGGGGAGGCACTGCCCGTCACTGGTTGGCAGGTATCACGTGGCAGTGGCCCCAAGTCCCTACTCTCTGGGGCCAGTAGGTGGGGAAGGGCAGCTGTCTCTGCAGCCTGTTGTCCTCCAGCCAGAGGCGATGCCCTCTTTGGCCAGAGGTGCCCTCTCCTGGTGTCTGGGGTGTCCATCACCTCCCCCAAGGGAAGCTGAGCTGGGTCCAGCCGACAGCCTCCCCAGAGGCCCGCCCTCCATTTCCGCATGGTGTCGTGTTCACTCCAAGGCTGACGGGCTTCAGGGGCCACAACTCCAGGCTCCTGCTGCCCAGCACTCGGGGTTTCCTTCCGAGCACGGGCACTTTGAAGGAGGCCATGCTGCAGCTCAGCCCTTCCTAGCTGGAAGCTAATTTATTGCCTCCCCCCACCCCAATCATTAGCGGGAATATACATTTCAAACGCAGTGTAAGGGATATGCGGGGAGCGCTACCTCAGGGGGCAGAGGAGAGGCGGGGTCATACCCTGTCTGACCTGGAAGCTTCTGTCTGATTTGCATTGCCCCGAAATTGATGGGGACAACGAGGTAATCACCGGGAGCCACTCCCTGCTGAAAACTGAGCCTGCCCCACTGGATGTCACGGCGTGGGCGCCGTCCCCTGGGCGTCTGGTTCCCATCAGCGTCCCAGGCCCTGGAGGCTGCTGGGATACCCTCACATTTAACCTTCCTGGCGTGGGGCCAGCCACGGGGCAGCCGGGCCAGGGGATAATGAACCTGTGTGCAGAGGAGGGGCTGCCCGCCAGCCTGCCAGGGGCTGGGAGGGACTTTGCAAAAGGCCTAAATGATCTGTTTACAGTGACCTGAGAAACACCAGAGTTTTCAGAACTAGACCCTATTAGTCAACCCAGAGCGGGCACAGTCGGCCTCTCCTGCCCAGGAAGGGAGGCAGCCGAGCCCCACCCGTCCAGCCCCCTCGCCTGCTGCTCTCAACCACTCTCAAGTCACAATTACCTTGGGAGGCTGTGGCAGTTGAGTTGATTAGCACGGTGAATTAAAAGAAGGAGTCACAAATGACATGTCCAGTGCTTCCATACTAGTCCTTAGTATTCCCAGTGCACCTCACCCCTGTTGTAAGAAGGTCAAAAATTAGAGAGAGAGAACAGTTTTCAAGCGGCTAGCACTTAGGAGCAGAATTAACAATCACTGTGTATGTAATTGCCAGTTAATAGTAAATTGCCTTCTAGACTGTAAAATGCAATATAAACGGGTGGGCACCGAAAATTAAATTAATGAGATATTTGCTGCATTTAAAAGTGAATAGTGCAAATTAATAACTGGGTGCAATGCTCATTTTAATATTTGTCTAATAGTGTACCATTTGCTTGTTTAATAATTAAAATGGTACTGGAATACCCTACCTGGGAAACCCACAGTAGAGGCGGTTGAGCAGTTTGGCATTTGTAGCGTCACCGGTAGAAACACAGCAAATTGTTAAGAGTAATAAGAGAATTTTTTTTTTTTTTTTTAAATTTAGAATAGAAGCATCACAGTGTTGCTCAAGACAGACTGGAGTTTGCATGCTTCTAATTGAAATCATGTTATCACAAAAACTAGTTTTACAGGCACGTTCTGAAGTGTGAAGTGCTACGGCAAAAATGTGTGTTGCTGTTTTTTTTTAAAATGTCCGTTTGGCAGAGTGGTCTCCCGTTAAACCAAGAATGGAGGCCACTGGTGGAGACTTGACATCAGCATCGTTCCCAGGATGCTGGGAACGGGCGCAGGGGGCTTCAACTGTTGACCTCTTGCCCTGACGTTTGATTGAACCACCCTCATTTTAGAGATTTCTTTTGCTCAATTTAAGAAATTATCACAAATTACTGGGAGTCAAGGTGTCTCCGGTGACAGACCGAGCCAGTTCCTGGATGAGATGTTGGCAGGCGGCAGTGACCGTCCCGCAGTGGACACGGGAGCTCTTGACTCGGATACCTGGACCGGCCCCAGGTCTGCGATGCGCTCACTAGTTGGGAACATAAAAATGATTATTTTCCGCACAAAGACGTGCATTCAATTTCAGGCTTATGGAATCATTCCTCAGCCAGCAACTGCGGACAGTCTGTGTTCTGATGCAGTATTTATGTTTCTCTTAAAAAAAAAAAAACCAAGACCATGCCCAAGAACCGGCTGCATGTTGGGGGGGCACTGGCTCCTCCTGGGGGCTGTCCTGCACTCGTGGGCAGCAGTTTCCCACCAAGGCTGCCGGCAGGGCTCCGTGTTTGTCCCCTGGGAAAAGCTCTGACAGTGCTGGATCCTGGGGAGACTCTGGTGTGGCTCGGACGTGGCTCTGCAGTACCAGGGTCAGCCGGCCGTGCCAGCTCCTGCCCCCTTCTCCCTGGCTGCTGCTCCTCACACGCTTCTGCAGAGCAAGTGACCCCTACCTGCCACCACAGACCGTGCCGTCTTACCCTGCTGGACCAAATGGCAGTGGCTGCCTTACGTGTAAGCCGCCTGACTGTTTCAGTTACGGGCTTGCAGCCACGAACGTGGACACAGGGAGAAACACTCTCGGGGTCTGGAGTTTGGGCAGCATAAGTCTGAAGCAGCCAGTGACCCTGCCCTTCTTGGCCAGGGAGGCCAGTGGAGCCCAGCTGCCCACTGCCCATTCCTGTCTGCAGTGCGCATCCCATGGCCGTGCTGGTCACACTGATTGGAAGTCCGATTCTCGGGTGTCCGAGAAAGTCTCTGTCTCTCTGTCACCTCTCTGCACAGTTCCCAGAGCAGAGACACCTCTGGACGCCTCGGCTTGTACGTAAGTCCCCTCCCGCAGAGGATGGCATGGGGTGTGCTGTCAGCTGAGGCGTCTCTTGGCCCCGAATTGAGGTCTCCATCCCACCCACCCCTGACTCAGTGGCACTTCCTCCTCCCCGCCTGGTTCTGGTCAGTTGTCTGTGGACAGGAGAGGTGGTGTGCTTCCCCAGCCTGCCCCTTCACAGTGGCCAGTGCTGGGGTCCTCAGGCCCCCAAGGCAGAGCTGGAAGGCAGGTGGCGTGGGTGCCCACCTGGTGTCCGCCCCACGGTGGCAGCGTGACTGCCCCACACAGGAACAGGGCAGCTGCTAGCGTGCTGAGCTGGAGCTCGGAGTGGGATTCTGTAATGTGTCCCTTTAAAGAGGGTTGTAGGAGGGCTCCCGGGTCCCTGCTGTCCCCTCTTTCCTGTCTCGAAGGAGGCCAGGAGAATGAGATACACCGTTTGTGCTATTGCACAAGTAGACTATTTGTCCTAATCAGTGACACCCATTTACTAGAATTGCTTAAAATGAACTATACCTCATACAGAAATCGCACATTTAGAGAGTTCCATTCATCATGTGAACATTGAGGGCCAGTAAACTTTTCTGCCCCTCCAGTGGGATCATAGGCATGCATCAAAATGTTAAAAATGATTGGTGAGAGGGAGCTGTCACCCATTTATCAAGGGAAAGAACATTATTTGCTAATTTCCCAACCAGGCTGCTGACAGGGTGCTTCGTCTTTGGACCCATGGTGACCAGCGTGGCCTTTCTGTTATTAGTACAAGTCAAGCGCTTTTGGGCTGTTGCTAACAAGACACATTTGTCTGTCATCAGAGGGGGCTTTGGTTGCCTTCCAAGTGGCTGTGACCCAGTCTGCTCCCTGCACCCCGATTGGCTGCACTTGCCGGGGCCACACGAGCCCAGGAGGGGAGACGGACTGATAAATCACGAAGTTTCCACGTCAAGGTGAAGGTATTGACTCCTCAGCACCCTGACAAGACGAGCAGGAGGCGACGGCCATCCGTCTTCCCCAAAGGACAAAGGGGTCGTCGGTCTCACTTGGGATGGGCGGCGTGTGTGGCTCGTGGTGCGGGCAGGCCTGGCCTTCTTCCCCAGGGCGCCTGCAGGGTCTGGGTCCCGCCACCCTCCCCAGTGGCAGCACCTGGGGTCACAGGGCGGAGGGAGTGGGAGAGACAGGGCTCCCATCCGGGGTTTTTAGTTCAAGTTCTGTTTGGGAAGGGCGCCCTTCTGAAAGCACTCCCAGGAGGGCGGGAGCCAGGGCCTGAGCCCCCCCGCTCTGTTTCTGGACAAGTGGCTCGAGCTAGCCCTTGAGGTCGGAATGGCTGGCGAGCGCCGTTTGTGGCGCAGGCTGGGTCCTGGTGCTGCTGGGCTGTGGCCGCTGGCACACCCAGGGGAGCCCAGGCCTGCTGCACACGCTGCTGTGCACTGAGGCTTGGGTCCCAGAAGCAGAGCCTGAGGAAAAGGGCTTCCAAAAAATCATCACCTGAGACCATTGAGCCTTTCTTATTTGTTATAGAAAATGCAAAATAAGGAGCACCTAGCTTTCTTCTTTTAGAACAGTTTTTAGATAAAACGACAGAAAGGAACACTCGTAGTGACGTAGCCCATTTACTGCGCTAAGAGTCAAAGCCGTCAGATGCAGTAATGAGCACGTGGAACAGCGTGACTCCATGGCGGGTGCCCTGGAGGATGCGTCACAGGGCGAGGGGACGCTGGGAACACAAGCTCCGTGGAGACGGGGACGCCACAGACTGGTGCCAGTCCTGGGCAGAGTGGAGGTTAGGAGCAGCCTGAGTGCGGGTCATTCTCCTCTCCCCTTTTGGTTGCCGCCCTGTCCACTGAGGCGTGTCCTCCTGTGCGTCCACACGTGGAGACTCTGCTGCAGGCAGGGCAGCCCCGTGGGCCCCCTGGGCCTTCTCAGACCCTCACGGCTTGGCCACCAGGCGTCCAGTGGCCACTGAGGAGCCCGGCCTCAGGGAGCCAGGGGGTCGGAGGGAGGTGTGTCCGGCCAGACTCCTCTCCATCTCTTCACCTGAAGTGTTGAGCTGGCATCTCTCCTCTGGGCCTGAGAGGAGAGGGGGCTGTGGCCTGGGACCAGTGGCCCTCGCTGGTCACGTGAGTCCGCGCACCCAAGGCTGGCGTCCGGCCACACGTGTGAGCCACGGCAGTTCCTTCAACCCGGGCTTCGGAGGCCAGCTCTGTGTCTCCAGGGAGCGCGCTCCCGCTCAGACAGCCGGTCAGCTCCGGGCCTGGGCCGCCCAGGAGGTGTGAGTCCTGCGGGTGCTGGTGGCTGAGCACGTCGGCAGTGGCTGTGGTGATCCCAAAGAAGCCTGCAAGCCGGCCCCCTGGTGGTCCTGATGGAAGCGCAGTTGTTCCCAGTTGGTGGAGTCTGCCACCACGGGAGAGGCTGGCGGGTGCCTGCCAGGCGCTGTGGGAGGTGCCAGGGCCTCACAGGGCGCCCTGCCCTCGGGGGCTTCAAGCTGCTCTGCCGACATTCTGCGCCAGCTGCCCACACCCGGCCTGCGTGCTGCTCCCGCTGCACCTGTGCCGAGCTGCGATCCTCGGTCACCTCTACCTGCTCCCGCTGCACGGGTGGCACACCCAGGTGGAGCAGCCTTCCGGGGCGGGGCGAGCGTTGTGTCGCGTCCTAGAGGTGCGTTGTGGTGTGGCGCTCCTCCACGCGGCTTGGAGTCGCCTGTGGCGTCTGTTTGGTGTGTGCCTGGCGCCTCGCTGGGCCAGGGCCTCAGCTGCCTGCTGCAGTGATTTGGGAAGGGAAGGAAACCAGCGGTCTCAAAGGCACTCCTGACTGGGGTGTCAGGGACAGGGCTGCATAGTCTTGCCACTTGGCAGAGGGCTCCTTACCAAGGGGACGTGACGATGTCTTCATCCTGGCAGGCTGGGGCCCGCACAGCCCTTGACAGATGTCTGCTGCAGAAACTGTGTTGCAGTCCCTCTGATTCCGTGTCTAGTGGGGACCAAACGGGATGTAGAAGAGGAGCTAAGAGTCATGACTAAACCGAGTCCACGGCCCATGAGGAGGGGATGCAGAGGGGCCTAGGACCTGTGGGAGGGAGAGTCTGGGAGGTGGTGTGCAGACTGCAGCCCTGGGGCTCGGTGGGGGGCGGGCCACGGAAGGGTGGCCAGGGCAGCGGGCGGAAGGGGTGAGAGTAGCCCAGAGGCCTGGGAGGGGAGGCCAGGTGAGGACACAGCACACTGGTCTCAGGACAGCGAGGTGGTCTCAACCTGTGTGGGAGTGGGGCTATTCTTTGTGCGGCTCGGCCAGACCCTATGTTCAAGGACTGTGTTTTGGGGTCTTCTAGTACTTGTGTCAACCTTGGCAGTATCTTTAAAGGCTCTGCCTCTGAACGTTCCTGTTTTTTGGTATTGAGCCTGATAAATTAGGAGTAAAACATGTCTCTATGGAAGTTGAAAAGGGCAATAACGTTGGGAAGCTGTTTTTACCCCCACGGCAGGAATTCATTCTCTGCCACCCATTGGCCCCTTGCTGGGTCCTGTTGCAGTGGCCCCGTGTGGGCCTTTGTTCTTCTACACAAACTGTAGGAGCCCCGTGTGGCCTGACGGCTTGCAGACAGGGGCCTGTCCCTCGGTGAGTGTAGCTGGCGTGCCCCTCATTCAGATGCAGGGCGTTGCTTTGCTTCCATCATTTCTTCAGACACAATCTGCATCCTCAGGTTCACCCCAAGTGTATGTTGAATTGTCTTTAGCGTGTGTCACAATGTCGTGTAAGCGCCAGTCCAATAATTCAAGAACAGTCCAGTGGGCCCCCAAGCCCCTCTCCTCGCAGCCTCCAGGGTACCTCCTGTCCAAGGCCTTGCCTGTTCTGGACACTCATGTCAGGGAATCGTGTAGCACAGAGCCCTGCCTGGGGCTCCGGGTGTCACCTGTGCTGCAGCATGTGTTAGGATGCCATCCCTTGTATGGTTAGACCACAGTGTGTATCCACTCGTAGCTGACAGGAAATTCAGGAACATGCTGCTGGCCACCGTCACAAACTCGGCCCCTTCACTTGGCTTCGCAGATGGAGATGTTTCAACAGCTCCCGAGTTGGCCTGGCATCTTCAAGGAGCTGGGTGGCCATCGTGCCTCAGCTCTTCTGAGCACCTACTGTGTGCATTGCCCTGAGTAGGGCAGGCACATGGCAGAGGGTGACCTTGAGTGACCTGCCTTCCACTTGCTAGGAGAAGGGGACACCTGAACAGGAGAATGGGGGCCTCAGGAGGGGTTCCCATGGTGGCACAGCCAGCCCAGGGCACAGGAGGGACCTTCCTCTGTCCTCGGCCACGTTGGGGGCACCACAACCCCCAGAGGGGCCCTCTTGAGCTCATTTTGCAGCTCACCTCTGCACAGAGATTTTCCGCTGGGTTAAAGTGTACAAATCCATTGCTCAATCGTTCTCCACAGGGCATTGTGTTTCCGACTAGGAGTTTAGGACCTCCCTCCTCCCTCCAGAAAGCCTCCCCAACAGTTGGCAGCCCAGGGACGGTTTCTTGAAGCCCAGCCCAGGCCAGGCAGCGAGTGCCGTCTTGGCTGTGTTGAAGTTCTCACCTGCTGGGAGCTTCCAGCACCTGCTCTTCCCAGAGGGACTGAGAAGCCAGGATACCTTGGGGTGGGGGCGTGGGGTGCCCAGGCCATGTCTGTCCTGGGAGTGTGTGTGCTGGGCCACGGAGTGGAGAGGTGGGAGGTGAGCACGCAGGAGGCGTCCTGGGCCCAGGTTTTCCTCAGCTGCCGGGCTGGGCTTGGTCGATGTAGTTCCGTGAGGACTATAAAAGGGGTAATCCAGTGTATTCTTCTAGGTGTGTAAACAGAAGTGTTTGAATGCAGTCCAATAGTTGTCAGCAAGGGTATTATTTTGGTAACAAGGAAGATGAGCTGTCCCCTTTTCTGCATTTGGTGTCACATCACAATGCCGCCATCCGCTGCCAGGCAGTGGTGAATGGAAGCTGGTCCCTGTGCAGGAGGCCCGGTTGGGCTGTCATGTGAATACCAGAACAATATTCCCGGTGTGAGCGTGGAGACTCCGGATTCCAATTAGAAGTCAACAGTGGCACTTTTCCCATCCTTAGAAGACGGGTTGGTGGAAAATACCCTGTGGTTGGCGGGCTGGCAGGAATTCTGGGGGAACGGCGAGGAGCTCAGGCTGACCCTGTGGGTCTGAGCTATTCCTCTGCTGGCGCTAGGGGGTCCCGTGACCTGGAGCAGCCAGGAGGCTGGACAAACCAAAGTCCCTTTTATGGGAGCACAGCTAGGCTTAGCCTCTTGGTGTCGAAGCAGGGTGACCTCACATCTTCCCGCTTGTCCCGGGGCCAAGCTGGGGGCCGCGGCTCCTGCAGGCCAGCTCCCTGGTGAGTGATACTGGGGCTGCGTGGCCTTTGTGTTTCCCATGCACACCACAATGCCCGGCCCACCCTGCCGAGTTCTGTGATTGAAATTCATTGCCAAATTTATTGAGAAATTAATGAGAAAAGCTGCAAAGTATTGACTTTGAGAGGAAAACACAACTCATCTTGAATGAGGAGGAAAACGCAGCCATAATTTAGCCACTATTGATTTGGCCCTGTCCATGTATTGATCTTCATTTTACAATATTAATTTGCACCTGCAATCGGCTGCAAAGGGAACCGATTTCATCTCGTGGCCGCGTTAATGCGCAAAGCATTAGGTGCTCTTAAGAAGCAGGGCTATTGCCCGTCGTGTTGGGAAGGCAGATTTTTTTTTTCTTCTATTTTTGCTTGTTACTGAAATAGACTAAAAATTAATTTTTTTGTCGGACAAAATATGAAAGCAAAAACCCATCTAAAACGTAGCCCTCCTCTCAGCTGCCCGGCCGCTTTTCATCCGCGTGAGGAGCCGTCAGCCTCCTGAAACTCCAGCCACCTCTCATCATCATGCCCGGATCAGTTCAAAGTTCATGAAATTTCTATGAGCATTGATCTCGCCCCATTGATTTTTTTTGCAGCAGATCTTTGAAATTTTAATTTCCCGAGCATCTGAATTTCTTATAGATGAAATGCACTTGGAGGAGACAGTTGATGATAAAGTGGAGAACTTAGCATCATTTTAAAGCCTAAAAAAGGGAGAAAAAACAGGCATTTGCAGACTTTGTGTAATGTTTTTGAGGTGGAATGATGAAGGTGCTCCAGCAGGGGTGAGGTATTCAGGGGGGAGCTAAATATCAATTTTGTCTTCGGAGGCCACACATTTTTAATGCAACTTTTTATACAGTCATTTTTGAAAGAAAAGCTATCTGGAGAAACAGCAGGGCAGGGGCGCATTCTTCACCGCAATCATTTGCTCACAGCAGTCTTT
>CM046663.1:169408467-169410967 GCA_025594165.1 Tamias sibiricus | reverse complement strand
AACATAAAACAAATTTGCTTTATTTCTTCTTCATATTTCTTCTTCATCCCCGACTTGAGCTCACCCAAGGCTCCTTCTCTAATTATCCACGAGGTCAGTAAGCAAAATTGGGAAGAAGCTGGGAGATCAATACAAATTATCCCTGAGCAAACCAGTGCTGACAGTTTGAATTGCAGCATATGTTTACCCAAAATCAGGCAATTTATCTTAATATCAGCAAAGTAATGCAGTGCAGGTGAAAGGTCAGGCAATCTCTCCCCCTCATAATTACCCAGTTCTAAAACAGGAAAGTGGTATTGATTGGCCTGGCCCAGGGCTCTGTGACTGGACGTGCCAGCACCCTGCCCTGGCCGGCCGGGCTCCCGGCTGTAAACTCCACAGCGAGGGGTTATTAGGCGTATGTGAGGCCTGCTGCTTTCTCCCCTGGTTGCAGAATTTGCCAGTGAAGTCTCGGCAAGTCCTTGCTTCTCCAGGTGCTTGGTAGGGATGGGCTCCGCGTGGTTCAGAGGGCTGTGGGCCAGACAGGCCACCCGCGGGCAGGGTCTTGGTGGCTCTGCAGATGACAGCTGCTCAGAAGGCGAGAGGCATGTTGGACCCCACCCCCAGAGAGTGTTCTACCCAGCCCCAGGACCGTATGTCACTGCTCTTGCTCCTGGAGGAGGGGGCACTTCTGTGTCATTCCTCCATGTAATTCGTTGGGCTTCCAGCAGCCAAGCCCCTGGGTGGGATTCAAGCTGGAGCCACGGCCCCAGCCCCTCCTGAGGTCCTGCCTGGCCTGGCCTGGCCTGGCCTGGCGGAGACCTGCCCTGGCGCCTGCACCTCCTCTCTGAACTGGGCACCTGTCCCGGGCCTCGTGCGCATGGCACTGATGCACTTGGGGCTGAATCGAGAGGTGAAAGGTGCCCTCGTTTTGCTGCTGCTGTAAGATATTTTTGGTCATAGAAGGAGAATATCAATTCAACTGAAACATTGGAGAACGTCTCTCCCAGAGTGAGAGTGTATGGTTATTACAAGTCATAAAGCTTCTGAAAGCTTGCATTAAAGCGTCTATCACCTGTCGGGGGGCATTTGCATGAAATCAATAACGGCCGCCCATCTATCTTCTCTGATCACCTTTCATCAGGCCGATTCATTAAGTCCAGCAGTCATGGCGATTAGCTGGGAGAGAGGACAGACCTCACATGTTAGGAATGCACAGGGGCCACCTTTTTTGTTCCCTGATCAGGAAACCCAACACTGTAATCCTTTTTGGACCGTCACTTGGTGAGGCCAGAGCAGCCGCCCATCTGCCCTGATGCCCGAGCTGCGCTTCTGCCTGACACCCTTGCCCGGGCCCAGGCAGAGACGTGACAAATTGTCCCCCAAGTCAATGCTGACAGCTTCTGATGATTAATGGTCTGATTATGAAGTGGTTTTACACATATAGAATTTACATCACAGAGAGTTAGAAATTTTGCCATGTCACATACACCAAGGCATTTTGAAGAGCTTTACTATTTGCAAAGAAAAAAGAGGGCAAAATCCCAGCAAAAGCCATGTCATGTAAAATCAATACGTCGGATCAATGCTTTATTAACAAGAAAATGTCTTACTTCACATTCCTGTGCGGACCTTTGTCTCTGGGATGTATGATGGAATGTCAAATCATATTGTGGTCCTCAACTTGCAGGCGTGTTATTGAGTGTGCGTGCCAGGCTTCCTGCGTTGCTTACGAGATGCGCCCACAGCCCCAGCACTCGAGGATAACGGTGACCAATTACTGTGGAGAGCTTTTTCAAAGGCAGCCCCTAACCTTCCTCTTAGGAAGTGGTGGCCTTTGTGTTCCCTGCACTCCACAGACCTGCCGGGTTGGGTGGTGGTAATCATCAAATTACTAATGAATGATGGCCCAAATTGCGGGCGGAGTAATGAATAGATGGCGGCAGGTCTTATTAGTCTCCGAAAACCTCCTGATTTATGTCGCGCCATGCACCGCAGAGTTACTCCACAGAAAACGCTATCTACATCGAGAAGTACTGTACCCTAATAAGTATTTTCATCTTAACTCGCGTCCCCGGGCCTCCGGGCTCAGTTTTTGTTGGAGTCAGGCAGAGCCATAATAAAGCCGATGGCTCCTTAGAAAGCTTGTTAAACACAGTGTGTGCAGGCGGACAGAGTCCCGGCCGTGATTCATGCACTGTACACGGCGCATGTGCGGCTGATTTATGGCCGCGCACAGTTCATAGTCAAAATTACAATTTGAGGGATAAAAAGATTAATTACTATTTGTGGCCGGCAATTTCGTGGGGCTGGTGGGTTGCAGCTGTAGAATGATAGTCCTCTACATCAGTTTGTAGTCAGCCATTCACAGATTATTAAAGCTTTGCAAGAATAAGTGCTCCTCCTGCCTGGTCGGTGCTCAGGCAATATGCTAGACAAAAAGGGACCACAGGGATAAATCTGAGGCTAGCAATAGCCGGACATATGTCATAATTGCCAGTTTCCCATAAATCCCTGGCCA
>CM046663.1:169303467-169403467 GCA_025594165.1 Tamias sibiricus | reverse complement strand
ACTAGATTAACCCAAGTTAATTCACTTTATTGTTCAAAATAAAGAGGAATAAGCACTGAACTCACTTGCAAATTTGGGGCGTGAATTAGGGGTGAGATGTTGTCTTTAAGGACTCTGCCAGTTTAATTAAGATATGGAAAATTACTTATTGTTCTTCACCACTAAAGTGCTAGGAATTAACAGGCAAATGTGGTGCCGGGGCCTTTCCTATCTCCGCCATGTGTGTGTTTGTTTAATACCCACCAGACTCCGTCATTAAACCTCAGGCGCGGGCCGGGCTCCTTCTCACACGCCCTCCGCTTCCCCGGGCGCCTCCCTTAGCCTGTCGGACCGCGGGCCGCAGGAAGGGCATTTATCCAGGCCCACGGCAAACTTTGAAAACCACGACAGTGTCGCCAGAAATGGCTTTCCTGTCTGGGATGGGCTGGGCCGGCTCGCACAGCAGGGTCAGCACGGGTGGGTAGGGTGGGTGTCTGTCTCGCCCACCTGCAGATGTGGTGTGGCTTTGTAGCCCTTTCTTGGAAGCGCAGCACTGTCTACGTGGCTCCCCCAGTGAACCCCGTCTGCTTTCCTTTAGGAAGTGCTACTTAAGAGGGCAGCGGACCTCGTGGAAGCCTTGTACGGGATGCCCCACAACAACCAGGTAGGTGGCTCCCGCCTCCACTCTCCTGCCCCTCCCTTGGTGACCGGCATCGCTGGTGGTTGGCTGGAACATTCTGGTACACGCTTTCTGGGCACACGCGTGTGTCACGATGACGGCTCAGCCAGAATCTTAGGAGAGAGGCTTCCTGTGAGTGTTTTACACTAAGTGTCCAGGTAGATAATGACGAGTTGGTGACAGGGCTCAAAAGTCAAAAGGCTTCTCCAGGAAAGGACACAGCTTTGAAATCTGCCCACAGTGGTCAGTGGTGGGTGGGCTAGGTTGGGTGCTGCTGGGGCTCAGTGGAGCAGAGGGGCACCCCACCGCTTATCCCTGCCAGCCAGGGAGTCTCTAGGGAGCAAAGACCCTCTGACGGTGGACCCAGGTTTTGGAGTCCGGTGCATCCACTTCCCTGGTGGTCCCAGGAGCATCATCCCATCATTTTCCTAAGGGAGGTTCCTTTCCCATTAAAAAATAGGTTTTGTCTCAGTCTGACCCAAGGGACGGTGGAATGCCACCACTGTGTCCCTGGCCTTGCGTGACAGGCTCCGTGTCCCCTCTAGGAGATCATCCTGAAGCGAGCTGCTGACATTGCTGAGGCCCTGTACAGCGTGCCCCGCAACCACAACCAGATACCCACCCTGGGCAACACCCCGGCACACACCGGCATGATGGGCGTGAACTCCTTCAGCAGTCAGCTGGCCGTCAACGTGTCGGAGACCTCGCAAGCCAATGACCAAGGTAGGCCACCATGCCAGGCAGACCCCTCCGGGACCCGTGGGGTTGGTTGGGGCCTTAGCTGCAGTTGAAGGTGTGGGCCCTGCTGGGGAGTGCCGCTCATGTTCTGTCCCCTCCGGCCCGGCGGGGTCATCCTCTCAAGGGAAGACCTTGCCACACACCCTCCAGCCAGTACTGGGCAAAGAAGGCCCGGAGAACCCAGTGCTAGTGCTAGCAGCCCCCTCCGCTGCTGCTCAGCTCCCTGGTATGACAGAAGCTTCCTTCAGCTGACCCATAAGTGACTTTGCGTCCCTTGATAGGCTGGGCTGAGCCACAGGCCACCTAGAGCAGGAAGCCAGAGGAGCTTCTTGGCTATGCTGCAGGGCTGGGATCTGGACTCCAAGTTTGGAACGCCTTGGTGGAGAGAAACCCCGTTTCCCCACCCTGCGCCTATCCCAGAGGACCGTGACCTGGGCCCACCGAGGTCACTGCCGCATGTCTTTGAGCTGGTTCTTTGAGTCCACTTTGGTCCATTTCCTCTTTAAAAATGGTGCAGGCAGTAATCTCAGGACCACCTCCACCGTGCCGCTGGGTCCGATCCTGCTCATCCACACTCCTGTGGCGGGAGAGAAGCTACGTGCCCCGCCCCGCCCCCACTCACAGAAATAGCAGCTGTAAGAACGAAGACCCCTAAAACAGCCTCTGCAGGGAAGTTACGGCCACAAACAAGCTCCCCCTGTCAGCCCTGGCATTTGAAGGTCTGCAGAGGCTGGAAGTTCAGAGAGTGTGGGGGGACAGGCCAGGAATCCGAGCTGTTGATAATTGCTTCTAAAGAGAACCGTGAAAGCAACTGACGGTTAGATCGAAGTGCGCCTTGGCCGGCTGTCGAAGCCAACAGAGACAGAGGGGCCCGCCGAGGAGACAGCCGCCTAGGGTTGGTGTGATAAGGTTATCTGAGCTGGCTGGAAGCACTAGAGCGAGAGGCAAGTGTAGGGTCAATTAAAAATGTTTAATATATGGTATAGGTTCTCGGGGAACCCCCCCCCCCAAGTGTCTGTCGCTGATAATAATGTTATTTTTGGCCGGGGGGGGATTTCAACAGTCGGCTACAGTCGCAATACAAGCAGCGTGTCCCCGCGAGGATACGTCCCCAGCAGTACTCCCCAGCAGTCCAATTACAACACAGTCAGCACTAGCATGAATGGATATGGAAGTGGCGCCATGGCCAATCTAGGGGTCCCTGGCTCGCCTGGATTTCTTAATGGCTCCTCCGCTAACTCTCCCTACGGCAGTAAGTGTCTGTTTTTGTCACACGTCATCACGCACATTCATATTCACTACGAGGTCGAGTGTGTGCATTGCTTGGATGTTCTGTGATGTGAGCTACTGGATAAAAGGAAGGGTGGCCCCAGAGGCTGGGCGTCCCAATGACGACCGCAAATTGACCTAAAGGGGCCCCAACGCCATTGCATTGGCAACCAAAACAAAATCGGAATGAAACGGGGCTGCTCGATTGGAAGAGCGCGTCCAGCACTCAGTGTTTGCCTGTTATCCAGAGAGTGGCCCAGCCAGAAGCATGTCGTGTCCTGTTTCGTGGCCCCTCCCTGTCCGGGGCGAGCCCGCGCGTGCTGACCGTGTTTGCTTTGTTGCAGTAGTGCCGTCCAGCCCCACCATGGCAGCCTCTTCGGTCACCCTCCCTTCAAACTGTAGCAGCACACACGGCATTTTCTCATTCTCACCTGCCAATGTCATCTCCGCAGTGAAACAGAAGAGCGCCTTCGCGCCTGTGGTCCGGCCCCAAGCCTCGCCGCCTCCCTCCTGCACCAGCGCCAACGGGAACGGACTGCAAGGTGAGGGCGGTGGGGGGCAGCGCGGGCCCTCCTGGGACACGTTGTCAGACTCCTCGCATGGCCTGCGGCATTGCATGTGCTCCATCGGCCCACACCCGCCCCCCAGATCCATGCGCAGGATACCCATTCATTGAGCCCCAACAAGCACCGGATTCTGCCTCGTGGTTTTGGTCCACCTCATCCTCCCCAGATGACCTAGTGTCCTCCTGGTAGAGAGCGCCTGTCCCCCGACGTGTGAGGGGAGAGGGGGTGTGGTGAACACAGCCATGGTCATTTTCCGTCCCACTGTGCACTGGGCCTTCAGCCAGTCCTGGCCCTTCCCGGTCCAGGGCATGGCCCTGCCTGTATCTCCCGGGCTTGCTGCTGCCTGTGGAGCCATCTCCGATCTGCCCACTCTTCTTGTCCTTGTCCTGAGGCCCAGCCTTCCTCCTCAGTCTCGCCCGGCAGACGACCCGTCCACACGGCTTTGTCGTCCCTTGGCGAAGGGTGTGCCTTTTCCAAGCCCAGGGCGCCGTGTGCGTCGGTGCTGGGCTCCCGGCCTTCCGCGGACAGGGATGGAGTTTCCTGAGTGTTCTCTTTCACTTCCGAAGGAGAAGGGCTGCCCCAGGGCGTGGGAGGCATCGCTTGCCTGGGCCACGCGGAACGGGCACCCAGCGCCCGCCCAGTGCCTGGGCCTTCTGGGCAGGGCGGGCATGTGGCCCCTGACTGTGCAGCAGACAGAGCTGCGGGGGTGCCCCTCGGCCTCGTGAGCTTGCGTGTGGCTCGTGATGTACTGAGGCCCACAGGCACTTGAATTAAGTGGCCGTCGTCTGGCCTCTTTCAGACACCACCTTTGGTATATGCTCCTCCCGGTGAAAATCAAATCCAGTTACTCCTTTAAAAAAATGAATCCATTCAACCAGTATTTACTGAGCGCCTACTATGTGCCAGGCTCTCTGCTGGGTGCTGAGGACGTAGCCGTGGAGAAGACAAACTGGCCCTTTTGTGAAGTCGGTGGCATATTTCACTTTGATGAACTAATGCTCAAAAAAGGAACTGGAAAGGTATCCGTGATTTGAAATCATTGTCTCACAACCTCTGTCAGTGTCTGAAGGGACGCCCAGGCCCCCAGGCGCCGCCGACTGGCCTCTGCGCCATCAGCGGGCATCAAAGCAGCATTGCTTGGCAGGCAGGTGGTGAGGAGCCAGGGCCTGTCTGCGGACACGGCGTCTAGGCCGACCGAAAGATGGTGCCCCTGGAGCAGTGTGTACGTACACAGGCCTTCCAAACCATAAAGTTGTAACGGTGAGTCGGAGATAAATTAATATTGTTGGAATTAATGAACTGAGAAATTGAAGCTCACATCACTACATGAACAAATGTGTTAATATGTTATACATAAATTAATGAGAATGATCATTCTGACAAAAATTAAACAACACTGGAGTTAAAAGAGTTTAAATTACATTCATGCCGGGAGTTCGCTGGGAAGCTTCGACTGCACTTGGTATCTCAGTGCCAAGTTTCTCTTAGACTCTGAGAAGAGCGCAGAGCTCCCTGAAGCCGTGCTTGCCTCGCGTCTCTCCATGGCCCTTGGCCTTGAGACTCGGAGCAGGTGGGCCCTGAGCAGCTTTGACCAGAGAGCCCCTGACTCACCATTACGCTGCAGAACAGTTAGCAGGCGGCCAGAGCCAGGCCCAGAGGCAGAGGGAAACCGAGACGAGTCTGGTTTCCATTTAAGGAGAAGAGCAAGGCCTTGGCCGGTGTCACAGCAGTGACCAGGTGGGTTCCCATCTCTGGACAGAGGGGAGTCCGGGCCTCCACTTGCTTTGTACAGAATGCCAAGATGTGTGCACATTAGCGGGCTTTTTGTTGCACACGGAGTGTCAGAAGCTTCTCCCTTTTGCAAAGGAGGTCTGTGGGGGAGCTGCCTGTGGGGGACCCTGTCGCCCACGCACCCCTGCCCCGTGAGGTTGATGTAGGTCTCCCAGCACCCTCGGCCACGCCCCAGGCTGGTCAGTGGAGGACTGTGCAGAGCCTCCCTTCTTGTTGACCAAGGCAGAGGGGCGCGCCCAGGCCCCGCGGAGGGAGTGCGGGTGGCGGCCAGCGGTAACTGCTGTCTCCTTCTCTGTTGCAGCTATGTCTGGGCTGGTAGTCCCGCCCATGTGAGGGACTCTAGTTTACCTTGCGCAGCACCCAGCATCCCAGGACGGACTTCAGGGGACACGTGTAGTATGTTAAGACATGCTGAGGAAACTATCTTCAAAAAAATCAGCAGCAGTTGAAATGCTACAAAAGACTTTGTTCAAAGATTTTATTTAAACTATGAAGAATCGACATGCAACCCACCTGCTCTTCATGAACAGTTCCATCTGACTGACTGAACTCTCTCATATTTTCACACTTCTCAGTCCTGAAGAATAAGGAAAACAAAGCAGCGCCTATTTTGTATAAAGTTTCTGACTCCGTCTTGGCTGTGTAGTGCTATCTGTGTGGAGAACCTTCATGAATGCACCATTTTGATGACCATGAAACACTGAGGAAAAATGCCTCCAGACATTTTGTCTGTACTCATACTTAGATTCACAATGGTTGTGTATCTCTATAATGTGAAATATTTTTTTGTGGTGAAAAAAAGGGGGCCAAGGAGGTATGAGCCATCAAACTGGAACAGAGGATGACTACATGGTTAGGAGAATCTGGGGTGGCCGGGAGGGGGGAGGGTTTATCATTGCTTACCTTCATCTTAATGAAACGAAACTTTGTAACTTATTGTAGTTAGAAATTGTAACTTTGATATTGAATTCTCTTGCCTTCAACAAGCACACTGACAGAGAAAAGATGCTACTGTCTGTTGGTTCCAATATTCTCCCACTGCTAGAGCTTCCTGTTAAGCGAGTGCGGTCTGCAACATTTTTTCAACTTTTGCTAGCACTGTATACTATTGCATTCTTAGGCTACTGTGAGGTCTATGTTTCTTGTACCAGAAATTGTCCTTTTGACTTCTAGATCCTTCTTCCCTGTGTTTTGTATGTGGTTATAAAATTGTAGACTTTTGTGATTTTGCCAAAGTTGTAGCTAAATATTTATACACTTGTCTTGAATTTTTTTCAGATCCACTTAAATATTTAGAAAAATGAGTTTTATTCCTTATGTGTCTTATAAGGGATAAAACGGTCTCCATCCAACACTTACTTTACCATGAACACTTGCAGTTGCTAAGGGACTTTATTTTGTAACATATCAATTATAAATATTGTATTTATCTTGACATTTTGTACATTGCTTTCCCACTTTTTTCTTTTCCTTGTGTGTTTTGGTTTTTGATCACGCCCGGTGTGGTGACGCCGGGAAGGGATAAGCCAAGAACTCTTTGACCTGTTTTGTTAGATGAACCAGTGTCCTCACATTTCATTTGTACTTCAAATGTTTGCTATTGTTTAGACTTTCCATTTTTTTTTTATTATTTTGAGTAAAAGTCAAATTCATTGTTTATTTTTATATTATTTTTAAGTTATCTGAACAAATACTTTTGAAAAAAAAAGTTTGTTGTATAGTCAAAGCAAATCGGTGCCACCGGCCGCGACAGATCCTAGTAGACCCCGTGCATGTGGAGCGGCCGCGGAGAGGCGACGCCATTTGGGGCTGTGTCCTTATTTTATTTTTTTGTAGAATGTACAAAGTCATTTTAGCTGCCACCCATGACTTCGCCACATAGCTGAACTGTGTTTACTGGAAAAATTCAGAGGCCTAAAGTTTAAAATAAAATTTACTTCTGATGTTTTAATTAAAATGTTTGCCACATTAACTTCTCTGATGCCTTAAAAGTGGACTTCTTTGAAAAACTTCTGTGCTATTTTATCACAGGCTTACACCACAATTATTAATCGGTATTTTATTTGGAGATTTAAGATGTAAAATGCACACACACACACACACACACACACACACACAATAAAAGCACAAACCTCCTGTCCGTAGGTCGCTCCTTTCCGGGTCGGTCTCTGCTGCTTTTCGCACCCTTCCAAGCCCACCCTGGATTCAGAGGTCAGGGGCAACCCAAATCACTGCTGGTTTTAAATTTTTTTAAACAACATTTTTGTGGTCGGATTCAACAGCACCGTCTGTGCTTTTTAAACTGGAATGACCTCCTCAGACACTGTGCCCGTAGTGCCAAACCCACAGTGAGACCAAAAGGGTCAGGACTTTTGTTCTTTGTTCTGTTCTGTTTCGTTGTTTTTTTTTTGCTTTTGCACTAAATGCTTCGCAGACACGGCACAGCAAGCATTTTGCAAACTGCCGCAGAAATCAAATTTAAAATTAAAGGAGGGACTTTTTAAAACTTTTTTGACAAACAAATAACAATGCACAACTTAGAAAGTGTTCATTCAAGGGACTCAATAAAATAAACAGACCATCCCCAGCAGTCGGCGGGTCACGCTCCAGCACGTGACGGCCGACAAGGCTTAGCTACGTGGGAAAGCCTGAGAAGTCACTTTGGAACTAAATTGCCTCCGTGTTATTTTGTATAAGTAAAGGTTTAATCTAGAAAGAGCTCACGTGCACATGTTAAGGACGCCCCGCGCGTGTCCTCACTGCACTCGGTTTTGTTTTAGATCGGTTAGTCGACGCCCTCATTGCTTCACTGTCTCGAAATTGAGCGCTTCACTAAATGGTAGATTTTGCTGTCGAAGACCCTACAATAAGATTGTTTTATCTGTACATTTTTTCAGATATTTAACTGTATAAAATGTTCATTTTACACAATATTTAATTAAAGTATTTCTTGTCTGTGAATTTCACCTTTGGTGATTTTATCTGTTTTGATTATTAAAATGACTGACACACGCGCCAGTTCCCTTGGAGGTTTCATTTGCACATCCTGGTCCCGGAACCAAGTCTCGGCCAAGGTCAAAACGATCCTTCCAAGCACCTGCCACAGAGATACCTGTTCTCAGTGCCCCCACCTGCCTAGAAGCATTCAGCAAACACTTCCCAATGCGGCCCCCGAGACGCCATCTGTGTGCACGCTGTCCTAACATGTGTAGGTCTGACTGTGTGTGTGCCCGGATGCGGGGGCTGCAGCACACTGGGTGGCCCATCTCTGAGGATGCAGATGGTCCTGAGGCTGACCGCCCAGCCCTCGGCTCCTGAACAGGGGCCTTGGGGGTACAGAGCACCCCTGCTGGGTTTTCCAGCTGTGCCCCTCTGTCTCCATTGCTGGGCCCACTTGGGTAAAAGCCAGGCTTGAGGGAGCACGTGCAGGCAGTGCTGGGTGGGCGGGCAGAGGCCGGAGCACCCAGAGGTCACCGTCCTTTGCATCCAGCTCAGGGACACGCCCTACCCTGGGCTCTGCACCAACACTGCCCGCGTGCTTAGGTGTAGCCAAATGCGCCGGCTCTAATGAGGTCAGCCATCCGTGCAGGCTCTAATTTACACAGCTTCTGCAAGTTTCCTCCCCCCGTCCCCCTCACTCAGGATTTTCCATTTTCTCCTCAATGAAAGGCTGGTTTGCATGTTTTGGCTTGCAGCTTTATAACACATACACACAAGTGTGATCTAAATTAGTACTCACAAATGTCATCTTAATTACTTGTTCTGCTGAGCAAAACAGGAAACAATTATTCAAAACATAAAGAAACTTGTGAATACCTTTTTCTCCTGTCAATGACAATCAGGTCCCTTTACGTTCTGGTTCCAGCCTTAAAGAGACAGTAAAGAGGCTGGCTGGTAGGATATAAACTCACCGCTGGCTCTCTCCCCACGGCCCTCCCTGCAGCCAGGCTCCTCACCAAGCCTCCAGGGTTGGGGAAGTTGCTACCAGCCGTGGGCTCCTTCCCAGTGAGCTGGTACCAGGAATGTCCACTCCTTGGAACTGGCCCATGTAACCTGGGGGTAGAGAGAAGTTATTTCATGTTTGTGCTTCAAATCAGAATTGCATTCTCTCAAAATGTATGCCAATTATTGTCAGGCCACCTTTTAAGGTCTTTCAAGCTTTTAAAGATTATTCAAAGCACTTGAAATGGGCTTCAATCTAATGCCTCATTTCATTGCATTAAACAGCCTAGTTAATAAAGAATCAATATATTCAAAGGGCAAGGTTATCTTTTGTCTATAAGGGGTGGTGTCATTCTGAACCTTTTATAGTTCAAATGCTGAAAAAGACCTCATGAAATCTATACTCATCAAGTGGGTCAACGAGAGCAATAAAGAGCCTGAAAGAAGAGAAAGGCCGCCCTCCTCTAAAACAACTCCAGGCCTTATCTCCCTGCTTGGAGCGCCCAAAGAAGGCCTCAGAAAATGTCAATTTCTCATCAAGACAAGAGGCCATGATGATCATTTTTTTCCAGAGAATACATACAATTAAGAGAATGCAGAGAGGCGGCCACCATGGTGATTTGTAGCTCCTTCTGGCCCCATGAGTTGCAGCTCCCTCCCAGCAGATAAAAAGGGTTGTTGATAACTAAAGTGTCAATATGCCAAAGAGCGATTTTTGAATGTGAGTCCTTGTGCTTTGAGCTCGCCGGGCCGATCCCAGGCCTGATAACAGCCCAGCTGCCAACAGACACCACGGGTTGGCCCTCACAATTAATGCCACGAATAAATCACACAAAAGAGTTGGGACGCTTTATACTCGGTGAGACAATCCCCTGTTCTACCCTTCAAGGATTCCTTTTATGTTGGAATAAGGTTGCTTTTAATGAAATTTAAACTCATCAGAGGAAATCAAAAACCTCCAATCAGATTACAAATTGATTTTTTGGTCATTTGTCATGTCCCAGTGTAGAGCCGCAGGTTTCACAGGGAGTAAGTGGCCGTTCTCGGGCTGAGAGCAAGGATGGACCCAGCTCCCACCCACCCTACCCTGCCTGCGTTCAGAGGGGAGCAGGCAACAAGCAGAAGGTGGCTCTGGACCTGCACAGACTCCTTTGAGGTTCTGGCTGAGCCCAGCCCGCCAGTCCCCACACACTGACCCCATGACGAGGACAGGGGCCAATCAGCTCGGAACCAGCCGCGGCGTGACAGCCTGGGGAGGGTGCCCTCGTCAGAACAGAGCAGGTCCCAGGCCTGTCTGCACTCAGGATCCTGCCCGCCCCCAGAGACGCGCTCTCCCGGCTTGGTCTCCACCCCACGCTCTTCCCCACACCGTGGCTAACTGCAGGACAGGCCCGAGAACTGCCCAGGGCACCCAGTTCCAGGAACCAAGAGCTCGTGAGCTGAGCAGGAGGAGACTCTGGCCAACTCCTCCCAGGACAGCCAGTCTCCATCCATCCAAACACGGGCGTTCTCCTGGGCAAAGCCTGCCTTTACCCAGGCTGCTGTCGTGGCCTCTCCTTGCAGCCATTGGCCACCGGCCCCACCAGAAGCTCTCATGCGATCCCTGTGCAGACTTGAGCTGTTAGGGGACCACGCGCAGCCATGCTCTCCTTAGCTCTCGCCCCTGCGGCAGGGCAGCCATTTATGGCTGGGCAGTCAGACAAGGGAAGCAAATGTCCCGCCGAGGATCTGGGACTTGTGTGAGTCTGGAAGGACAGTTTGTCCCCACTGGAAAGACGGGGGCCAAGGAAAGATGAGGCTGCTTCCCGAGGGAGTGAACATAATTTCTGATTCAAAACTCCTTGGCGACCACCTTTTAAAATGCAATCCCTAAAGATAGCAGAATATTACACATTTTTCCAACAGCAAATACTCACCTTTACAGTGCCTGGTGGTTTGCAGACCACTTTGCATCAGACTGTGTGGGGGCCGGTGCTCCACGCCCAGGTGACGAGACTGAAGTTCAGCAAGGTTGGTGGCCAGCCCATGTCACAGGCTGTAATAACCAGGGCCAGATGCCAACTGAAGTCTCCAATCTCCAAACCTTCTTCTTTCCCACCAACTTAGGTTCCATATACCTCAGGAATTACAAAAGAGATGCGATCTGGAGGGAAGGGAAGAGACTGTGCTTCCCAGGAAGATTCCGACCAACCCACTCCAGGGACCAGAGGGTGGGAATCTGCCCAGCCACCCGGACAGCTCTAAGTGGAAACCAGCTTATCTAGCAGAGGTGGGGGGCTCACAAGGGCCTCATTTCAGGACACAACAAATACCACACAGCCACACTCCTAAGACCTTGGGGTGAGGCTCATCTCCCTGGGGTCTTCACGACTCCCAGGAGGCCTCCAACTCTGGTACCCTGCACTTGTCCACCCTCTGCCTTGGGTTGACCCATGCCTGCACACGGGGCTGGTGGACCAACACCTGTGCATGCAGGTGCCTTTGGTTCATGCAGCATGTGTGGCACACCAAGCTGTCACATGGCACAAGTGTGGGAGGATGGTGTCGCTCAGGGCCAGAGGCAGCTCCAGAGGGGCTGGGCCATGAGGGTCAGCCTGGTGACAAGGCTCAGCACAAGTGAGCTGCTGTTTGGTGTGGCAAGATGATGGTGGGAGTGGAAATGGGCCAAGGAGGGGACACGAGGAGCCATTGTTTTAGTGGCAGAGTTAGAATGCATTACAACAAAGTCAGAGGTGTCGACAGAAAAAGAAATGAAGGGTCAGAAGGGACCGTGGGCATCGCCCACTAAGCTGTCTCAGCAGACGGCTCCCCTACCGACACTGTGCTGAAGGCAGGCCGTGAACAACAGGGACACTTGGCCATTGTGGGCACGACCCATTAGCTAAGGCTGAACCCAAACCCAGGTCTCCACCAGAAAGAACCGAGTTCTTTACTGCCCCAGGCCACTATTAGGGGCTGGCAGAACACAGGGCTGGGCTGGATGGAACCTCAAGTAGAGAGAAAAAAAGGCCTGCCACAATTACATCAGAGGGGTCTTTTCCTAATATACCACGAGCATTTGCAAATCAATAAGACTTGATGAACACCCTAAAGAAGAAAGGACAAATCCAGTCAATTCACAAGGGAACAATAGAGGTGATCAATGAGCTTAGGAAATGATAATCAATCTCACTTAAAAATACATACCAAATTGAAATAATAAGTTGAAAAAAATTTTCACGTATTAAATTAGAAAAATTTCTCTTCAAAGCTAATGCTCAGTGCTGTTAGCGAAGAATGGACATTCTCATACAGTCCTCAGTAGGACAGCAAGGGGCAACACCCAGCTGGACCGCAGTCTAGGACCATATCCAGTGACCTCAGATTGTTCATGACCTTTCTGCTCATGGACTCTGCTTCTAGAACCAATCCTGAGGAAACCATCAGAGATTAGACAAAACCTATGGACACGATTATTCACTGCAGTAATCTTTATTAGAAATTTGGAAAGTATCCAGACGACTAAAAACAGGAATTACCCATTATGATAGAGTCATATAATGCAATATTATATTGTATTAAGCCACTGATATCAAGACTGTGAAATTTATTTAATGAAATGGTGAATATCAATGTCACAAAGTGATTCAAGGATACACTACTGTGTATATGACATAATTCCAATTTGTGAATTTCTAGAGAGAAGGCAAGAATAATACACGTGTGTATTCATGTATACATATGAATACTTGTCAGAATCATAGCAAAACTAAGATGGTATCCTGAGGGGTAAAATTAATACATTATATCCATATTTTCCAAGTTTTCTGCAAAATAAGCATGTGGGTTTATGTTTCAGAGTACACTGCTTACCATGTCACACGTGAGGAGAGCTCATCTCCAGGCTTGTAGGGGGACTGAGGCCTTTAGAGGGAAGAATAACCCATCCTGTCTCCCCCAGCTGACTCCTGGAGCTTGTCCACTCTTGCTGCATTGGTACCTTGGACATGGTGCAGACCCTGCATCCTGCAGAGGTTCTCACAGGGCACGATGAGAGTGGGTGAACCTCAAAGGAATTGTGAATCACCCGAGACACTTCCAAAAAGTCCTATGGTCTTATTGTTGCCAGCAATTAAAGAAGATCTAAATAAATGGGAAAACATCCCATGTTCATGGATTGGAGACAATGCTGCTAAGATGGCAATACTCCTCAAACTGATCTATAGATTCAGTGTGATCCCTTTCAGAACCATAGCTGGCTTTTTGTAGAAATTGACAAGCTGGTCCTAAAATTCATGTGGCACTACACCAGACACAGAATAACCAAAACAATCTTGGAAAAGAAGAAAAATTAGAGAATTACTACTTTTTTATTTCAAAACTTAATACAAGCCATAGTAATCAAGATGGTGTGGTACTGGCATGAGACAGACTCATAGATCAATGGAATAGAATCGGGAGTTGAGAAATAAACATATGTCTCTATGATCAACTGATTTTTGACAAGAATGCCAAGACCATTCAATGGGAAAAGAGCAGACTGTCCAACAAATGGTGCTAGAACAACTGAATAGCCACAAGCAAAATAAAATGAATTGAAAATTACACTTTTACCTCATAGTCTATTCAAAAATTAACTCAAAATGGATCAAACACCTACATGTGAGAGCTAAAACTATAAAACTCCTAGAAGAAAACACAAGAGTCTCTTCATGACCTAAGATTTGACAATGCATGAGACACAAATTTACAAACTGTATTTTACACAACAGATATGACACAATTCTTAGATGTGACACCAAAAGCATAAGCCAAAAATCAAAAATTAGAAAAACTGTACTTTATCAAAATAAAAGAAATCCCTATGCTTAAAAAGACACTATCAAGAAAGTGAAAGGGAAACTCACTGAATGGAAAAGGTATTTGCAAATCATATATCTGATAAGGGACTTGTGTATGAATATATGAGGAACTGTTACATATCAATAGTGAAAAGACAGCTCACGTTGAAAAAGGGCAAATACTCTCAATAGACATTTCTTCAAGAAAGACATGAGTTCCAAGAAGCACATGAAGAGATGCTCAAAATCGCTGGCCATCACAGAAACAAAAGCCAAAGGCACAGAGAGGCAGGCTACACACCCAGTGGGCGCACGTGGTCAGGAAGGCAGGCAGGGCCTCATGTGGGGAGGGTGGGGGAGACCCGAACTCCACACTGCTGGTGGGACTGGGGGTGGTGCAGCAGCCTCAGAAACACCCCAGCACCCCTTCACATCATCAGATGCAGGAGCCCTGTTTGGGGAGATAGCTATGTTGTGGTTGACTACGGGCCATAGACATTTTTGGGCATTTCCGCCTTCTGTAGTCTCACGGGACTTGGCCTGGGATCTCGCGGGACTTGGCCCAGGATCTCGAGAGATTTGAGCCGTGACTCAGCAGATCGGGCTAGCGCCATTCCTGCTCGGGCGCATGGGATGAGACCTGAGAGAGAACGGACAGAGTTATCGCTATTGTATAGATATATTGTAGTTTCTTGTAAGAGTAGGTGTCTTGGTTTCTTGTGAGAGTGTGTATGTGGTGTTAGAAATTACAAGAGACAGAGAGAGAAAGATTAAAGAATTTTTTAGTCTCCATCCTGTCTCCCGACTCCTTCCCGTGGTGCCGCCATTCCGGGCTGCAAATCCCTTTCTGGCTACAACAATCAGACACAGAGCTGCCCCGGGACCCAGCATTCCTAGGCCTAGCATAGACCCGAGAGAGGGCAAAGACACACGTTCTCAGGAAAACTTGCACAGAGGTATCACTCACAGCCACTGAGGGGGGGGGAAACGACCCAAGCATCGCTGTGAATGAATTTTTACAATGTAGTCTATTCGTACAATGTTGTTCAGCCATAAAGGAGAGCCCTGCGTGAAGCTTGACGACATCGCGCTGAGTGAAAGAACCAATAACCAAACACATAAAGCAACCTTGGTTCCATGTATATGAAGTGTCCAGAGGGGACACGTCTACTCAGATGGAAAGCGGATGTGTTGTTGCTCAGGCCGGGGAGGATGGGAGGGTGTCAGCAAAAGAGTGCTGGGCTTCTTTGTGAGTTGATGGAACTGTTCTAGAATCGTGTGACATATCAAGTGAATACATTAAAAACCACCAAGTAGCACATTTGAACCGTAGCCCTGAAATGGGTGAGTTGTATAGTTTGTGAATTATCTCAATAAAGGTCTTATAAAAATAAAAAGCCTTGTGGTTTTATCAAAGCACAAAAGCATGAGCATTTTTGTTCATGAAGAATGACTCTTAAGGTTTTGGCATTCAGGAGAACCACGTTTTCTGGAGTACGTGCAAGGACTCTAGCCTCAGCTGACATACTGGATCTAGAGGTGCCCCTGATTTTGCCCTAAACAGCAAGGGCCTCCCTCATTCAGCTCCCTGTGAAGGGCTGCCTGGCACCCACCAACCTTAGCAGGAGAAGGTGGTCTTGCTGTCCCCACTCAGCATCTATCCCCAGGCCACTGAAGTGAAGGTCATGTCTCTGACACCTGCCTGGGTCAGGTAGGTCCAGATCCAGGCTCCCTCCAGGGCCCCAGATGCTCACTGCACCACTGGGCCCAGCTCTGGCCTTTCAAGGTCACCCTTGGTCCTTTGTGGGGTGCAGATACACAGGACTACTTCTCCAAGGTTACTTCCAAAGTTGAATTTTTCTTAAAGAACAAAAAAATCCTTCGAGATGCTTTAACAAACTCTTTTGTTACTTTCCAAACCCCCATAATACTCAGTCCTACCATTTAAAACAGATTAGTCCTTTTTTCTTAAATTTCGTTAAAATTCATCGCCTCATTAAGCTGGACATCAGGTATCTCAGTGAGCTCGCCCTCTGCGCCCTGCTCTAAGTCCCTCAGCACTTCCAGTGGATAGCAGTGGCTTCCTAACCAGTGGCTCTCTGCTGGCACAGCTGCCAGGGCGTCTTTTAAAATGCAAGACAAGCACCTCTGCTGTACCCTGAAGGCCTTCTGGTGGCCAAAGGACACCTAAGGCCGACTCTGCCCGTCCACTCCGCCTCCGTTGCTTCAGTGGTACTAGCTAGGCAGGGGCTCCTCAGCATGTACTCCATTTAGTGGAATACAGGCTTTATTAATTAAGTTCGGTATGGTCTCCCCGTGAGAACGTAAGTCCCGGGAGGAGAGGAGCGTGTGTGCTTAGGTCCTGTCGCACCCCATCCCCTCGCTTCTGCAAGGAAGTGTGTCCCTTCCCTTGTCTTCAGCCAAGGCGAGGGCTTTGTCTAGGTTCCGTGCACTGGAATTGGGAGCAAAGTTACATCTTTATTTTTACTAACTGCTGAAAATTTTAACATTTCCTTCCTTAGCAGATATAGGCAACAGACCACAGTTTTAGCAGACTGTCGATAGCTACCCTGACTTCAGAATTCTGGTCATTAGCAAACCTGCTCCTGGAGTTTGTAATTTAGTGCATTCATAATAAAGAAGCACATATATAATATTGCACATTTTATTTCTAGGGCTTTGATAACTATTCAATAGAATTGATTTTCTTTGATCTGATGTGTTTTACTTTATGCATCTGAAAACACGGTGCTGAGAAAGAGGCTCCAGCCCTCCCCAGACAGTGGACCCTGGATGAGGAGCTGCTTCTGCGCCTGGTGCTCACGGCTCAGCACCACACCATCCTGGCCCTTTGGGAGCCCATTTTGGGGGCCAGGGGTTCTGTTCAGTGGTAGAACAAGTTTGGCAGGTATGAAGCCCTGGGTTCCAATCCTTGGTAGAAAAGAAACCCAGCTCATTCATGACCTCACATGGTTTTACTCTTGACACCAGTGTTTGCGTTGGTTTACTATATGCACTCTTCAAACTGGGAGAAGTGAATGAAAGTGGCTCCTGACTAGGCCATCTCTGTGGAGGCTGGTGTATCCTAGCTCCTGATTCTGCAGGCATTACTGTGGGCCAGGTCCTGAGCCAGAAGAAAGGCAGGCATTAAACAGATAAGAACCCATGTTTTGCTTGCTTTCTTGTAATCCAGGCTTACTATAAAAATAAAAGCGATGAGTGTAGAGTGGGAGGGAAAGGTTAATCCTCCTCATCCCAGCTCTGCCCAAGCCCTTTTATTCCCAGATAGATCCATTGTTACCAATGGGCTGTCAATCTTTCCAGACCTTGTTTGAAGGACTTTATGAACAGGTAGTCATTCACACACAGTGCTAAAACCAAAAGATGGCTCACAACTTTAATATTACTCTCTTCACACTTCCCCCAATAACCTTTCCCTGTTAGTATCTATAGACCCATCTCATTCTTCCTAGTGACTGTAGAATAATCCACTGTATGGATGAAAATACTGAACCAGGCCTAGATTGAAAAATCCAGTATTTTTTGCTATTTGAAACAAATGAGTAGAAAACAAAAATTTTAAAGAGAGCATTAAAAAAGACACCATTTATAGTGGTGGCAGCAAAATATCACATTCATAGAAATATTTTCTTCTATTTATAGACATAAATTAAAGTTATTAAAAACTAGTACCCGGAAAGTCATAAAAAACATGGTCGAAAGTTTTAAAATCTAAATAATTTAAGGGATATACTATGTTCATTGATTCTAAGATGCAATATCATAAAGATCTAAATCAACCCCAAATTGATCTATAGATTAAACACAACCTTAGTAAAAATGTCAGTGGGTTTTCCTTGGTGGAAATTGATGAGCTATTCTAAAATGTACAGCGTACGTGGAAGTGGCTCAGGACAGTAACCATGATTTTGAAGACAAATAAAACTGGAACATTTAGCCCACCAGAAGCAAGACTTATTTTAAAGCTAGCATAATTAAGATAATGTTGATAGACTGAACGTCCATTAGGATGGGACAGAGTCCAGCAATGAACCCATGCACATGACAGTATGAGACTGGGTCAATGAGTGGTGTTGAGCTGGTTGGCAATGAAAAAGCAAATCTCGACCCCTACCTCACACCACACATAATAATCAAGTCCAGAAAGACCTGCAGCCCAATATAAAATATAGGGCAATAAAAGTATTTAGAAGAAAACATAGCAATATGTCTTTATAATCTTGCAACAGGCAAAGGAACACAAATAGGACCAAAAAACTCAAACCATGAAATACATTGATAAATTGTACTCCATCAGAATCAAGAAATACTCTTCTTTAAAATGATACCACCACGAGAATGAAAAGATAGGCTAGTGAGGGGGGAAAAACGTTTGCGAGTGTACCTGAGGAAGAACTCAACAGGATGTAAGATCTCCTGCACATCCTTAAAAATGTAGTGTTGAAAAATGGACGACCGACGTGAACTGGCAATATACAGAGATCCAGATGTCAAGTGGCCAGCTTCACTAATAGCAAAGTGGAAACTAAAGGCCACTACCCCTCCACAAGAAGGGCGAGGAGAGGGAGGACAGATGTGGGTCACGGTTGGTGGGATCACCTTTCTACGACCACTCTGAGCACCCATGGGTAGTTCTGCTGAGCTGGACACCACTGCAGGAGCCCTGTTTGGGGAGATGGCTAAGATTGTGGTTTACTACGGGCCATGGAGATGTTTGGCTGTTGCCGCCTTCTGTAGTCTCACGGGACTTGGCCCGAGATCTCGCGGGACTTGAGCGAGATTGCTGATCGGGTCTGTGCCATTTTGGTGGTGTGTGTGGTGCGTGTTAAAGTCGTTGTTAGAGCCAGAGAGAAAGGTTATCAAAATAAAAAAGCTGTTTGTTTCCAGTTCGCCTCTGAACTTCTTCCCGCGGCTTCGTTGCTCCAAGCGGCCATCCCTTCAGGCGGCAACACACCACGACTCAGACGTCCACTGCTCCGTGTGTGCCCAACAGGCACAAATGCTCTGACAAAATACATGCTCAAAGATGACCCCAACAGTATGTCTAATAGCGCCCAACTTGAGATGTCCACAGTGGTAAAGGCAGAAGTAAAATGGCCATCATCATACATCACAGACATGCCACTCCATGGGAGTCACACGCATCCACAAAGGTGACCCTCACCAACACAACACGGACCCCAGAAGCAGGACACAAGCGGACACGCCATGTGATTTACGTCGTGTCAAAACCCGGCATATTTATTCACTGTATGAAAATTCAGAACTCGGGTCGCCTGGTTGGGGCAGGAGTTGGAGGTGGGACGGGTCCTGGTAGAAGGCCTGGCGTGATCCGGGTTTGCTCGCTCAGATTCCACAGAGCCGAGTGCGGAGGGTTCTTGCGCTTCACGGTAGCCACTGTCCACCTCCACGGGGAAGATTACGTTAGAAAGTGTGACTAGAAACTCCCTGGCACTGGTGTCTCTGGGCACACATCCGCATCTGCAGGCAAGAGCTCCGGGGTGGGACTGTTGACTCACTCACTTTTTAAACGTGTGCTTTAAATCCAGGTGGCTGCCAAGCACTCTCACTAACACGTGAGCAAAGATCTGTTTACCATACCTTCACCCATACTCGGTAGAAACATTCCTTCCTTTAAAAATATCTACTGTCACAAAAGGACGAATAATCTAGGAGTCCACGTCTATGAAGCACCTAGCATAGTCAAATCTGCAGAGACAGAAAGTAGAATGGGGATTCCAGGTGGAGGAGGGGGGTGGGAGTTAGTGTTACGTGGGTCTAGAGCTTTGGTTGGCAAGATGAAGGGTCCTGGGGATGGGGGAGGTGATGGCTGCACAGCCCTGTGGCTGTGCTAAATGCTACCAAACCATGCACCTAAAAACGGTTCCAATGGTCAGTTTTATGTCATGCACAGTCTAGCACCAGAAATACGTGGACGGGGTGCCTATTTGGTGCCAGATGCTGTTCTAGGTGCGGGGACACAGGTCTGAGTGAGGGAGACATTGCTGTGCCTGGTGGACATTGCTGTGCCTGTTGGACCTGTGACCTAGTGAAGCTACCTCCAGTCAGACACTGTGGCCAGCTCCACTGGTGACAATGGTGTCATTGCCTTTTCTAACTACGAGAAAGGTTAGCATACTTCCACAGATTGGTGGCCCATTTGTTCTCCCTCTGTGAACTGCCTGTTGGTCTTGTTGCCCATTTTGGGGGTGTTTGTCTTTTTCTTGGGATTTGCAGGTGCTCTCTGTAGCAGATGGCTGCTACCTCTTTGTCCACATTTCAGGTGTCTTCTGTGAGCCCAGGAGCCGGGCTTCTCTGCCGGTCCTCGCCCACCCCTGGCAATCTGCAAGTCTGGTGTGTGTGTGTGTGTGTGTGTGTGTGTGTGTGTGTGGTGTGTGTAGGATGACCATCTCCATCCTGAGATTTAAAAACAAAATTATCTTATATTTTATTGTAGCACTTTGATAGTTTTCATAGTTTTAACCTTTAGTTCTTTAATCTCTCCAGGGTTTAATTTTATGTTTGATATAAGGAGAAATTTAATTTTATTTTTTTCCAGACAGGGAGCAAATTATCCCCAGACCATGGATTGAATAGTCAGCTCATCTTTACCACTGATTTAAAATATCACATTATTAGTTTCTAAATTCCTTTTTTCTTTCTTAATTCCCTTCTACTGACCTTTTTGGGTATTCCTTTCCAGATACCATTCATTGTTAATTCCTGCAGTTTTTAAAAATATATTTTTATTCCTAGAAGGGCAAACCTTTCTCTGAGTCTTTTAAAATTTTCTTGGCTTCTTTTCTGCAGTTATTCTTCTGTGTGATTTCAGAATCAGCTTGATACTGTGCAGAGCTTGCAATCTGGGGACGTTGGCTTCTTTACCATGCTGAGTTTTCCTACTCAGGAACATGGCGAGTCTCTGCTCCTTACTCCAGGGCTCAAGGGCAGCTGAGATAAGGTGTGCTCAGGGCCTTGAGAACGGACTCAGAGCATTGCTGGCCTGGGATGGCAGCAGGAAGGAGCGGCTCTGAGGAACGGGAGAGAAGCTCCTAGAAATCACATACTGCTTCATTTTGGAGAAACAAAGTTGAGGGATGAGTTTTCTGGGTGGAAGGAATGGTGTGTGCACCTGAGCCTGCAGAGACACCTGCAGTCTGGAGAGCAGGGAGATGCCCGTCACCCGGGCTGGCGCAGGTGCCATACCCCATCAGTCCCTGCAGACTTGGCTCTTCTCGGAGACATGGAAGAAGATGGGCTCATCTTTAGAAATGCTGGCATCTCTTTCTGAGGTTGATGCAGGACCATCATCCTGTAGGTCCTAATTACCGGGGAACCATAATTACATCACTGGGGCAGGAAGGACCCAGAATCTCAGATCCAGGGACCATCTGATCAGTGAGGGTCTCCACAGGTCAACTGGATCTGCCATCCACCTGTGGATGTGGGGCCAGGGAAACAGGGAAGGGGCCCAAGGCCACCATGGAGACAGTCATGCAAAAAGTCCACAGGGACCAACACAGCCCCAAGCTGGCTCTTGGAAAAGATTAGTAAGACTAGCAGGAGGTGGAAGAGGAAGCCCTGTGGTGCACCTTTAGCACCAGAAGGGTGTTGGAAAGATGCTGGGAAAGCACACATGCTAGTGAGCTCCGCAGCATGATTAGGTTCTTGGTGAAACTCAGCTCACCAAAACAGACACCAGAAGAAAGGGAAAATCTAAGAAGTCCTGTATCTTCTACAAAGCTGCAGCGTTTACGACCAAGTGGTGCTGCTGGAAGGACAGTCACAGGTCTGTGGAAGCATAAAGAGCCCAGCAAAAGACTTACACATATATAGTCACTTGACTTTTGACAAGGCACCAACACAATTCAATGGAAAAAAGAAATATTTTCTAAGTAATTGGATAACTATGTGGGGAAAAATCCCTGACTCTTACATTACGCCACTCAGAAAAATATAACTGGAGATAAGGACCTGTGAAAACTAACCATAAAAACTAAAACTATAGCTGGGTGTGGTGGCACACACCTGTAATCCCAGTGGTTCTGGAGGCTGAGGCAGGAGGATTGTGAGTTCAAAGCCAGCCTCAGCAACTTAGTGAGGCCCTAAGCAACTTGCGAGACCCTGACTCTAAATAAAATTTAAGAAAGGGCTGTGGATGTGGCTCAGTGGTTAAGCGACCCTCGGTTCAATCCCTGGTTCCAAAAACAAAAAAGCTAAAACTATAAAACTTCCAGAAAAAAAAAAAAAAAAAAAAAAAAAAAAAAACAGGAAAATATATTCACAACATTGGGATTTGCAAAGGTTTCTTAAGCATGGCACAAAAAACACTAATAATAAAAAAATGGATAAAAATCATATGATCATCTCAATAGATGCAGAAAAAGCATTTGACAAAATACAACACCCCTTTATGTTCAAAACACTGGAAAAACAAGGAATATCAGGAACATATCTCAACATTATAAAAGCTATTTATGCAAGGCCCAGAGCTAACATTATCTTAAATGGAGAAAAATTGAAAGCATTCCCTCTAAAAACTGGAACAAGACAGGGATGTCCCCTTTCACCACTGCTATTTAACATAGTCCTGGAAACTCTGGCCAGAGCAATTAGACAGACGAAAGAAATTAAAGGGATCCAGACAGGAAAAGAAGAGCTCAAATTAGCACTATTTGCTGATGACATGATAATATACCTAGAAGACCCAAAAAGCTCTACCAGAAAACTTTTGCAACTAGTAAATGAATTCGGCAAAGTTACAGGATACAAAATCGATACCCATAAGTCAAAGGCATTTTTGTACATCAGTGACAAAGCCTCTGAAAGGGAAATGAGGAAAACTACCCCATTTACAATAGCATCAGAAAAAATAAAATACCTGGGAATCAACTTAACAAAAGAGGTGAAAGACCTCTATTAAAAAAATTATAGAATACTAAAGAAAGAAATCATAGAAGAACTCAGAAGATGGAAAGAACTACCTTGCTCTTGGATAGGTAGAATCAACACTGTCAAAATGTCCATACTACTAAAAGCATTATACAGATTTAATGCAATTCCTATAAAAAATCCCAATGTCATTCTTCAAAGAAATATAAAAGGCAGTCATGAAATTCATCTGGAAAAATAAGAGACCCAGAATAGCCAAAGCAATCCTGAGCAAGAAAAGTGAAGCAGGGGGCATCACCATATCAGACTTTAAATTATACTATAGAGCAATAGTAACAAAAACAGCATGGTATTGGCACCAAAACAGACTGGTGGACCAATGGTACAGAATTGAGGACACAGAGACTAATACATATAATTTCAGCTATCTTATATTAGACAAAGGCGCCAAAAATGTACAGTGGAGAAAGGATAGCCTCTTCAACAAATGGTGCTGGGAAAACTGGAAATCCATATGCAACAAAATGAAATTAAACCCTTATCTCTCACCATGCACAAAACCCAATTCAAAGTGGATCAAGGACCTAGGAATTAGACCAGAGACAATACGCCTAATAGAAGAAAAAGTAAGCTCCAATTTCCAAGTAAGCTCCTAATTTTGGATTAGGCCCCAAGTTCCTTAATAAGAATCCTGTAGTGCAAGAATTATTACCAAGAATTAATGAATGGGATAGATTTAAACAAAAAAGCTTCTTCTCAGCAAAAGAAACAATCAGTGAGGTGAATAGAGAGCCAACTAATTGGGAACAAATATTTAATACGTGCACATCAGATAGAGCACTAATTTCTAGAATATATAAAGAACTCAAAAAACTTAACGCCAAAAAAACAAATAACCCAATCAATAAATGGGCTAAGGAATTGAAAAGACACTTCTCAGAAGAAGATACACAATTAATCAACAAATACATGAAAAAAATGCTCAACATCTCTGGCAATTAGAGAAATGCAAATCAAAACTACTCTAAGATTTCATTTCACTCCAGTCAGAATGGCAGCCATCAAGAACACAAGCAACAATAAATGTTGGAGAGGATGTGGGGAAAAAGGTACACTCATACATTGCTGGTGGGACTGTAAAATGGTGCAACTGCTATGGAAAGCAGTATGGAGATTTCTTGGAAAACTGGGAATGGAACCACCCTATGACCCAGCCATCCCACTCCTGGGTCTATTCCCAAAGGACTTAAAATCAGCATATTACAGTGACACAGCCACTTCAATGTTTATAGCAGCACAATTCACAATAGCTAGGTTGTGGAACCCACCTAGATGTCCCTCAGTAGATGAGTGGATTAAGAAAATGTGGTATATATACACAATGGAATTTTACTCAGCAATAAGAGAGAATAAAATAATGGCATTTGCAGGTAAATGGATGAAGTTGGAGAATATAATGATAAGTGAAGTTAGCCAATCTCAAAAATCCAAATACCGAATGTTTTCTCTGATATAAGGAGGCTGGTTCACAGTGTTGTTGGATGGGGGTACACAGGAGGATTAGAGGAACACTAGAATGGTCAAAAGAAAGGGAGGGGAAGGGAGAGAGCAAGGGGGAGGGGAAGAAAAAAAAAAAGGTGGTTGAATGAGATGGATATCATCATTCTAAAAGCATGATTGAAGACCTGAATGGTACTTATATACTTTGTATACAAACAGTTGTATGTAAAAAGATGCTATATATGTGCATTATGAATTGTAATACACACTACTATTACAAATTTTAAAAAAATGGAAAATTGTGGGGCTGCAGCTATGGTTCAGTGGTAGAGCGCTCGTCTCGCATGTGTGAAGCCCTGGGTTTGATCCTCAGCACCACATAAATAAAGGTATTGTGTCCACCTACACCTAAAAAAATTTTTTAAAAAAATGGTAAATTGGATTTCATGAAAATTTAGAAATTCTGATCAAAGGATACCACAAAGAAAAAGCAAAGCAGCTCACAATGGAAGAAGACAACGGATCGATGAGAAAAGAGCGTCTGCCCTCCTGGCACAGGTGAGGCCGGGCAGTGCCCAGCAGGACAGTGCACACTGTGGCTGGAGCAGGCTCGTGACAGCCCTGGGCCACTCCACTCCTGCGGCATGGCTGTCTTGTTTGCTCACTGAAGACTTCATTGGTGCCCGTGTCACAGGGTGGTGGCTGGAGGACATTGGTGCTCTTTTCCCCGAGGTAATTCAGCATGGAAACACGAGGAGGGGCACTCCTCCCGTCCCAGGGACAGGTGGGGACAGCTGTGCGTTTCAAGGAGCCGGCCCTGCTTCCTCTGGTCCCCGGATCTCCTGCCTGCAGCCTGGCAGGGGCCGCCTGGCTAAAGCACAAACACTGGCCTCCCGTGGGGGCCCAGGCCCCTCCTCGCTGCTCCCCGGTGAGTGGAGTGAACAGTGATGTCCCCTGTCCCAAAGCCCCAGGAAGTCCCATGTCCACAGCAGGGTCAGGCCTCTGCGGGGAGCCTGGGCTCAGCTGGCGGAGCACCTGGAGCTGCCCAGGCCCACGCACAAGATGGCCAGTGCTCGCCCCGTCCCCCACCTCTGAGCAGAGGCCCCGCTGGCCCTATCCAGTGCTGATTTGCAGGAAAGCTGCTGCACGCGGACAGGGGCGGGGTCTGCCAGCTGTGCAGTGGGGACCCAGGAGTGCTCGGGCACCAGCACCCGCTCTGTGGGGCGAGTGGGTGGCACTGAGGACGGAGCCCAGGAGCTCGCTACACTGAGCTCCGTCCCAGCCCTTTTATACTTCTGAGACGGGTTCTCACTAACTTGTGGAGGCTGGGATCGAACTTGTGATCCTCTGGCCTCAGCCTCCCGAGACCCTGGGATTACAGGGGTGCCACCACACCTGACACCAGAAACTACCGTTGACAGAAAGCAGGGCCTCTTGACATCAGCTCGACTCCCCCAGGCGGGGTGCTGCTCCCACGCTGTTTGGGGAGGTCCAGCCTGCAAGGCCTTCAGCACGGCCACCAGCAGTGGTGGGGCTCTGAGCTTGGTCAGAGGGGCAGAGCCAAGCTCAAACAGTGAGCTTTGCAGGGCAGGGCCCCCAGCACCTTCTCTGTGCTGTGTGACACACCTGGTGGTCTGCGACCAGTGTCTGCTTGGTCTTTTCGGGCCCTAACAGTCTACGGGCAGGGGGAGGGGAGAGGAACTGAAGAAACCTCAGAACATCAAGCCAGCCTGCAGCAGGCCCGCTGCTGACCCTGCACAGCCGCTTCCCATCCTCTGGCCACGACACAGTAGGTGGGCAGCAGGGACAGTGTGAGTGCTCAGGGGACGCTGGAGGGCCAACGTACCTCAAATTGTGGGAGATGGTCCCCTGACTCAAAGGGGGTGACACAGAAATAAAATCAGAAAGCCAGCCTTCCCCAGTTCCGTGGTTGCTCTCTCACGAACCTTCCAAGTGACTGACTTCCTTCTGAGGAGGGAGACAGGTGCATGGTGCCTGCAGAGGGCCCAGCGTCACCAGACCCAGGTCAGAGCCCAGGGCCCCTCTGCAGAGCAGAGACCTTAGGGAACTCACAGCCCAGAGCCCTCTCCAAGGTGGGGACAACAGGCCCACGGCAGAGGGTCTCAGCAGAGAGCACGGGTGCGGGCCTACTGCAGAGCACTCTGCTCACGGGATGCTGGGGCACGTGGCTGCCTCTCTGGGGGCATCGGGTGGCCTTAGACCACCTCCTGCCAAGGGATGACCCTTATGGGGAAACTAAGAAAGAGACAGAGAAGCAAAGAAATTAAATGAAGGATCTGAATGGGTTTCAGAGGAATTTCTATTCCAAAGGTAGGTTTTATGGGCAGCTAAAGCGTCTCCTTGACAAAAATAAGTTTCTAACGAGGAAGTCATAGAGCAACTTATGAAACCCAGGTGCTGTAAATCATCAGTGATGGCCGGTCTCCCGCTAGGGTCGCTGGAGAAAAGCAGAGACCAGGCAGCAGAGACATGGCTCGGGAACAGCAGACAGACCTCAAAAACCACAAACAGCTCTCGGACACTGGGAAGCTGCTGAGAGGATTTTTTTCCCTCTTTATAAACACCAAGGGACAGTCTGAGCATTACAGGCTGCTGGACTGAACTGCGAAAACAGAGGCAGCAGGAGGAGAGAGTCAGTGCGACCTGGCACCGCTCAGCTCCGGCCTCCGCCCTCAGCGGAGGAGGCCGCCCCGGTGAATGAGCAGGTTCAGGACTCGGGATGGCTGGGCACTTCCCAAGGCAAAGGAGTAGGAAGTAGGTGGGTGCCGTGGCCTAGCCTGCCACCCCAGCCACTCCAGAGGCTGAGACAGGAAGCTCCCAAGTTTAAGGCCACTCCGGGCAGCTTACTGAGACACCATTCCTAAATAAAAAAGAGGAAGGGCAGGGGTTGTGCTCAGTGGTAAAGTGCCCCTGGGTTCAATGCCCAGCACTAAAAAAGAACAGAGAAATAAGCAAGCATCCAGGAGAGGCAGCCTCCCCGCAGCCTCCCCGCAGCCTCCCCGTGGCTGAGGGTCCCATCCTAGACCAGCGGGAGCGGGAGCCAGGCTGCGGGGGGCCGGGTGGAGAGACGACCTTGCGAGGAGAAATACAAACATCACTTTGACATCCAGATGCCGCCTGTGCCACCCCCAAGAGCCTCTGCCCCCAAGAGCCTCTGCCGAGAGGCTGCCGCACTCTGTTGGGCTGCGGTGACAAAGCCCCTCCGGGAGCAGCTTGTGGACAGCAGAAGTCTGTCCCTCACAGTTCTGGAGGCGAAGTGCTAGACCGAGGCGCAGGTTGAGCCGGTGGCTGGGGAGGCGCTCGCCCGGACTCTCCGTCTTCACGGAGCGGAAGGGGCACCGCACTGACTAGTGCGCCTTATTAGGGCCCGGATCCCGTCATGGGGCCCCACCCTTGTGACCCAATCATCTCCTGACACCACCACCTTCAGGCTCGGGTTGCATCATACGAATTTGGGGGAAATGAGACATTTCGACCACGGCGAACTCTCGAGCCGCCTTAAAGAGCAAAGGCGGCTCCCCTGGGAACAAGGCCCTGTCTGCACCACACAATGTGCGGCATCTCCTGCAGACAGCCTCCCTGCGCGTGGGCTGAACAGACCCCAGACAAGGCCCTGGGCGGGCTGGGCCTCCTGTTGGACGGCCACAGTCCGCACGAGGCTCTGACTGCACTGTGGAACTGGCCCATCGCGACCCTGGCGCCCAGTCGGGTCAGAGACCGCGTGAGGTAGCGCAGACCTGGGTGAGAGGCCACAGAGGTGCTCACAGGGGGAGGGAGCAGGAAATGTATAACGTAGCGCACCCCAAGCCCCAGGTTGGTGCTCTGAGCAGAACCGACCTCAATCAGCCCGGGAAACCCACCCAGGGCTCGTCCTCGTGGACACGCCTGTCCTCGACGTGCTAAGACAGCCCCTCTGTGGGTGGCTTCCAGAACTGCAGAGCACCAGAGGAAGTCCCAGGTGCCCGTCCCCTCCACGCCAGGAGCCCCCACCCATCCACCCCGTCCTGCTGCAGTCTCGGTTCTCCCTGTGGGGTGAGCGGCAGCTGGAGGGACAGAACAGGTTTCAGAGGAAGGACTCGGAAGCCCCGAGCCAGGGGAATCCGTCAACATCCGCGCCACTGGCAGGTAACCAAGCCCACGGGTTAGGTAATAGATAATGAAACCTGTAGCCACAGAGGACGAAAAGAAATTAATTGCATTTCATAAAATTGCACGAGTTGCCAAACCAAAGAAACGCTTGACGGTGGGTTCCACTCCCTTCTGCATTCAGCTATGGAAGTGGCACCGAGTCCCTCGGACGGGAGCAGATGGAAACCTTCTCCAAGTGACCCTTGCCGTTCCCTCCACCGGCGCTAAGTGGTCTGCACGTGAGGACGGATGAGAAGCAGCTTGCTTTAACCCTAAGGGGCGTTCACAAAGACCATTGTCTTCCTTCTCCTAAAACCCAGGCCTTGATTATCTCGGTGCCTGGGGACTCCGTGGCCCGGCTGCATGCACCACGCCACCCAGCTCTGCTTCATGTAGGTCATTTTCTTTCTAAAGGGCGTTATTTCTTTGGCATAGGGTAGATGGTGCCAGCACTTCCCGCTGCACGCGCTATCTTTGGAGGAGACCCGCACGTGTGGGAGGCCCATGGCCATCGGCAGGGACACGCACCCATGGCCCAGCATCCAGAGGGCTCCGTGGGCAGGGGCGCTCCCTGTCCAAAGTCGGGGAGCTGGGGCTGGGGCGTGACGGGGGCTGACGGCGTCTGACCATTTGGGCTCCTCTGCCCGGAAGGCTCACGGTGCACTTGGGCATCAGCGCTGGGAGGGGCCGATCCGGCCCCGCGGGGGTGGACAGGGGTCCTCGCCACTGCTGTTTCTCTGGGAACTTTTCTAATCAGAATGGATCTCACCCTCAGCGCGGCAGCGGCGTCAGCCTTGAGCTACGGCCGTGGTGTTTCCTGGATGTGAGGTCCAGGGAGCTCCGAGCTCTCCAACTGCAGGGTTTTTTTTTTTTTTTTTTTTTTTTTTGGGGGGGGGGGTCTAACAAGAATCAATATTTAAGATTATGCAATGTCCATACCAGCCTGAAATAGCTGCCAACCCAAGGACCAGGGCTGGATAATTTACAATGCAAGGAATCCATTCTTTTTGAGAGGGGGAAGGGAGAATCAAGATTTAAGCTTCTTATCTGGGCTGAACTTTTCTCCTCCATTCTTAATGGCACTGGACGTAAATAAACCATCCATTTTGTTTTGTATGAACAATCTGTACTTTGCACAGACCCGGTGGGACCACAGCCCCGTTTTAGACCCACGACCACAGGTCTGAGCTGTGACCGCCTTGTCAACAGCACTCATTTACATTCTCCCAACTTACCTCGCTGTCATTTAGCCTGATCCAAATCTGCCCTTATATTCTTTCACCCCCACAATCAGCAGAGAAAGCCTTTTTATTGTCAGCTACTAATGGTTCTTCTGTCCCATATTTTTAATGTGAAGATTAAATATTTATAAATGCCTTGTCAATAGCATCCCATAACCAGGCCCTCACGAAGCTGCAGACCGTGGGCCAGTGCTCACTCACACGAAGTCAGAGGTCGCAGGTCAAGCGAGCAGTGAGCGCTGGCTGTGGAGCACATCTGCTGTCACCGGGTCTGGACAATTATTTATGGGGCAGGGCTTGTTTCTCAAAAAGCCCACATCACGGTCAGGGGAAGTTCCCTTTGTCTCATCAAGCCCTGCTGGCCCCGAGAGCTCATGGGAATCACAGGCTCTGCCACCCTGCAGGTGACCTGCCGGACACCGTCCATCTTGAGATGCATCCAAAAGGAAGCAGGAAGCACGCTTCTTCCCCACCTCCCTGAGGGCAGCACGCTGCAGAGACCCTCTCCATGTCATGGGGGACAACAGAGACCAAGAGGGGTGGGACGAGCAGGGCCACTCCCCACGCAGAGCACCGGCTTTGGTCAGAGGCCAGCAGTGGGCTCACACAGGAGCGTGCACCCCGGGCGTGTGGAGACCCAGGTGGCCTGGGTTTCAGGGGACAGGGCTACAGATGGCAGTCCAGGGAGGAGGGGTGGCAGGGTCAGGCAGGGAGGAGGCCCCTGGACCAGGGCAGTGAACCAGACTGAGAGGTGGCACCAAGGGGCTGAGTAGGGAGAACAGGATGGCAGGAGACAGGGCATGGTCGCCCAGGAGAGATGGAGACACCCCCAGCGGACAGGGCACGGTCGCCCAGGAGAGATGGAGACACCCCCAGCGGACAGGGCACGGTCGCCCAGGGGAGATGGAGACACCCCCAGCGGACAGGGCACGGTCGCCCAGGAGAGACGCAGGAGAGGCCCACCAGCTGCTGGCACACGTTCCGGCTCTTCCAGGTCCTGTTCCAGGTGCCTTGAAGGTGAGCACCCACCACTCACAGGAGCAAAAGTTCTTGTTCAGAAATGGGTGCTCCTGGTGGAGCTCTGGACAGAGACAACTGAGGGCCTGGGTGGGGAAGGAAGGGACCAGGAGTGGCCTGGTGATCGTGGGCATGCCACACCAACCTTCTGAGACCTACAGGCATAGGTGACGTTTTCCTAGCCTCTTCACGGGGTGAGTCGAACAGTATGAAACGAGAAGGCAGAGGTCAGAGCTGTAAGGAGCCAATGGGACAGATGGAGACCGGGGCAGGGGACAAGGGGTCAGGGTGGCCTGTGGCTTCCTAGTGCTGAGCCCAGGAGGAGTTCTGGAGAAAGGACAGTGGCCTAGTTCCTGCCTCCAGCCCCTCACCTACATCCTGTTAACCTGGAGGGCACCTTCTGAAGCTTCCACCCCGTCCAGCTCCCCCTGCTGAGGAACCAGGTGAGGACAACCTGCCCTGCCCTCCCTCCCTCCCCGCTGGGGGCTCCTGCATGCTGCGGCCGTGAGCAGAGGGGAGGGAAGCCCCCTCTGCCGGCAGGGCTGCCCACAGAGCTGTGCTTACTCACAGGCTGCTGGCCCTCTGGGCTCCCCAGCCCAGCCCTGCAGAAGGCACAGCCAGGTGAGCCAGGGCAGCGCCAGGGAAGGGGCGTGGGCCCGAGGCCTCTGGCTTGCCCTCTCTATGGCAGGCAGGTTGCTGTGCCCCCCTTCTGGGATTATCTCGAGATCCCAACGCCCACCTGGGAACTTGGCAAAACATAAAGCGCTACCCAATGACGTGCCCAAGTCACACGGGAAGGATTCACAGAAACACCTGGGGCAGGGTCCACCTTCAGGCCTCAAAAGCATCCAGAAACATCCAACAAGACTGGCATAAAAAGGCCAGGCCTGAAGTCCCTGGAGCCATTTATGTCCTCCCCCTGCCCTGCCAGACTACAAACTCCCAGAAGGCAGGGCTGGTTCTTGGGGTCTCCTGGGGACCCCAGGACAGAGGGAAGGGAGTGAATATGCCAGGAACGCGGGTCTCAAGGTCTGCATGGCGCTCCTCTGAGACGGGATCGTCAGACAGCTGAAACGGCCCTGGTAATAGTGATGCATTGATAAAGTGGTATTGATCATTATTGAGACAGAGCTGGCCGGCGTGCACGAGGAAACGCAGAGGCCACAGAGGAGACTGGAGGGTGCGCGCCCGGGCGGGCGGAGCGGGGATGGGCGCGGGCTGCGGCGCTGATGATGAACAGTATTGATTTCTTTAGTGCCTCTCCTCGCCCAGAGCACTTCATGCACTTACTGGTAAGTGCCCGAGACCAAGCGGAGGGCGGCCCGAGGAGCAGCATCAATCCAAGTGCTGAGGGCGTCCGAGGGCTTCCCGCAGATGGGGCGGCGGCAGGTGTTCGGGGGGGCCCCGTTCCCAACACTTAAGGAAGACACTCTGCCCCACTCCGCTCAGAGGCTGCCGCCGCCTTCCTGTAAAACCCACCTTAAGAGGCGGGAGTCTGCGGTGCCTTCGGAGACTCGGCCTCGGGGAAGGGGCCCGCAGCTGCGGACCCACATGGGCCCTGCACTGTGCCCGCTGGCTCGGGGCCACCAGCCTGCCTGGAGCCTGGCGAGCAGGGCCTCTGAGGGTGCTCCCCTCCCCCTGGCTCAGGGCCACGTGGGGTCAACCCAGCATGGGCTCATGGGGCTGCCCAGGAGCAGCACCTCTGACACCCAGGCCCCGGAAACCACACCTTCTTCCTTGGAAACAACTCCAAACTTAGAGGCAAGTCGAGGAAATAAAAGCAGCACTGCCATCAGCCACGGTCCTCCACCCAGAATCAAGTGCCCTGTGCGTGTCTCTGCTGACCCTGGTGTATCGGGGCTTCGAGCCCCACTTTCTCCAGGGGCTGTAGAGGCTTCTTTACAAGCCAGGGCTCAGCACGGTCCCCAGCTGCACGAGCAGGATGTTTGGGACGCGGAGAAGGCTCTCTCCACCACCCACGCTCTTGTTTAGTCAGCTGACCTCACAGGGCCACTACCAATCCGGCCCTGAGCAGGATCTGGCCCAGCAGCAGGGATCACGGCTAGTTGCCACACCTCTTTAGTCTTTGAACCCGGGGTGCTTTACCACCGAGCCACATCCCCAGAACTGTTTGTTTTTATTTAGAGACAGGATCTCACTAAGTTGCTTAGGGTCTTGCTAAATTGCTGAGCCTGACTTTAAAACTTGTGATCTTCCTGCCTGCCTCAGCCTCCCAAGCCCCTGGAATTACAGGTGTGTGGCACCATGCCTGGCTTTAGTTTTATTTTATCTGGAACATCTCACAGACTTTGTCTTTTCTGCTTGATTTGCAGCTGCTGGGCTAGAACCCCAGATACCTGGGCTGGCCCCACCACAACCCAAGTACAGTGCATGGTGTTCATAACCAGGGGCATGTGCAGCTAGCACTGAAGGGGGCGTCCTGTTTGTGCCCAGAAGCCTGGGGGACAGAGGCTGCGCAACTCCCTGTAGGGGGCTCCTTGGCCATCAGCTCAGTGGCCCAGGGACCCAGGATGTAGGCGGCACCCCTTTGAGGAATGCAGGTGTCTATGGGGCCAGTGACCACTGATCCTAGCCAAGTCTGAAATGAGCTGGCACCCCCAGAATCACCAAGGGGGCTGAGAATCAACTCAACAAAGACTGGTACAAAAAATGTCGCTGCAGGGGTGACAGGGTGCAGGGACATCTGACCCCAGAAGCCCCGCGTTCATCCTGTGGGCTCCCAGGGAGCCCCGGGCATGCCGAGTGCTGTGCAGGCCCCGGGGCCCCGGGAAGCCCTGTCTGGTAACACTCAGAGAGAGCACGGGCTGGCAGAGGAGGGGCAAGAGGAGGGGCTTTGGGAGACGGTGGTGGGGCCTGTCTGGGTGCTCAGACCAGGGGCCCGTGCTGGCGAGGAGCCCGCCTCCTGCGGAGGAAGCCACTCAGGCGTCTACAGAGGACACGGAGCTGGAGGAGAGCCCGCCTGGCCTCCCTGTGCTCCCTGGACACCACACAGCGCCAGGCGGGCAGCCCGGAGGCCTCCAGGGCCACGGATCCTGAAAGGCCCCTTCTCCCTGCCCTGCAGCCCACACAGGAAAGCACCCGGAAAGATGCGCTCCGATTAGGTTTTCGGCAGTTCTTTTAAGAAGATGAAAGGGGAGGCAGGCTAGTCAGGCCCGCGGCCTCGCCTACTAGAGCCCGGGGTCAGGAGGAACAGAGGCCCGTCCAGGCGGAGCTGGTCTGTGCAAGATGAACCCACGCTGTGCTCCTCAAACCCCCCAGACTGCGGGCACCATGCACAACACCCCGAGGGAAAAGGGCCAGGCAGTTCCCCCAGAGAATCGTCCTCTTAGGATTTCACGCCTCTCTGAGCAGAGAAGGCACCCTTGGAAAGGGGTGCCTCCGTGTGCACACTTGGGGACGTGGAAGCAGAGGCGAGGCCGTGGGTAAGAAGAGTGACACTGAGGTTCCAGCAGGACCCGGGAAGGTCAATGACGTTGATACAAGCTGGGGTGGTGGAGGGTCCCTAGGAACACCCCCAAATCTCCCCTTGCCTTCCTTCACCATGACCCCTGGGACTGCAGGGACCACGGCCCTGCCCTTGGACGAGCTCCCCTCATGACCTGCTTTGACCAACAGGGCCAGGAGTGAGCGCTGTGCGGCTCTGAAGAGGCCACACGAGGAAGCCTCCTGCAGACGAGAGGCCACCAGTTGGTGCCTGGTGGACAGCAAGCAGCAACCAGATGTGAGCCGGGCCGACGAGGCCCGGGAGCGGGACGCGCGGTGTGGGGAGCCGCCTGCCAGCCCGCTGAACCGAGGGCAGCAAACCAGGGCTGTTCCAAGGGCTGGTGGCCTCTCAGTGACACCAGCTGAGATGGGAACCAGTGTCCTGCAGTGGGGCGCTGCTGTCACAAAGCCCCAGAAGTGCCCACTGGCTTTAGAACCAGACGGGGCGTGGGTGGCACGGGGCCAGGTGGAGCTGTGTGGCAGCCGCGCCTTGCGGCAGGACCGCCGGGATCCTGTTCAGTGAAGGAGGGACCACGGGCGAGCCCTGCCGCAGTCACCTCGGAAAAGAAAATGTACCCAAGGAATTTGTAACACAGATAAAAATACTTCTAGGGAGAATGTGGAAAGCACCAATTAGGTTCCCGTAGCTGTGTAGGGAAAGAGGAAGAGATGAGCTCAATAAAAACTGTTCGGTTTGCAAGCAAAATTTAGGAAAAATCAACTAGCTGGCTGAAAAATAAAAATATTTCACATTTTTCAGTTTTGTGAGTCAGCAAAATATAATTAAAGGATGAACTAGCCCCAGAGTAAAGGCTGGTTCAAGGGAAAGACTTTGTTGAGGCCACAGCAGGACATGAGGCAGGGCCTCGTGAGCCCTTTTTAGGGGGCAAGTACTGGGCACTTAACCCAGGGGTGCTTAACCACTGAGCTACATCCTCTCAGCCCTTTTAATATTGAGACAGGGTCTCACGAAGTTGCTCAGGGCCTTGCTAAGTTGCCCAGGCTGACTTTGAACTCACGATCCTCCTGCCTCAGTCTCCAGAGCCATTGGGATTACAGACACGTGCCACCGTGCCCGGCTCATAAACACTCTTGAAAGAGGAAAAGTGCCTGCTATGGTTTGGATATCAGGTGTCCCAGAAAAGCTCCTGCATTAATTTGGGAACGTTCGGAAGTAAAAGCAGATTATGTGAGGTATAACCAAATCAGTGGATTAACCACTTGAGAGGTTAATAATTTGAACAGATTACTGGGTGGTAACTATAGGCAGGTGGCATGTGGCTGGGGCTGAAGGGTCACTGGGGACATACTCTTGGACATTCTATTTTGTCCCCAGCTCCCCGCCTTTTCTTGCTTTTCTTTCTGGCTGCCATGATCTGAGCAGTTTTCCCGCACCGCACCCTTCTGCCGTGATGCTTGCCTTACCTCATGCCCAGAGCACTGGGACCAGCTGACCATGGGCTGAAGCTCTAAACTGTGAGCCTCTCTGAGTTGGTCTTGTCAGATGTTTTGGTCTCAGCTTCTGAGAATATGAGGGACACTGTCTCCCAGGAGCCTAGCATAAGCAAAGTGGAGGAAGGGAGTCTTGAAAAGCAGTATGGTTGTGACTTCAGGGGCAGAGAAGAAACCACAATGAGATTCACAGGAGACCCATAAACATTTTAAGAGAAATGTATTAGAACGAGTACCCTCTGTATGGGCTAAAAGGGGTTGATTACATTAAAATTAAAGGATACTTCCCAGCCTCCAGCTTTACATTGGCAGAAACGAGAATCACGGGCCATTTCTGATGGTAAAGAAACGCCCCTCAGACAGCGGAATAAGAGAGTAATGGCCATGAAATGCCTCCTGGGAGCAGAAAGAGCCTTAAATATCTCCTGTCTCTGGGACAGGGGGCTCTACAACCTGGAACTTAGACTTGGTAGGAACCAGTGTGTTCCCTACGCTTCACATTCCTTCCCTTTGGGATGGGAAGAGTTGCTGCAGTCACCCTGGTCTTGCTTGGGTCTCACTGCCACGGACTCTTCCTTTTCAAGGCAACAATGCCACGTCTTTTATACCTTTCTCAACTGTGTTAAGTCTGTGACTTTGCCCTGGTCAACAGAGTGTGGCCAAGGCGATCCTAAGTGCACCTGAAGCCAGAGACGGCCTTTGCCCTCTTGGAATGTGGTCCTGAGACCACCATGGGAAGAAGTGTGTCCAATCTACAGGAGGAAGAGAGGCCTGCGGCAGAGAACCCAGAACCTCAGCTCTCAGCCTGCAGAAGGGGCTGAACCTGCAAAGAAGTCTCCTCTAGCCTCCCATCCCCCCAAGCAGCCAAATGCAAGCACACAGGTGTGTAGCCGCCTGAAGCGATTGCCGCTTGGAGCAACGACGCCGCGGAAACAAGTTCAGAGGCAGACTGGAAACAAACAGGCTTTTTATTTTGCTAACTTCTCTCTCCGGCTCTGACAACAACTCTAACACACACACCACACACACCACTGAAAAACCAACAACCAAATGGCGCCGACCCGCTCCGATCTCGGCTCAAGTCTCGTGAGATCTTGGGCCAAGTCCCGTGAGACCACGGAAGGTGGCAATGCCCAAACTTCTCCATGGCCCGCAGCCAACCACAATCTCATCCATCTCCCCAAACAGGGCTCCTGCACAGGTGAGACCAGAGGGAACCAGGACCAGAGACGCCAGTCAGCCTGCAGAAAGAGGAGAAATAGATCACTGCTGTTTTAAGCCGTTAAATTTGGGGTGATTTGTTATGCAGTAACAGAAAACTGCAATCTCTAGCATGACTGGTTCAGACAACAGCTAATGAAAAGGGAACATGAACTACTAATAGCAGGGATGTAGAAAGAGGGAAGCGTTTACCAGCCCCCGTGGTAGTCAAAGGTGAGTAAAGGAACACCATGAACCTTGTTGTGCTCGAAACTCAATAACTCCGTGGAAATGGATGAATTCCTTGGAATACAGAACTTGATAGCTGACACAAAATAAATAGAAAATGCAAATGGCCTGACATGGATTTTTAAATTGCATCTGTAGTCTAAGACCTTCTCACCAAGAAAGCTCCAGGCTAGGGGGCTTCGTGCGCAAATTCCACCAAACATTTGCTGGGTGACTCAGACCAATCTACATGCTCTTTCAGAGAAGAGAGGAAGTGGTGGCGCTTCCCAACACATTTGATGGAACCCAGGATAAGCCTGGCGTCAAACGTGAGGAGAGTGGACAGGAGGGAAGGGAGAGGCCAGAACCTTTCTTGCACACACAGAACCCTTCCCAGAACATCCGCACATCGAGTGATGTGTAAGCACCCTATGTCGAGGCCAGGTGAGCTCACTGCAGGACTCAAGGCCACTTCGGCATTTGAAGACCCGTCGCCACTCATAGCAGAGTGACGACTGTACAATCATCTCAGCGAGGGCAGAGAAACATTTGATAAAGTTCAACCCCTTTATCTTGAGGTCTCCCAGCAAATGAGGAACAGAGGTGAATCTCCTCTGTGAGACAAACAGCACCTGAGAAATTTCCAGCTGCCACCATGCTTCACTGCAAGAGCTTGAAAGATTTTCCCTGAAGATGGAGAACACAGCAAGATTGTCTATTTTTTCCTCTTGCAACTGACATTGATTGCAGGTCATAACCAATGAAATAAGGGAAGAAAAAGAAATGGAAGGCATAAAAATGGAGGAGGAAGGGGTGAAACTTTTTTTCTCAATGATATGACCACATGTGGAGAAAATCCCAATAATAAAGGAATGCTACTAGGACTAGTTGGTACATTTTTTAAGGTTATGGGCTTTAAGAACATGAGAACAAAATTAACCGAGTCAAGGTCAAAGAAGCCTGAGATGTCAGACTGAGGAGACCAAGGGGACACAATGACTAAACACTAAACGCCACAAAGGACCCTGGGATGAAAACCGAATGAGAAGAGAGGTTGGTGAAACTGGAATAGTCCATGGCTTAGCAGTCAGTACCTACCATTGCCAGACCACAGCGCCACAGGCGCCGGCGACGGGGTGTGAGCTGGGTGCAGTGGGAGGGACCCTTTGTGCTGTCTCTGCCACTCTCCTTCAAGTCTAAGAGCATGTCAGAATGAAGAGTCAGACAGCGCAGAGGACGGCGTGGAGCTTGCGGAACGCGGCCACAGCCCGACCCTGGAGGCGGCCCCAGAAACACCTTTTCCCGGCCCAGTCCTGCTCTCGGCACCTGGAGTGGCTCCTGAGGGCACAGCTTCTTAGAGTCCTTCCATGCGTTCTGATGCCACTTGTTCCCTGGTAGCAAGTCCCTGCAGCTCACAAAACCCGGATGCCACAAACACGTGAAGGGGAGCCTCCGACAGGAACTCTTCCCAACAGGCAGTGTCGAGGAGGGACGTCCAGGACACACAGAGAGCCCTGCCACTCAACAGGGGCGTGACGAACACAAAAACAAGCCAGTGCACAAACGCGTCACCGAGGAAACACGCGGACAGCCAGGAAGCGCATGCACGGCGCTTAGTGCCACCAGTCATCCAGGAAATGCAGAACAACGCCGCCAGAGCGCTCCTGTCCCCCGCGAGGGCTAAAGCAACGGTGAGAGCCCCAATGCCACCAGGACGGTGCGCGTCACAGGTTGGGTGTGTGACGTGGTGGAAAGCACAGCCACCCTGCGACGCCAAGAGTGTCCCTGGGGGAGAGTCCACAGCCACCCAGCAAGGGCGCGGCAGGTGCCCCGCAGGCAGGCTCGCTCACAGAAGCCCGGGGCCGGAACCCTCAGCGTCCAGCTCTCAGGAGCATGTCAGCGCAGGGACTCGGGACACGGCAGCAACAGGGCCGGGCCTCAAGCCAGGCGCCCGGTGAGGGCAGCCTGCACCCCACAGCACTTCCTCCGGCTCCACTTGGCCAAAGTCCCCCAGATGCGCCCACAGCGACACAACACAGCTCCTCCCGGGGCAGGGACCCGTGAAGGGGCAGGTGGGGTGTTCTGAGCCAACAGAGGAGGTCTGTATCTTTAAATTCAAAAAAATTCTAGTCACATGCACACAAAATTTACCACTTTGATGACTTTTAAGGGTCCAGTTCTGCAGCATTCGGCACATTTGTGTCCGTCTCTAGAACTTTCTCCTCTTCCAAACTCCAGCCGTGCCACCCTCCCCGCCCCCAGCATGCCTCTGACTGCCTGAATGTGAACTCTAGGAGCCCTGGGGGAGTGGGCTCGGCACGTGCCCCCGTGCCCAGCACCTGGCCTCACCCCTCCAGCTTCGCCCATGCTGGGGTGTGTCTGGGTTTGCGCCCCTTTTCGGGCTGGACAGTGTTCCTGGCAGGGACACGCCACCGTGTCTCTGTGGGCACTTCCTCACATCCCCTGTGGCTACTAGGAGTGATGCTGCTAGCAACGCAGGTGTGCGAGTCTCTGAGGATAGTTCTGCGTCTGGATTGGGTGCTGTTTACCCAGGAGTGGGGTGCACATTTCAGATCTCCAATGGTGTGCGGAAAGCCGGTGCCACAGGCCACATGGGCCAATTGCCCCTCTCCCCTTGCACCCAGCAGGGCAGGCCTCAGGGAGGCCCTCACCCCCTGTTCAGCCTCTCCCACCTCTGCTGGGCCAGGAGGAAAACCGCTTCCTGCTTCCTCTGTCCCCGGGGACAGGGCTCTTCCAGGTGTCACCTGACCTGCTGGACCGTTCACGCCGTTCCACCCCAAGAGGCCTGGCCCAGGCACAGGCGAGCCTGTCAGGAGCCTCCGGTGCTGCCCCTGTGCACTCACAGCACCAGGGCGTGGTCTGGCCAACCCGGGGCCTTGTGCTCTGTGGTGGAGCCCCGAGGACACCCGGGCGAGGGGTGCCGCTCTCCATCTTCCCGGCCCCGCCCTTGGGGAGCACTGGGCCCCTGCAGCCCGCTGGGGGCGACTTGCACGTGTTTAGACAGACCCACGATGGAGCTGAGATAGGCTCGCAGTCTTTCACTTTTCCTGGAGAAAGTCCTTGCCCCACTGTCGTGTCCCTAATGAGACACGGTGGGGACCATGCAAAATAACACAGCACCTCTGCTGGGGACGAGGAGCCGGCGGGCACCGCTCCGGACAGAGCTAATGCTTTCTAAAGTAAGTTTGGTGGTCTTAAAAATAACTAGAACAGCTCCCATTGTGTACAGATGGGAGGGGTGGTGGGAATCCTGACGGTGAGCCGTTGTGGGGGGGGCGCTGCCTCGCTGGGGGACACTGCCTTGGGATTGCCCTGTCCTCCCCGATGTGTTCCCCTTGGTCATTGTGCATGCTGGGGACAGAAAAGTCGATGACACAACCCCAGAATGCTGCATCAACGAGGCAAGACCTGCGGGGGTACCTGGTCCGTGTCCGAAGCCCTCTAGGTGGCAGGCGAGGCCGGTGGCGAGGCCAGCTGTCCAACCTGCAGCCAGAGCCAGCAGAAGGCCCCGAGCACCCTGGGCCTGACAGACCCCACAGCCAGGCAGGTGGGGGGCGCTCAGGGCAGGCTCACCCTCCCTCCGGGCTTGGCAGCTGTTTCCCTCGAACACAGGAAAGGAAAAGTGCCGTACTCCGCACAGCGGGGGTCCCGTGGGCCACCCCCCAGCAGAGGCCTCACTTGGGGTCTGTAGTGAAGGGTCGGGGCATGCTCTGTCCTGGGGTCAGTGGGGGATGCCTCTCCCATGTCCCCAGCATGGTGGCCTTGGATGGCACTGGCAGGCTGGGCTGGCCTGACCTCCTTCAAGACTTGGGAACGTTCCTGTTTGCTCTTCACAGTGCCTTTGTTGTCCTCCATGAATTGAGCCTTGAGAATGGTCATTTGATGTACAAGGCACACGGCTTGACACTGGCCGACTCATCAGCACAGTGGGACACCAGCGTATGGTGGGCGCTAAACCCTGCGTGTGCCATGTGTACGTTATTTGTCTTCAATTCCAAAACATCATCATTACTATCCATGCCAACATAGCCGGGATACCTTTGGCCCACCGAACTGTAGCAATATTAGGGTTCAATTAGAACAGCACTCTATCTATAAAACAGTCCAAAGGAAAGACAAAGGTAAGATGATTTGGGGTAATGGCAGGTTGCACTGTTACTGAAAACCCTGAGAGCCTTTCCTGAGGTTACAAAAGAGAAGATATGGTGCCCACTTTAAATTCACCGATTACATAGAGAAGGGAAGACTCAAAAGCACTTTCAGGAGTCAGAAGCCAGCTGACCAGAGACTGGGCATGGAGGTCATGGGGTGGTGGGGCTCCGGGCCTTCCCTCGTCATGCCTGCAGCACCCTCAGAGGAGGGCATGTGCCCAAGGTGGGCACAGCTCACACACCCACAGGGCTGACTGGTGCTACCAGAGGAGAGGGCGCAGGGCTTTAATGGGCGGGGACAAACATGATTGTCAAGTTCTTTAAATCCACAACGATGCCAGTAAATAGCATCACTAGAGTGCGTTTTCTGCTGCCTGCATCCCTTATTTTCTTGCCTGATTATTTACTTGGGGTGGGGGTGGAGGAGACTGGAAGATACATTTACTTTTAAGCTGATTTTATCCATCAGCATCATCCTCCGTCCTTACGATGACCTGGAAGCCATCTGAATTTCATGGAATCTGCTCACATCTTACTTTCCTTTCAGAGTTAGTGGCCACTGGCCACACCACTTAGCAATGCTGGGAAGACATGGCTGTGGCCTTGGAGAAAGATGTCAAGTAACAATGGATGCTAAGAAAGCAGCTCAATTATCCCCAAGTCACCGCCAGATACCATCTCATTTCAGATTCCTCGGGAAGGAAGTGGGCAGCTTTGCCATTCACCAGCTGAGGGACAGCCCCAAGGGACCAAAGCCTAGGACGGTGACACTCAGCTCAGCTCATCAGATATGAAACAGGCACTTTGAAAATTAGATGAAAACATTTTTGCACAATGCATTGTTTCAAGTTTTGTACTTAAACAGCACCTTATTAAAGTGTGTCACGTGGTATTCCTTCTTCTTCACGGACTCCAGTCATGGAGAATTTCAAACATATACGAAGTAGGCAGAATGCACAGGGAGCCCCCACACCCGCCATCGGGCATCACACTACCTCCTCGCCACCCTCCTCCCTGAGCTTCCTGCCCCGCCCGCATTACCCCCTCCTTCCAGGTGAAGGTCACCCGCTGTGAGACGCACAGCTCTTAACTGGACGTGTCTGGCGACTCAGAGACCTCACGCGACTGCACACTGGTCACGATGGGCTTTTCCAGGGAGTTCCCTCGTGCTCCTTCCCGGTTTATTTTCTCGCTCCACCTAAGATCATCACCCTTTGAAAGTCCTTCTCGCCGTGGGTCAGTTTTGAGCCCACAGAACACCCCACGACGGGGTGAAAGGGAAGCCGTACCATACAGCGGACTTCTTGTGCTCCGTGGAACACTGTGAGACCCCCGGGTCTGCACCCACAGTGGCCCACTCCTTGGGGCTGCCGAGTAGGTGATTGTCTGAATTCACCACAAATGGCTCGCTCGTTGTTCTGTTGTGTGTCTTTTGGGTTCTGATCTTTGGTTACCGTGAATACAGCTGCCAAACGTGTCCAGTTTTGTTATTTTCCAAAGTTGTACGCTTCTTCACACCTCCATATAAAATGTTTAAATCTTGTCAGTTTCTACAAAAAGCCTGCTGGACCATGATGGGAACTGCCTGGAAAGTTTAGGTCCAGTGCTGGAGAACTGACCTCGGAACACTGTCGGTCTTCCAAGACAAGAAAGCAGTACGTCTTTGTTCACTGGGGTTTTGATTTCTAAGAGACACTTGGTCACGCAGTATAGAGCTCTCCCAACTTCACTCCTTCTGTCTCCTCCTCAGCATTCTGCTTTTGGACACTAAGTAGTACTGCTTTACCATTTCCCACTCTTTCCCGTTGTTTGCTGATGGTATACCTGAAAGCCATTGGGATTTGCATATTGACCTTGTATCCTGTGACTTTGCTAAATTCACGTTATTGGATCTGTAGTTTTTTTTCTTGTTGATTCAAATCACCTTTGTAAACAATGAAGTCCTCTGCCAACAGGGACAGTTCCACTCCTTCATTCCCACCTTTCTGAGGTTGATTTGCTCGCCCCACTGCCCAGGCCAGCACATCAGGTTCACGTTCAGCAGAGGTGGGGAGCACAGGCATGCTGTCGCCACCTCCCAGGGAGGGGACTTCAGTGTGACATTGCTGAGAGCTATCAGACACGCCTTTGGTCAGACCCAGTGAGGTACTCTCTGTCCCGTTAGTGTGAGTGTGGAATTTTATCAAGTACATTCCAGATCTTTTGAGGTGGTCACACGTTTTCCTTCTCTATTCTACAATTCACATTGATTTGCAAACGCTGAACCAACCTTGCATTCCTGGGATCAATCCACTTGCTTGTTGCTTGATTTGTCCTTCTTTGCTAATGTTTTTTGCATCTTTGATTTATACTATTTTTCTTCTAATTTCTGTCAGGGTTTGGCATCAGAGTTATTTAATAATACTTCCAATCTGCTTTATCCAAATTCATGCAAATGTGACTTAAATGTAGATGAGAAGACTTGACCTAAATGAGGGCGATGGGGAAGGAGGCTCAGATCTGACAAGGTGCAGCCAGGGGTCCTGGGGCACCTCTGGCCCTCAGTGTCTGCCTCTGATTAATAGTTAATCTAAAAGTTTCTCTCACTAGATATTTAGGTGTTACAGATTTTAATTACAACAAGAAATAGATTAATTTTTCCCCGGGCGTGGTGGCGCACGCCTGTAATCCCAGCACTTGGGAGGCTGAGGCAGAAGGATCGCAAGTTCAAAGCCAGCCTCAGCAATGGCGAGGCACTAGCAACTCAGTGAGACCCTGTCTCTAATAAAAATACAAAAAAGGGCTGGGGATGTGGCCCAGTGGTCGAGTGCCCCTGAGTTCAATCCCCTGTACCAAAAAAAAAAAAAAAAAAAAAAAAAAAAAGAAAAGAAATAGATTAATTTTTTCAAGAATTAAATTTAGAAATTTGTTGAGACCAAGGCATACTGAATACTGGACATAAGACAGGATCTTGAAGGTGACGGGGGGAGAAACAGTCACATTTGATGGGACTCCCGGGCAGATGCCTACCAAGGACCTTCGTTGCATGTGAGGTGGTCCCCAGTGTGGAGACCCTGGGTAACATGGCCCTGCTTCTGAGGAGCCTGGAGTCTGGCGGGGCTGAGCACCAGAGCCAGCAGTCCTGCGGAAGAGGGCCGCAGCTTGGTACCGTGGGCTGGCAGGGCAGCCTGGAGGGGACGGGGCCAGCTGCAAAGCAGCTGGGTGGAGGCGTGGCTGCTGCTGAGTCCACTGAGGCCCTTGCGAGCTGGGGAAGGGACAAGGGACCTCGCCAGTCTCCAGGCCAGGTCGGCCTGCCCTTCCCACACCCCACTGCAGGGGCTTCCATGAGGCTGCCAGGCGACACGGACACCAAGGCAGCCCACCCTGCAGTTGCCGAGGCAACCACACCCTAATATAAATAGTGGAGCGAGATTGATCAGGGCCTGCACTTGGCTGACCTCTTCACGCACTGAGCAGGGTCCTTCTGTGGTGACGGCGTCAGCGAGCACCCTGCTCGCATCCGGCTTTTGGAGGAAAGTCACAAGGACAGTTTTATTGAGGGCGCCAGAGTCTCTTGGTTTGAATGGAGGTGGCCGAGTCCACAGGGGCAGATCAGGTCCTAGGAGGGCAGGCAGGGCACTCACTGGGCTGAGGGTGGCCTTGGAGAAATGCAGGTCTCCTGTCTCCTGCGCTGCCTGCTGCTTCCAGACCTGGATCCCGTCCCTAGACTCACGAGGCAACAGATCACAAGAACTTCCAGAGAACCAAGCCCTGCCTCAACGGCACCATGGGGACCTGACTCCCCTTATTCCTGGTCGCCCTCCCCACTAGGCCACCCGTGGCTCATCCGCACATCCTGAGCACAGCCCAGAGCCCGGTCCACACCGTCACCAGAGCTTGCTGGAGTGAATGGACTCTGGTGGGATTCCGTAGACTGAGGGCCTCTTGTTGGTTTCTACCTCAGTTCCCAAGACAGGGCTGCCAGCTCCAGAGACCTGCGGCCAGGAGCCCGACTGGAAACCCCTCCCCACATTCTTCAATCTGTGGGCCGAGTTTTAAGGGCCGGCTTCAGTTTCCCCACTGTTAAAATGGAAGTCACTTCACAGGCCTCTGGAGGAATCAGGACTGGGGACATTCCACGCAGGTGTGAGGTGGCAGCTATGATGTTAATGTGGAGGGGGATCTGTCCTTGAAGATGACATGGTGGGTGCAGGCTCCTGTGGTCCACCAAGGTGGCTTGCTGGGGCTCAGGTGTGATTTTCGTTATTCAGTAATTTTTTTTTTTATTGAAAACTATGATAAAGGGATTGGAATTGCATTCTGAAACCACTGCTCAACAACAGAGCTTCAATATCATCTATTTAGGAGAGAAAAGAAATTTTTTTCCATTTGGAGTGCTTTCTAATTTATATTAATAGCTTACTCAAAAAAGGATGTATGGTGATTCTTTCAGGACACAAGTCCAAAAGTCAAAAGAAATTTGGGGATTTTACTTTCATACTGAAATTGAATTGATGTTGATTAAAGTGTCAAATTTCCTCTCCTTAGTTCTCACGTGACTTTGAAGTAAGAGCCGTGGCAAGGACTCAACCAAACAGAAGCCAGCTGACAGTCTACGAGGTTCAGTGTGAATATTCAGCGCTGGGGGTCGGTGGCTCTTAAATCTGCATCTTGATCTAAATGCCTCTGCTGATTCCTCATCTGCTGAGTACCTGCTACCAGGTGAGGGACGTCTCTGTCATTCCGCCCCTGCTTGACCGCCACCTCCTCTCCACCTGGACGTGGAAGCACCACCACCACATTTACAAGAGCACAAAGACACACAGACACAGACGGACAGACATGTAGACCGACCACAGGCCGCTGTGCCAAACCAGGGGCACTGCCACGGGAAACTCCCACACCCCGGGGTCTGCCACCCCCAGATACCACCAGTGTCCTTTTGCCTCCGTGGAGCTGGAAACCCTGGGCATAGTGGATGCCTGGGGACTGAGGCCAGCACTAAGAAGAGGGTCCATCTAGCTGTGAACTATTCACTGAAAACACGAGGGCCCCAAAGGCCAGTGTGTCACACGGGCTGTCAAGCAGCAGGTGAGACAAGAGGCCTCCAGGAGCAGCAGCTGTGGTGGGGACACACTGGCCTGGAGGCTGGCCCTGGCCTGGCCATCTCGGCAGTCTCCCACTGATATCCTCCTTTCAGGGAAGGACTATTTGGGCTTTGGCTTTGGTGGCCAGGAAAGGCCTGGCGCCTCCTCCCCCGACCCTTGCACCTGTAAGATCAGATCCCAGGTGGTGTGCGGTGCCATGCTGGTACTGCTCGTGGGGCCCCTGTGCTCGCTCTGACTCCGATGGAGTGATGGGTGCGAGTGGCGAGCTTACCCCAGCCTGCGCTTGTAATGTCCATCACAAGGAGCTGGTCCGTCTTCACCTGCATACCCAAAGGTTTGAGAACGTCAGGTGGCCCTGTGTCGGGGGAATGTGGCTCTGGTGCTGCCACTGTTCTTCAATGTCAGGTTGGACCAGCCCTCAACAGACCCAAGAGCAAAGGACGAAATAGTCCCCCAAAGCGTGCATTACATATGTCATGCCTGCAGTCCAGGCCGTCCCACGAGGAGCCCACCACACACACACTTGATTGATGGCCGCAAATAATTATTCGCAGTGTGGTTGCGAGCTTGCCTTTTTAGAAAGCCAGAGATGAGTAAAATATACGATAGCACATCAAAATATAGTGCAAGGACAACATATACAGGCAGCACATTAAGCATTATGGAAGACAATAAAGAGATCGGGAACGCAGGCCGAGGGAGCAGCCGGCTCTGTCCACACGCAGCCGTGCAAACCCGAGGCTTCTCCCGTGGCCCTGTGGTCCTGGCAACATTTCATTAGTTGGGAAATGTGAGCGGATTCGTTTCCACTGCCTCCTCCTTTCTAAAGGACACGTTCCTGGTACCCAGCACCGCTGTGGCGCTCCCACCACCGCCAGGCCCTGGGCTTCCCCGCGCGGAGTGCATTGTCAACAGAAATACTACAGTGACATTTCTCTCCCTCTCAATTACTTGCAGGCTTCTCGCCGCCCGTATAAAATACATATTGTGCTCCAGCGAGATCCACCGTGCCGAGGTCAGCGGGAACTCATTGTCCTTTGCTTCAGAACCAGACAATACTGACATCTGTAAGATCTGCTGTAAATAATCCAAGCGGTATAGGGACAGAACGAGGGGCAGGGGGCGGAGGAAAGAACAGGGTGGGAAGAAAGGATGGAAGAGGGAGGGAGGGAGCCAGGTGGGAGGAGGGCAGAGGGACAGGGAAGGTGGTGAGGAATTTACTGCCTGTTAAATCAGGGCCTTGAGTTTGCCTAGGATAAGCGCTGCTGAAAGATCTGTGCCATTTAAGGCGACGATAAGCATTTGGAGACGTCGACGACACAATACCCAGCTCCAACGCCTCTTGCACACAGCCTCCGCCACTGGTGCAGGGTGATCCTGGGAAGAACCACACCAGGAGACCCAGCTGGGACTCCCCGCCCCAGCCCAGCAGAGCAGCAAACGCAGAGCTGGGGCCCGTGGTCTTGAATTGTAATGGCGGGCAGAGGTCTGTGGTTCTGACTAAGAGCAACAGCATTCCTTGCTTGACAGTTCCAAGCAGTAAGTTAAAATGAGGTGGGGTGGGGCACCACCCCGCAGTCTTGAGATTCAGGAAGTGGAGAGGCCTGGTGGCACTGGCCTCGCCCAGACAGCTGGCCTTTTAAGTCGTCATGGGTAGAAATCAAAAGCATTTGGACAACCAGTTGGGGAGATGCTCTTCTCTGAAGGAAAGATTTTTCATGGAAAAGAAAATTTAGCGACAGGCAGGGGACTGTGCCTGGGATGACAGATGAGAGAGAAATTCCAGTAGAGGGTCCCAGAAGTCCCTTTTTCCTTCCCACCTGTGTAGGAGGCAGAGATGAGCCCGTGCTTGTGTGCACGCGTGTACACACAGAGGAGGGACAGCTGGTCTGTGCATGAGTGTGTGTGCAGGAGGGGCATGAGGCTGCATGCCTGTGCGTATGTGCACGCGTGTAGGAGGGAGTGTGTGCACACGTGTGCACATACGGGAGCAGCAGCCTGAGCGTGTGCTCATGTGTATGTCCACGTCCGTCTCCTGGACCCTGAGAGTGTGGGTGGCCAGCACTGCTGAAGGCCCTGGCTTCTGCCGTGATGGGTGCTGCGCCTCTGGCTGCGCAGTGGCCACAACCTTCCCGAAGTCACGGGCGGTGCTGATTCTGATGCTGGCCTAGCAACAAATCCATTTCCACTCAGGACTTGTTACCCTCAAAGACAAAACCTCTTCAGCCTGGGCCTTTTCCCCTCGGTCATGTCCAGAGACGTGAGCATGTGATCTCAATTTGAAATTAAAAGTCATGTCTGAATAACAGAACTGCATCCTCATTTCCTAACACCCTGGCTTTTACTACTTTGCATTCAACTGTGAAAAGTCTTTTAAAACTCGGAACAGCAGTAAAACTTGAATGAATTTTTGACCCATTATTGCCTAGCGGGTGTGCCTTCCAAGCTGGAGAGACTGCCAAGTTCTCACCACCTAATATTTCCACTTTAATTGTGCCACTTGAGAAATTTACGTGCCTCAAAATATGGCATGAATCTTACGCTTATTGCAGTATCATTAGCAGCAACATTTAAGCAACATCTGTGTGCTATAGAACTAATTGAAGTAGCAGAAGTGGCAGCTGTAAATCCACAGGAAGATGGCAGTTTGTACCCGGCACTGCTGAGTTAGCTACTAACTGTCAGCCTGTTCCTGCAATCTGCTCTCGAGTACCACGGTACAGGCACACAATGTCCAAAAAAATACAGCGAGAAGGCTAATGATCCTATTAACCACTTTGCTGCACCAATTTGGCTGTTTTTCCAGTTTCCTTGTTGAATTTCATTATAAATTTCACCATTCCTGTAAAAAGTCCAGTGTGAGACGTGTGTCTGACTTTAAATTACTTACCTGAGCTGAGAAACGCTTGCCTGGCTAGGCCAAACTGTGGATTGATTATTTTTTTTTTTTTTTGGTTGTTTAATAATTCTGCCCACTCCACCACCCGCTCCTTTCCATTGCTTAAAAATTCTTATCACATACATTTCTGGAAAAAACAAATAAACAAAAACCAAAATGGGGGGGGGCAACTTTTAAATCCTTTGTAATGTTGATATTTAAAGCAACAACAGCATTTTATTCCCATGGATGTAACATTTTCAATAATCAATACAAGATGGCAGCCATAATTTATTATTGGTTGGGAGTGGAGGAAGCAGGTAGGGGTTGCTGAGTAGAATGTGGTCAGGTCATTTGAGTGACTCCAGTGACTGGCCAGGATAAGAATCATGGCGGCTGGGTGGGAGTCCAGCCATGTACTGGTCTAGACTCCAAAGACACTGTTTCTCCTTCTTCAATATGAAGAAAAATGGCACCAACTCTTCCACCCAGGGGCAAGCTAAATTGGAATGAGGGATGACCACGTTGTTGCCTCTTGCTGGAGAAGGGAGGGCTCTGGAGCCTCCGTGTTTCTTCGGAATATTTCCTCCATGGAGCACAACTGGAAAAAATGCTTGACATCTCCTTCGAAACGAGCCCCGTTTGCTGCTTTTAACTCTGGTTTGCTTGCCGCGTCTTGGCAGTGAGTGGAGGTCTCTCCCGGGTGCCTGGCCTGCACGCAAGGATGTAACTGGTATCTTTCAAGCACTCGAGAGCGCTGGAAATACACAAAAGAAGCCCTCCTTCAGTATATGATGACTGGTGTGTTTGCCAACAACCCAACTTCATTAGAAAATTGGCACGTCCGCCCAGCTGCCATGTGACACGCCGTTAACTGTGGACATTTGTTGTCTTAATGCTCAAGCTCTCGGGGACTGCACTGATAAGGGAGAAACTGTCTGGAGTCCGCCGACCCCACGCTTAGGGTGGCACGCCACCTCACGGTATTGAAGATCAATAGCCACGTGACTGCCTGGAGGTTACAGGTCTCCAGAATTAACTTCCTAGTACTAAATTGCGATCCCTTGTTTCTTGGTTTATTTTCCAACAATAATACATTTTAAGGGGCCTGGTTAAAAACCACTTACGAAGTACACAGTGAACAGACTCGCCGGCAAACAGCGGCCAGTCTCTCCCACCAGCTCGGAGAGCATCAGGAGGGTCGAGCTGCAATTCCACTTTTTTTTTTTTTAATCGACTTTTTTGTTGTTAGGTGGTGGTGTTTTGATCCCTATTTAAAAAAAAAAAAAAAAAAAAAAAAAAGGTGGTTTGGAAGTTGACCATTTCCGACTTATCAAAATAACGCAGCTTAATAACAACGTGGGCACAACTGCTGCTCTCGGCACAGCCCGTGTGGCACTGCCCGTGTGTGGCACGAGAGGCACTTGCATCTGTCATCTGTTTCTGCTGAAAACGAGCTCCCGTGCCTCACCAACACCAGCTCCTCAGGGGTGACCTCTGAATGAAATTCCTTCAGCATCTTTTCACCTTTATGCTCGAGAATGGTTGAGGTTACCCAATAACTGATACTTGGGTCATATGTGCTGACAGTTATACGAAAAACTGAGAGATTTTAAAATTGCAATTTGTTCAAAAGTATATGGCCACTAACAAATATCAAATATTTAGTAAAGACTATGTTTTTTTTTTTAATATTTATTTATTTGCTTTAGTTGTACACAATGCAATGCATTTATGTTTACGTGGTGCTGAGGATCGAACCCGGGCCACGCACGTGCTAGGCGAGCGCTCTGCCGCTTAGCCACAACCCCAGCCCAAGACTATGTTTTATAAAGCAAAAAAGGAGAAGATGACAAAGAAAATGAAAGTCAGCATCATGAGCGGCATTGCTCCATTCAGTCTTCTGTGGCTTATTCTCTTGGTTGCTGGTGTCGGGAAGATCTGGCCTCCCTGGGACATGCGGGTGGAAAGCAGTGCGTATTTCAATGGACCTTTCAGAAATTGTGGTGATTCTTCTTTGACCCTGCACCCAATTCAAAGGGCAGAACTTTAAGGTCAGCTGCAGCACGGAGGCTGCACCCACAGGGAACTTCCTTCCACAGGCTCCGGGGCTCCAGCCTGCCCTCAGAGGGGTCTTCCCCCGAGGTGTGATTTTAAATACCAAGCCTCAGCCTCCTACTGCAAAACAGATCTTCCAAATGCTGACGCATTTCATTACAGATGCTTTAAAACACGTGTCAACGTCACTACCAGTGTCAGGATTGGTGTAGAGGCTGAGCGCACGTAGCACCAGGGACAGAGTCTCAAAATTCTAGTTTTGGTCCAAAAACATAGCTTCTCGTGCTGACCACAGACACTGCCGGTTTCTCTCCTTGGAGGGACTGGGTCACCTTACTTTTGGGGAAATGTCCAGCAAGCACAGGTCTCAATTACCATCACTTGAGCCCCTGTAGAGGTTGGACTCTGGCTGTGTGGACTGGCCCTGAGCCCATCCCAAGAGGTGGTGGCCCCCCCCCCCCTTCCACAGCTATCTCTGGAAATCCTGCCACAAGGTCTCCTCGGGTCCTCGGCAAGTGGCACCTTGTGGCCTTTGCCCTCTGCATGGAGTCTGAGCCTGGGAGCGTGTGGCATTTCTATCCGGGTGTGTCACATCTCGTCTCCCCCTTCAGGCCCACAAGGTTTGTCCCCAAACTCTGCAAGCAGGGATCCCAAAGCCACCGCCAGTGTGCTGGGGCTGAACTTGCCACATGAGGCCATGCCTGGATCTAAAGAGGGGAGATGAGTCCCTGGGAGCAGATGTCCCGTGAGCCGGGGGCTGGACTGTGCCCGCGGTGGCTCCCGGGTCCTGTGGAGGGGATGCCCCAGACACTGGTAGAACTGGGTCCCTGGGCAGCTAGAGGGCCTGCAGTGTACCCCAGACTGTGGGCCAGAAGGAAAAGAACGCTTCACACAGAACTGGCTTGAGGATCAGCGAGGACCTCCCCTGGAGTTTCCAGCCACACCAGGGGTCCGACCAGCAGCAGGCACAGGGCTGTCCTCAAGCATGGCCTCAAGGACCTGCTCAGGGTTTTTAAATTGTGAGCTATTCGGTACTACAGAGCGAATCTGTGCAATGCATATGTAGAGAGGTAACAGTCACGAGGCTGCTCAGCTTCCGGCCCATCCTGCGGGTGCCCACACACTCCCTCACCATCCCTCCTGCACCCCTGCCCAGAGGGAGCCTTACCTCCCACGTCTCTCCCCTGCCTTCCAGAAGCTCCTGCCACATGTGTGCACGTATGTGTGTGCATTCCTTTGTGTGCAGGCTTGCTCACGTGCAGGAGCCCTGTTTGGGGAGATGGCTTAAATTGCGGTTGACTATGGGCCATGGAGATTTGGGCATTGCCGCCTTCCGTAGTCTCACGGGACTTGGCCCGAGATCTCGCGGGACTTGGCCCGGGATCTCAAGTGACTTGAGCCGAGATTGCTGATCAAGTCGGCGCCATTTTTTTTGGTGGTGTGTGGTGCGTGTTAGTCGTCGTTAGAGCCAGAGAGAAAAATTATCAAAATAAAAAGCTGTTTGTTTCCAGTTCGCCTCTAAACTTCTTCCCACAGCTTCATTGCTCCAAGCGGCCATCGCTTCAGGCGGCAACACTCACGAGACTTGTGACACGAGCCTCACATCACCTGCAGTCTCCTGCAGCTCTTGTCTACGGGGTCCAGTCTCCTTCCTGTCACAGTGTGTGGCTGTGGTGGTCCGTTTCACTGCTGTGTGGCATTCATCACATGGACGCACCATTGTGGACGCTCTTCCTTTCTCCCCAGTGGCTGTGGCCTGATTATGGTCTCTGCTGTCACCAAGGGCCATGCTGTGGTCATCAGCTCTCTGTGCATACAGCAGAGCCTACCCAGTGGACCGTGCTCAGGAGAGAAGTGGCCAGCTGGGGGGTGCACATCTCCGCCACCACGGGAAGACACTGGACATGACCCGAGTCCCCAGCCTCCCAAACCAGGCCTCCTGTTCTGTATCTCACAGATGCTCTCTGACTTCTTGGGTTGCGTGACCTGAGTTAGTTCTCAGTGCACACAGGCATTTTTTGGGTGGCGAGGACTGTCAGGCAGGTGAGTCCTTACCCACTGGGATCAGCCCGGGCCCTGAGCAGAAGCTGTGGCTCACGCCAAGGCTGTGTGAGCCAAGCAGTTCTGGGCAAGCACTTGCCTGCCCGCTGGGGCACAGCAGCTGATGGGACGTGAGGTGCCCGACAGTTTTGTAGGTGGTGTTACCTGCTCCTCGAGCTCTCGGAGAAGCCGGGGAGGGAGCTGTCTCCCCGGCTTACTTGCAGGGGCCGTCATGAGAAGCAGCCGGCCACTCAGACCAGGGGCCACTTCCTGAGTCCTGGCAGAGCACCTGGCACGGCAGCAGCTTGACGAGGACCAGCGCTGACATGAAAAGCCCTGGGAGGCGGCCCCGTGCTGGACGGTTCCCAGGTGGGCACTCTTGGGTGAGCGACTTGCAGGATATGGCCAGGATGTTGGGAGACCTGGTTCTTCTCTGGATTGCGTGGGCTCCAATTTGTTCTTGATAAATCAATTCTTCTCCAAGTGTCTTTCTATGCACGGCTTCTCTGGGTCCCATTCTTGCAGGGTTGGGGCGGGGTGCTCAGCCACCACGCGCGGGACTCCGGCCTCGTCTCCCTGAAGCCCGGATGTGTTCTGCTGGAAGGAACCCACCCCTGGCCTCTGCTCTGGCCTGCAGCGATTTCTGGCCCAGGAGGTGGCTTTGCTAACGGGCTGCTGTGTTTCCAGTGGCGAGGAGAGCTTCCCCGGGAGTTCTTCACATAATCATCATCTTGATCTTAAATGTAAATATTGTCACCGTGCTTTAAAGAGAGATTAATGGTTTGCTGACAGCTCCACGCATCCCGAGCAAGCACCACCCTGAAGAACATGCACTGCCTGTCTTCCCTCCAGTAGTGTCACAGGAAGAGCTGTGCCCACAGGTGGCCCACGTGCCCCGGAGCTGGGGCACGTGAAGTCTGAGTCCTGGGCAGGGGGTCTCTGCTGAGCAGCTTACCAGCCGAGAAGTTCTGCACCTCTTCCTTCAGAGATGGCCATCTGCCAGCCTGGGCCACCTGTCTTGAGATCCATCTTCACTCCCTGGGAGACACCAGGCCCTGGCTGCTCCACGGCAGAGGAGAGAGCTGAGGCTAGAACGGGTTTGCAGAGCTGCACCTGTCACTCAGCGCCGGAAGCCTGTCCGGGGCTGGCTCTTGCCCCGCCTTCCCCTGCCATGACCAGTCAGTGGGGGGCGAGGCCCTCACAATTTGGAGCCCCTCCCTGTGTCCCTCTGCCCTGGGCCTCAGGGTGCCCCTGCCTCTAGGCCCTGTGTAGGGAGACCTGGGCCTCCAGGTGGTTCCCTTCTCCTGGCCCCATGTCACCAGCCCTGGGGCGTCAGGACAGCCCTCTGATTTATGCCACTGCCTCCCACCCACGTCTCCCTGACACAGCCGGGCCTGCGGCTCTATTAGGGATGTGGTACAAGTGTGAATACCAGCAGGACCGGGCAATTAGACTCCACATCTGAATTTCTTATATTTTCAAAGTGTTCTACACTAATTAGTTAGTTCTGTTAGCTCTAAGGATTAGTAGCTTCTCTAACAAGACACACGACACTCAGTGACTTACCTAATTATGTAAAACACAAGGACGTGAGACGAGGAGGGGCGCTTCCCCTGAGCAGGGCTCAGGCCTGCGCTGCCCGCTGCTGCACCTGCCTGGCTCCTGCTCTCCGGGGCCTCCAGGGGAGGGGACATTGCTGCGGGGTGCCAGCCAGGAGGGCTAGGTGAGCGTGCCCACCTCAGGGCCGGCCCCCCTCCCAGTCCGTCTCCACTGCCAGGATGGTGGGAGCCCCCCAAAAGCTGCCTGCACAAAGGGGCCAGCAAGGAAGAGACCTGCCCGGGGTGGTGAGCCAGAGTGGACACGGGCAGTGGGGCAGCAAGTGTCCCGAGAACGCAGGGCCGAGCACGGCCACGTGCTGCTCTCTGGGTAGATGTCCCACATGCCGTCCTTCACAGCAGGAGATGGGCCTTCTTCCTGTCTGCCTGCCACCTGGTCCCTGGGGGCCTCTTGCGGGGCCAGCCACCCATGCTCCCCTTCCCCCCGTTCTTTCTGCTCTTTCACTTGTAACAGCCTCTTTTCTGTTAGCTCTGGCCGGCGCAGCTCCATCCCCACCTCCTCTAGGAAGCCCTCCCAGATTTTCTAGTTCTCCCCTGTGTGAGTCCCCACTTGTGACTTCCCAACCCTGTGCTGACACGGATGGCTGTGGACGTTCCCTAGCCCTTCCCATCGGAGTCTGTGGCTCACACCTCCCACCACCTCCCCTGGTGCTCCCGCTCAACGCCCTGCGACACAGACACCAGTCACTTGCTGCTGCGCGCCACAGCCCGCAGACCCCCCACTGCCAAGAGCTTCAGCCCAGAAGAGGGGAGAAATGGACCTCCCACCCTTCAGGGAGGACTTGGCTCCCGAGGGATGGCCACGGGTGGCCTGGCCAGAGGGCTCCTCCCTGGGTTCCACTGGAAACAGAAAGGCCCTTCTCCCACGGATGCTGCAGGAGGCCACAGAGCCAGGGGCTGACTGGGTCACCAAGGGCCCCGTGGTCCAGGTGGGAGTTCGAACCCTGTTCGGCCTGTCCGGCTGAAATCTGGCTTCTAGGCCACAGCCACCTGAGTGCAGCCCGTGCCAGGCAGTGGGCTCAGCTGCCCGTGAACTCGCTGAGGCCTGGCGACGGCTGACCAGGGCTCGGGAATGTTCCCGTGGTGCAGAGGGCAGCGGCAGGGGCACCCTCCTGGTGGGCAGGCATCTGAACTCGAGGCGTCAGCAGGAGGCCCTGGGAGACACTGTCTCTTCCAGCTCCCGGGGCTCCACGTATCCTGGGACTTGCGGCCGCGCCACCCAGTCTCTGCCTGTCCTCGCAGGGCTCCTGTGCGTGTCTTCTCTTCTCTCTGCAGGGCCTTGCCGCTGGCCCCAGGAGTGCAGCAGGAGCTCGTCCTGAGGCCTGCCCCACAGGGCCTGTGCTCTAGACGTGGACGCTTCTCTGGGGCCCTGCTCAATCCACAGCAGAGGCACAGTGTGGCGGCTGTAGGTCCCACGCAGGACATGGCCTGTGACACAGACAAGCTGGATCCCACCACTGAGCCCTTCTGCCTCTTTCCCCCAACAGGCAACAAGCTGGGAAGCTTTGCAGGGACAATGCCCAGGCCTGGCCCTGCAGCCCTGAATGCTGAGACTCAGAGGCCTCGCATCTCCACTGAAGCTGGAGAGCTCAGACCCCGCACAAGGGGTCCAGGGGCGATCGGGGGGCCCCGAGGGGGCAGTGAGGAAGCAGGGGAGCAACTCAAGGCCAGAAACTTGGAGAACCCGGTGGGCTCAGCCCACACACCACAAGCTCCCGTCCTTTCCTCGTGAAAAATCTGTTCGTCTACATCTGAGACCAATTTGCTGGAAAGTACAGGGTACCTGTCACGTCGCTCCCAACACAGCAGTCGGTGTTCGCGTGGAGGAGTACAGACAGCGACAAGCCTCGGTGCTGTAACGCTCAGACGCGTCATTGTGCATCTCAAAGAGGCCGCCCCGTTAAGTAAATGAGCGTTCCCAGCCCGGCACGAAGCCTGGGCTGCAGACGGAGCGGGACCAGGCTGCCTCGCTCCTGCGGCCAAGCTGAGGGCCCTGCATGGCGTCTCAATGACATCACGTTCAAGTTCAATGCCAAGGCTGCTGCCCGACGTGCATCTCAAACCTTTCATATCAAGTCACATTGAGGCCCAGATGTCTGAGTGTTTGGGAACTGGGTCACACGGGGCCTGCGGTCAGAGGATGCACACTTGCCACGGGTGTCCACCTGGGCTGCCCACCAAGGAAGGTCTGGGCTTCCCACACCTGCCCAGGTGGTTGGGTTCTGCAGCACCTGTAGAATGCACATGGCCGGGTTCAGAGGCGAGGGGAGCGCTGGGGTCTCCTGCTCCTCATGCAGAGGAAGAAACCTGGCAGAGGCTGGCTGCAGCGGGTTTTCTCAGTACTACTAAAAGCATGTGACTCCGTACCACTTGATTTTTTCTCGTAAAATTATATATTGTTTATGACAATGAAGTTCTAGACTTTTGACCCAGTGGCTACTCTACATCCCAGCTGCTGGCCATAGGGTCCATGCTGCTGCCACCACCTCCTGTGGGCTGCCAGGCTCTGCGTTGACACCTGCTGGGCACAGACAGGTGTGTGCCCACACCAGGAAGGATCTGCCAGTGCGGCCCGAGGCCTGGGTGTGGCTGGGGACAGAAACAGCAGCAGTTGGAGGCAGGACACAGAGGTGATGTCACATCCCTGGCAGGAGAGTGTGTTAGGTCTGTGCAAAGCATGGAGGGAGATCCGAGCCAGCTCCTCCGAACCTCCTCAGCAACTGCACCATGGCCCTGGCTGGGCTGCCTGGACTTCTGGGTCCTGCTGGCTTTGGGGCAGACAAACCAGCCAAACCTGCTCTTGCCCTGGTCAGGGGCATGTTTGAGGTACCACTGGCCTTGTGGCCTTGGTCCCAGACGGGAATCCTCCCCATCACACTCCCAGGTCTTGAGGAGGCCCTGCACTGGGGCCACGCTCTGGCGAGGGCCCAGGACGGGACACCCTCACAACCAGGAACCTTTGGGTGGCCCATGACCTTGTGCACTTTCCTGGCCTGCCTGGCACCCGGCAGAGCTTGGGGGAGGGACTGCATTGCTTCTAGAACACAGCACAGCAGCCGGCCACATACAGTGCTGGGGACGTGACCGGGACACTCGCTCACTGCCACCTCCAGCAGGAGTTGTGGGAGGCGATCAGGCTGGGAGTGAAGTCGGAATTCCCTGCCAAACATACTCCATCATTCCGGAATCCACAAATGCTCGGCAGAGGCCACAGCATCACAGCAGGAGCAACAAGGGGCGGAATCTGCAAGAGATGTGGGAACGCCTCCCCCACCGCGCCCGGCTGGCGGTGTCCAGCTTCTCGGCCCTGGGCAGCCTTGAAGGTGGGAGGGCATTGACGCTGGCGGGAAAGTCCACGCCCCAGATGGCGTCCTGCGCGGCCCCGATGGCTGCTGGGAGGAGTCGGGCACAACCACAGGAGATGTGACAGAAAAGCACAGGACCACGGCGCGCGGCCTCACAGGCCCTCAGGCCAAAGGCCAACCCTCCACGGCCCTGTGCCCAGGTGTGGCAGAGGGAGTGCCTTCCTCCAGGGGTCTTTGCAGCCCCCACGCACCTGCTGCCTTGGCACACCTCAGGTCATTCTCCATCTTCAGAACCCCGTGGGAGCAGGAGCTTCTGCGAGGGCTCTGGCTGCACCACCCCGACAGTGCTCACTCTCGTGGGCAGGGCTTTTCTGTCTGTGCTCTGGACACTGGCCTAAAGGCACCCTTTGTGACAATATCCTAACGGAATTGCAACCCCCAAGGAACACACGACCTTAGAGCTGTCCACGCCTAGCCCCGTCCATGCCTGCAGCCTCGGTCATTGACTACTTACGAGTCGATCTTTGGACCCGCAAGCTTCCTGACAGGTGCCGGGGACGGGGATCTCTCCCCATGGAGGCCTGTGTCTGGGAGCCCAGGATCCTTTGCCAGCCTTTTCCCACCAACCTGGTGGCCCAGACCCAATCGGCTGCCCAAAGCCAGGTCCTTCACACCAGGGTGATATATGGTCCTGGACACTATATGGGCAAGAGACCACTGGCTGTCCATTGAGCTTGGGGGCCACAGTTGCCACCCCTTTCTATCACCTGAGTTTTCTTTGCAAAAATTTGACATTCCGTCCTCCTTGCCTAGGTAGCACGCACAGCGTAGCAGGGGTACAATGGACACACAGACCTGGCTCACTCGGCACGGAGAAGGCAAAACTGTGGCAATCCCCTCGCCCAGAGATGCCGTGAGCAAGGCACGCGTCAGAGCTCTCCTGCCCCTCGCTAGGCACACACACCACACACTGCTCCTCCAGAACCTGCTCCCTTGCCCCGTGTGGGACAGGCCTCTACCCATGAGAGTGACAACAGCCAGTGCTTGTGCACAGCAGCCCCTGCGTGTCCCAGGTAGATGCACCCTGTCCCTGGCTGAGGGGTGGAGGGGTGGATTCCATTTCTCCATACAATAAACAGAACTCTGATGGTATTCTTGGTCACGCTTCTTTGCACACATGCCTTGGAGAGATGTCTGGGTTATCATTACTGTCTTTATTTCTTGGCATGCCTTGGAGTTTTAGATGTTTGGAAATCTCCCGACAGTTCTAGCACTCCCGCAGGCAAGCTCTATCATCGAGGCTTTTTTTGTTTATTTGTTAAATATTTATTTATTTGCTTTAATTGTACACAATGCCTTTATGTTTACGTGGTGCTGAGGATCGAACCCGGGCCGCGCATGCGCCAGGCGAGCGCTCTACTGCTGAGCAACAACCCCAGCCCTACCATCGAGTTTTTTTTTTTTTTTTTTTTTGGTACCAGGGATTGAACTCAGGGGCACTCGACCACTGGGCCACATCCCCAGCCCTTTTTTGTATTTTATTAGAGACAGGGTCTCGCTGAGTTACTAAGTGCCTCGCTATTGCTGAGGCTGGCTTTGAACTCGCGATCCTCCTGCCTCAGCCTCCCAAAGTGCTGGGATTACAGGCGTGCGCCACCGCGCCCGGCTCCAACTACCATCGAGTTTTATAGACAGGAACACTGAGGACCTGCCTGGGTCCCCAGGTGGCAGGACCCTACCCTCCTATTGGCAGGTGCTCTTAGGGAGTCGGGGAAGTGCTCCCCACCTTGGTCAGGTCCCAGTGGACGTGCCTCGTGGACCCGGGTAAACCTGCTAGGGGCTTTGGCCTAGAGCTGAGCACAGCCGGATAAAGTCAAGAGGAACATGCTCACCAGACAGCGGCGAGGAAACCAACCAGCCACCTGTGGCCACCAGCCCGGAGCCCTGCACAGCCTCATGGCCGTCTTCACCTGTTGGTGACCTGTGAACTCACTCTCGGACAAGCTGCCTGTGGCTACGTCCTGGCACTCTGAGCAGGTAGGACACTTCCGACACAGACGCTGGGCTTCTGTTGGTTTCTGGACCTGGCCAGGGAGATGACCAGACGAGCACGAGACTGCTGGATCAGGAAGGTTTGGGACTGTGTGTCCCCAGACCCACTGAACCCACCCACTACTGTGGGCTCGGTCCAGCCTAGCACCTGGGCCACGCAGCCTGGCGGGAAGCCTGCAGAGCAGAGCTGGCCTAGTGCCCTGCCTGGGAACCAGAGCTGGCAGAGGCCCCTGCTCCACCCAACACTGTCCCAGAGGCAGAGGGAGAAGCTGACATCTTTCACTCTGACCTGCCCCACGCATGGTATCCACAGGAGCCCAGGGCAAGCGTTTCCAGGGCTGCTGCCTTGCTCCTCAAGCCTTCGCTGCGTGGTAGCTGCTGCCTTCTGAGTCGTGGCTGAAGGGCAGGGGCCCCCGCAGACCTGGTGTGTCTGGAGCCCACTGCCTTCCGGGGGCGGGAGGCTGCAGGGAGGACATGCTCGCTGTGCATTTTCACCTTGGGGAGGTTCAAGTTGCCCCTGGGCCCTGCAGGAGAGGCAGTAGGGTGTGAGGATGTGATGGGAGGCAGGGGCAGCCGGTGCCCAGAGATGTTCACCTCATCAGCCAACCCAGAGCTAAGGTGGGACCTGGCTCCCTCCTGGACAGGGTGGCTAGGAAGGCTCTGGCCTCTGACTACATGGACCTGGTGGCTGACTTACCCCTGGACAGTGGCAGGCCATGGCCTTGTAGACGGAGGGCTTTGTGGCCTGGGAGACCCCAGGCAGGTGGGAACATCGCCCCACTGCCGCTCCCCAGGGCTGCGTTTCTGCAGGGAAGAACCAAAGCTTGCTGCTGTGGCCCAGGAAGCCGACAGGGACTCCCTGGAGTGGGGCTTTCTGACAAGAACCACCCAACCCTGGCACAGGGTACTGGGAAACACAGCCCTTCTGCCCTGTGTGGGGGAGGGGCATTCTGGGCACACCTGTGGGGACCGCTTGACTGCCCTGTCCCAGGACAGCACAGCCAGCTCAGGTCAACTTCCCAAGGGGGTTGGTGGTGCCAGCTCCCGGCCCACGGCCCTCTGCTGAGCTGGTTCCGTGAGGTTCCAGGTCTAGCGGAGGGCTTCTCTTACATCCACCCACCCCTAGCCAAAGGCTCTCGAGGCTGGGAGGAACAGCCGTCCCGGGGCGGAGGAGCCCATGGTCCAGCTGCACAGCAGCCCCAGCAAGGGCCGGGGGAAGGGTCCCCAGGCTACTCCTCTGCCCCTGACACCCAGGGCTCCTGCAGGGCACCCACAGGGGCATGGCAGCCAGAGATGCTGCCTCTGCTTCCCAAAAGACTTTCTGAAAAAAAAAAAAAAAAAAAAAAAAAAAAAGTGGTCCAAGAAGGCACGGGGCTCCCTGGGAGCGCTCGTGTTCTGCAAACAGGGTCCCATGGAGAAACGTGTGAGGAACACCTGCAGAACAGCCTCTTTCCAGGTCCTGGGTCACTCCAGGCTGCTGTCCCTCAGGGTCTGCCTGACCTCAAGCCCCATCTCCACTCCATGACAGCACCAGAGGACAGCACCCCTTCTACCTCTGGGAAGCGGCACTGGGGGAGCCGCAGGGCGTGCTGGGTGAGCAGCACCGTGCGCGGCAGACTGAGGCTCGCGGCGTTTGTGCTCACCAACAGTCACTGCTTGTCACTGGGGTGGCCCTCAGAGGAAGAGTCTCTGCTCCCCTTCCCAGGTGCCTTTCACCTCAGGCGAGCACCTTGCTGAGCATCAGAGTGAGGCTCCCCCGCCGGCTCCAGCCAGCCACAGGGCAGAGAGGAAGGCCCCAGAGGGCCTGCCGGTGGGCGGCGAGTGCAGAGGGCTGGGCTCAGGGCTTGCTCCTCACGGGTGACGTTTGCATGGTCCTAGAAAAGCCACCATGTGCTGCAGGGAAACTCAGACTTGTGCCTTCCCACAAGCCACAGGGAAGCCACTCTGTCACCCAGGCAGGTGTGGAATGAGGGCACAGGTGCTCTGACACGCTCACGCCCATCACTTCAACCCCAACTCAGGCAACGGGCGTCTCCCACGACAGCAGTCTTCCGGGGAGAGGGCCGCAGCACGGCAACAGCTCAGAGGAGAGAGGCTGCGGGGTGAAGAATCTCTCCAGGTTTCCAGCCGATGCGGTGGCAGCCAAGGAAGGCCGGTGCTGCCCATTCTGTCCAGAATCACAGGACATTCAGAGCCTTCCTGGGCTTCAGTAGAGACAGCAAGACCACGGGGCGTGCACGGTCAGGTGTGCTCCGGCTGATGCCCGGGCCTTCATCCCCGCAGCTGGGCTGGGGTTCTGTCCAGTCACGGGGCCACACTCGGGCAACGGGTGCCACCTGGGAGACCTGCAGGACATGGCTCTGTGGGGCCTGTTCACACCCCCAACCCGAGACACCCATGGGAGCAACCAGAGCAGCGGAGACCTGTGAGGAGCTCCGATGCCCACCGCAGCCCCTCTGCCCTGCCGGGACTCAGAGACGCTTCCACTCCAGGGCCAGGCCAAGCGCCAGACGCTCCTTGTCTGCGGGTGGGCAGCGAGGGGACGGTGACTGTCCCAGCTCCTCTGAAGACCCTCAGAGGCAGGCCGGAGGAGATTCCCTCAGAGGCCCAGGGAGGGGTGGCTTCAGGGCAGGGCCCCAGGGCCAAGGCTGCGTGGGGAGGCCGCCGGCCTGGACCTAACTGCAGGCTGCATCCCTGCTCCCACGCCGCCTGCCAAGAGTCACACATGTGCATCCACTTCTCCTTGTAGCTATAGCAATCAAAACAGGCAACAGCAACACTTTTTTGCACTATATCTCATGTTGGACACTGATATTTTCTCCAGCTGGGTTTTTCTTAATTTAAGTCAACAAATCAATCTGGAGGCCCACATGTGCTGGCGTGTGGGATCCAAGAGGAACTACGCGGAGCGGAGGCTGGGGTGTGGGAGGTGTGGTGTCACGGGGTGCCGCCAGCTCCACCCAGGCCCGGGGCGAGAAGACACAGAACGCTGCAGCCCTCCACTCCACCCTGGACCGTCCCCTGGGATGGTGAGAAGCCAGAGGCCCTGCTCAGACACCCCCGGGACCAGCTCGGAGCTGGCAGGCATCCCGCCCCTCGTGGGTGCCGTTGCACACTGTGTCCGCCCCCCCCCCCACACTGTATCAAGATTTGGGAGCACCGTCCTGCACCCTCGGGACACCGGAACAGGCTCCCTGTGAGGCCAGCCACCTCAGTCTACGCAGCAGGCCTCGCCACCTCATCCCCCCCCAGCGTGGGACTTCCGACCGCCAGCAAACGGGAGCCGGCAAGTACATACTTAACAGGAGAGTTTGACTTTGTTTTCCAAAGGGCTCCCAACAGCACGGATGCCACACTGTACAGGGTCGATCTTAATCACCAACCATGTGGAATTTTTTCTTGTGGCTTTTTTCAATGAAGAAAACATTAATGAGGGACTTTAAAGGCTTGTTAGCAGTGTCCTTTCATCAATCAGAGGTGCTGTCAGGCCAGGCTCTGCTGCCAATTTGCACCTCGGCCCAGCGTCCACTTCCTACCTTCTCATCCACCCGGCCCCCACCCCCACCCCAGACCCTTGTCGGGGCCGCCTGGGTGATGGAGGCCAGACCGTCTCCATCTGTCAGCAGCTGGAGCCGCGGGGTCCCGGGGACTCCGGACGGCCGCCCTTGGTCACCTGGAGACTCGTCAGGACCTGCAGTTTCTCTGGGCTCTGGCCCTGGCTTCTGACGGCCACCTCCCCCTTGCTTCACACAGACAGACAGACCGACGCTGCCTGGCAGAGGCCTTCTGCAGAGTCCTGTTTCAATCTGCGCTTTTCGAACTGATAAGTAAAACTGACGTGGACTTCAGCTTCTCAAATGTGAACTTTTAATCAAACACTGGTGAACGAGAAAGGAAATTCCAGATGGCCTGAGGGAGGCCGACCAAATCTAAAACCCCTGCCCGAGGGCCCAGCCGCCCTCTGCAACCCCACTGCCACAGAGCAGCAAGAAAGGGTGCAAAGAACCAGGCAGAAGCGTCCCAGCAGCAGGGACTGAAGGGCTCAGTTCCCGACTAGACTTCTAGGAAAGCCCACAGAGGAAAATAAAGTCCCCCCTGGAGTCCCACATTAAGCCAATTTGTCTGTCACTCCAGAGCCACCCCCCTGATGCTGTTTGAAACCCAAACAGCACCGGGATCTCGGGAAGCTCTGGAGGGAAGTGAATAATTTTCACATTGATTCAGCTGTGACTTCCTGCCTGTCCCGATGGTGGCAAGGTCCAAGCTGGCACCGCCACTGTGGTCACCATTATGACAGGGTGGGTAAGACGGGAGGTGGGGAGGCAGGCGGGGCCCACAGTGCTGTTGGGTCCTCGCAGACCTGAACTTGGGTTACGATGGACCTTGCAGAAGTCGCTGCAAGGACCGCCCCAGGCAGCCTGCCCAGATCACCTGCAACCTCCCAGGCCACTGAGGACTCCCAAAGTTCAGGGCTTTTGACCTCAGTCTGCACTTTCACAGGAAGTGAGTTCTGGGATGACACTGGCGCTCACAAACCACCCAGGAAACACAGCCAGATGGTCTCAGGCGAACACACCCACACTGGACATTCTCTTGGCCCTTGATTCAGGGTGACCAGGCAGGAGTGAGCAGCAGCCGAGGAAGAGAGACGTGTCCTGGAAGACACGAGGGTCACCTCCCTGACCTGGACCTCTGGCACCTGGCTGAGCTGCCAGGGGTCGTTCAGGAAGCTGTCTCCACCAGGCAAGGGGTGTCAGGAGTTAAAAGCACCCTTCAGTTACCGACAGGGTGGCCCGCCACTTCCCTCAAACGCCTGCTGCTGCCACTCGCTTCTAGAACTGCAAAACCACAGCCCCTGTCACAATCCCTCTTGCAGGAACCCTTCAGATCTCCTTGCACAATTAGTCTGTCGTCTTCGGGTGTGAAGAAGTCAGACTTACGCTGTCACTTTGTGACATTCCACAGGACGTGAAGTGGGTGACGCCTGTGTGACACTTGTGTCCCCGATGAGGAGAGAATGGATAAAAGCTCACGCACTTGTGAGTCTGGCCTGCAGCTGCAAGCGGGGACCCCAGGAGCCAAGATGCTCCCAGTCTCACCACCCGGCCTCCGGGGGCGCATGAGGCCACACAGCCAGCCGTGCCATCATCTCTGTGTCAGCTTTCAAAGCACCACGGCGCTGGCCGGGGAGACCTGGCAGGTGAGGGGACCTGGGGCTGAGGCCAAAGAACACAGCTTTCTTGTTTCGACATTTCTTTTTATTTGGAAAATATTTTTGGATTTCTTCACGTCTCTCCTCTCCTCTGTGTCTGCCAAGCTGGGCTGCGACCTTCAGCGGAGCGGCTCTAGGCAGCCGCGCGGTGTTTCATGTGGCCTCTACAGAGCTTGTCCTTGCAGCAGTACATGGCCACGTGGTGTGAGTCCCGCTGCTCTGTCAACGGCCACCTCAGGGCATCTGTGGAGCCTGATGTGACAGCGCCGCAGAGACCCTGGGAGACCACAGATGTGGCCTCTGCACTGCTCCAGGGCGTGGTCCAGGCTGCCTGAAGCCGCCTGGTCCCCTTGGTGGCCTTGACATGCTGGGGGCTCGGCCCTTGCTGGCTGCACAGCCCTCAGCTCCTCTCCGAGCCCGGCACCACATGGCAATACGGAAGTCGCACGGGCCGTGTGGGGGGCACTGGAGGCTTCCAGCCGGAGTGCTCCTTCAGGACCATCGTGGGCAGCCGTTCAAGCTCGCCACAGCGGCGAGGCTGGGGTCTCCCCCGGCACTCTGCAGCCACAGCGCCCTCTGTTGGAATGCACGCACACAGGAGGCACCGAGGCCACAGGCCTGGAGCTGCATCTGGGAGCCGGACCCTGTTCCTCTCAGGCGGAGGACAAAGGCAGCAATTCCTGGTGACTCTAGGGTGCGGGGGGCCAGGTGCACAGTGCGACGGAGCCACAGAGCCCAACGCAGAGGGCACCCGGCCCTCCGTCTTCCCAGACACGTGTACAGTCCCCTCCGCCCTCACAGTGACACCAGGCCGGGAAGGAGCAAGAGCACCCCTCGAGGCCAGGCAGGACACGCTCGTGTGTGCAGCTCAGGGTGCTGCCCAGGGCTCTGTCCCGAGAAACCAGATGCCTCAGACCCATCCTCAGAGGGTGGCTCGCCTCACTTTGGCGCGATGAGGACGCCAAACTCGGGACGCAGGGCTGGTTGTGCCACTTCACTGTGCTCGAGGACACACCCAGGGCTGATCTGGCTAACGTCAAGACAGAGCTGTAATAAACCGCCAACTGGGGAGAAAGGCCTGTGCACATCAGGAGGCCGTGTGTCCTCCAGGGCTCGGTGACACACAAAAAACCACTCGCGCTTCCCTGTGTGTCCACGCCGTCACAGCGCCTGTGATGGAAACACGGCCTCCTCCTGCACGCAGGGCTGGGTGCAGCTTCCTTCTCCACGCCGTGAGCTACCGGCCTCCTGTGTTTCAGCACACTTACTTGGACGTCCAGGCTCAGCTCTGGGGCCCACAGAGGCCTGTTCCCTCCCAACATGCTGCCCAGGGAAAGCCAGAGCGCCAGGGTCTGGCTGGGGGAAACCTGCTCTCCCAGAAAGGTGTCGGCACAGCCAGACCTCGTCCTTCCCGAGTGGTGCTTCCCATCTGCTTTGGAACACCACGGTTATTCTCTATGGTGCGACGGCACGCGGACCTGCCCCGCACCTTCCCCGGCAGTCAGGAAGGCAAGTGAGAAAACCTCTGCCGAGCACCTGCCTCCCTGGCCTGGCCCCTCCTTCAGGGAGACTCGTGTGTGGTTGCCAGGAAACACGTGGGCATCACCTCAGTGGGACAAACGCCCAGGAAGGACAGGAGAGCCTGCTGGGCGGGGCCCTGGGGCAGCCAGCTGTTGCCTGTGGGTGCCAGATGCTTCTGCCCGCCCGGGCAGGGCCCCTCAGGCTTGCCAGGCCTTCCCCACTCTCCCGCCCCCTTTTAACGGGCATTAAAAATGGAACAATGCCCGCGTTAGACAGGAGAACCCACTACACGCAGCCGGCCGGCCGTCGGAACTCATTCTGCTGTAAAGTGTGGAAACAAGAAAGGGCAGACGCGCCGCGTCCCCCGGGACACATCCGGCTCTTTTAATACAGTGGTGCCACACGCATCCTGCTTCGGGTGCACCATTACATTTATGTGTCACTCAAATGCTCACTTCAAACACACACTCTCAGTTCCGGCCAGCACGCTGGGAGCCAGGGGTGCCACCATCCGCCCCGAGCCAGGTCCTGCCTTGACTCGACACGCCGCAGGCTCGCTGCCCCCCCTGGGCAGCCTCGTGGGCCAGAAGCCACTCCTTCACGGACCGTCCTCCAGAATAGTTGCCCAAGGCTCCACCGCTGCAGACCACTCTGTGACACGGGACGAGGATTGGGACCTGGAAAACAGAGGGCACCACCTTTGGTCTGGCTGCAGCCACAACGGGTCCGGCCAGGCAGGCTGCAGTGGGCAGGCTGCGGCTCTCACCCCTGCCCTGCACCCCTGCCCAGGCTGTGTCTCTGGGCGCAGTAAGGAGCGTGTGAGTGGGGCTGCCCCTCAGAGCCCAAGACTCGGGAGGTGACTCGTTTTAGCAGCTACAATCCCAACTCTGAGGTCTGGTGAGATGGAACCTTGTGACTTTTGTGAGCTCTAACAGGAAGTTTTAGGGAGGGTCATCTCCACAGGTCAAGTTCAGTCCAGGATGGCAAGGCCACCCACTCCTGGTTCAATATAAAGTGTTGTTGGCACACAGCCACCCCTGGTCACACATCACCGGTGGCTGCTTTGCCACAGTACAATATCCACTATGGCCCTTTACAGGAGCAGCTGGCCAAGGTCCACACGTGTCCCATGTACCGGGACATGTTACCCTCCTTTGCTGTCTGGGCCCCAAGAGGAACCAGCTTCCATTCCAGTGCCAGCCCACGGGCAGCAGGACATGGCCAGCTGGTGTCTCTCAGTCCCAGCAAGGTGCCCAGACCCAGGGTGCTGTGGCGGCCCCACACAGATGGTTTGGGGAGACGGGGCTGCCCCAGCTCTTTAACCTGAGAGGGAAACTGAGTCCTTGCACTCTCGTCTCACACCAGCATCGTGCCATCAAAGGCAGGCCACCTGGCAGGGAGAATAAGCCACGACGTCATACAGGCGGTCTCTGCAGGTGGCCAAGGCGGCGATGCTAGTACAGTGCACGTGTGCTCCGAGCCGTGTGCCCAGTGCCCCAGCAGTGAGAGACGATGTCACAGCAGTCCCAGAGGTGGGCAGGCAGGAAAACCCCAGAGTGCCCTACTTGTCTCAGATGGCCCCAGGGCAGGACCCAGCCCAGTATTTCCCGGCCTGGGGCCAGCACCGCGCAGAGCTGTGGCTGACGTTCCAGACGCCAAGAGCTGCGTGCAGGGTTCCGGGCGAGGCTCGAGGCCCGGAGGCCGTGCTCGCCACTCCTGCAGCCACAGGGGCTAGGTCCTGCCGAGGCAGCCCAGCCAGGAGGACAGACGGCCGTTTCTCTGCAGAGGGGCGTGGGCCTTCTCCAGCAGGGGTCCTTGGTCCTCGTGCCGGTGGCTGGGCTGCGTGGACAGGAAGCACTCCCCGTCCACGGTCAGTGGAGACGGACACTGCACTCACAGGGGAGGGAGGGAGGGAACGTCCAGCTGAGCACCTTGCGGGTTCCCGCGGTGACTGGCCTGTCCCTGGTGTGGGTGCTCTGATGCCTTCAGAGGGAGGGTCTGTGCATGCCTCGTCTGGGGAGGCCACTGGACTGGGATGGGGCCTGATTCTGGCGACAGTCACCTGAAGATGCTCTGGCCATGCCACCCTCCAGTCTTGTGTTCACCCTAGGAATGGTAGTGACCTTGGCGTCCCCTGTCAATCCCTCAATTGGCTCAGAGCACAGGTAGAAAAGTCAGGGATACAATTTATAGCCCCCTGAAAACACTGGTCACCTACCTCTGTCTGGTTGGTAGTGACACGGTTCATACTCAGCACACTGTGGACAGTCACAGCTACAAATGTGCAACTGTCCCCAATCCAAGGGTACACCTGTGTGCTGACTGCCCAGCACACTGGGGGCTCAAAGGCCATTTCTGCCGCAGGATCCCAGCGAGCAGTCTGAGAAGAGCTGCCGTGGACCCCTCCCTCAGGGTGGCTAGCGGAGGGGCTCCGCCCAGCCCCATTCCTGTAAGGAAAGGTCTTAGGAATTCCTAGGGAACAGCCTCAGTCACATGCAGCTCACTGTGACTGGGGAGAAGAGCTCAGGTTCTCAGCCACCAGAGGCCCCAGGCGTGTGGCGACGTCGCCCCATGAAGAACGAACTGCCAAACAGCGTGGCTGCAGGAAGAGGCAGCGTCTCCAGAGAGGCGGGGAGAGCTCAGTGCTCATTCTGGAAGGTTCTGCGCTATCCTGACACAGGAAGGTGCACAGCAAGTGTCTGGGCTGGAGTGCTGCCCAGCTCTGAGTGCTCTGCTGTGACAGGAAACGGCCATTCCAGTAGGGCCCCACGGGCAAGGATTCCCAGGCTGCCGCTGGGACCAACCTGACTCCCGCCTTCCTCCTCCCTCCCTCCCTCACCCCGGGCTCAGAGCTCTCCAGCCCCTGCCTTTCCCCACCCTTCACGGTAAGTGCGCTGGACACAGTGGGGAGCTGTGTCACTACAGGAAGCTGGTGGGCACCCCAGTCCAGAGCCTCTGAGCTCTGCACCTGAAACTCTGCCTGAGGCCCTGGGAGCAGGCCATCCTGTTGTCACCCCCACTGCCGAGTGTGCATCTGAGGGCCCATGGACATAGTCCCCAGACCCATCTTAAGGAGGTCACTGGGAGCGGGTCCACCTGTGCCCACAGCCCGTCCTACAGACCAGGTAAAGAGCTCTCTGGGCACAGCCAAGCCAGGCGTCAAGTGCAGGCCACATGAAATCTCTCACCCAAGGTCACGCGGCTGCTAACAGGCAAAAAGTGGCTGGACCACTCAGTGCTGCCCCAGGGCTCCACGCACGCACCGCCTCTTCTCCAGGTGGTGGGGGGCCTCGTGGGCTGGTGGCCCGTGCTGGCAGACGGGGCCTGGCTTCTCCCACCTCCCAGAACTTGGCCTGGTTTGACTACAAGGTTTGGGTTACCACTGTGGCCTGCAGCAGCTGACCCCAAGCTTCTTGGTAGGAGCAGCAGAAAACACTGAGGACAGATACTTACTCTGACGGCTTTCACCAAACAGAACGGTCACTTCAAAAGTTAGTTCAAGGGGGCTGGGACTGTGGCTCAGTGGCAGAGCACTTGCCTCACATGTGTGAGGCACTGGGTTCCATCCTCAGCACCACATAGATAAAAAAAAAAAAATAAAGGTATCGTGTCCATCTACGACTGAAGATAAAAAATAAAGTTCTTCTTTAAAAAAAAAATTAGTTCGAGGACAGTATTAGATAATACCCAGTTCTCAGTTTGACGGAAAAAGCAGTAGGTGTGTAACTCCATCTAGTTTATAAACAGGTCGGCGCAATTCCAAGCTCTTACCTAATAGCAGATTTCACAACTGAGCTTTGATTTTTTTTTTTTTCCTTCCCTCTTGATGAGCTATGAGATTATGAACCACCCCCTCCCTCTTCAGTGTATCAATACAGATACTGGGACGGATGGCACGGAGCAATTATGTGACAGCTAGGGCCAGTGCCTGTCTTAAGTATGCATGGAAAGGGAGCAGGTGACCTACCAAATGGGCACTGTTCTTACCACTTGAAATGGGGACACTGCTTCTCATCAGTTTTGGTGGCAGGTTTCCGACTATTACAACAATGAAACCCACTAAAATTTATTGGGACCCTGAGGGCATTTTCAAAGGATCCGCACCCTCTCCACTCTCTTCCTTAAAGCCTTTGCTGCATAAAATGTAATTTTTATCAATAAGCAAGAAGCTCATAATATCACAGCTGCATTGAAATCTTCACGCTGTGAAATCTAATTCATCCAATACACGAATCCATCACTTACGCAGACCCTTTCTCAAATGCTATAAAACTTCCAAACCCATAGATTTGTCTCCAACAAAAATAACATGAAGGGGCCTTTCAATCAATAATGGAATCCCTCTGATTCTGGGACTGGCTGAGTATTTCTTCCAACTTCGCCTTTGTTCTTCTGGGCAGAGCCCACAAGGGAAAAAGCTTGTTTTCACTCGCAGCCTCATCAATACCTAAATCCTGGTGAACAAGTGACACGGAGAAGCTGTAATCAATAGCTCCCTGTGCGTTTTTTTCTTCTGGTCAAATGGTTCAGCTCCACTGACAACCCTGACACTTAGAACATGATGCTAAATCTTTATCAACAGCCATCTGGGTGGCTGGCGGAACAGCACTCGGGGGTCATCAACACTCATGGCGATCTGCGAGCAAACTCACTCCTCAGGAATGCGTTTGTTTAAAAAAGGTGGGAAACTCTCGAGCTCGTATTGATCGCCTCTGAACTGCATTTAGCAAATTGTGTGTGAGGAGGGAACGGAAGGGGGCGTCGTGGTGGGAAGGCAGATTCTTCAATTCTACCTCGCGGACGACTGACCATCCTCTCGTGCAGGGTGGGGTGCAACCTTCCACAAAGGTGGCGAGTCCTTCCTGGAAGACTTGGGACAACGTAAGCTCTAGGATGGAGGCGACTCCCACACCACAAAACCCATCCCCTGCTCTGGATGGGGGTGTCAGCGAGACAAACCCATGCCAAAGACCAGTGCTGTGACATGCACTGGTCATATTTACGGAGAACCACCGAAGGAATGGTTGCCTGAAGAGCCTCCTGGTGTAACACTCCTGGTGTAACATTTCCACTCTCCGGCGCACACCTGCTCTGCTCAGCCTGATGTGGGATGTTCCCGGGAGCCTGTCTCGACTTGGTGCTGGTGGGGTAAGGGTGATACGCAGTCCTCTGTCTGGGTGCTGTGTCAGCTCAGCCAGAGACAGCCACTGAGGACAGGACACCAGGCCCGGCTGTCTCTGATCAGGGCTTTTTCTCCCTCAAGCCCTGGGATTCCCTTCTGACCCTCCCAGTCCAATAAGGAGGCTTTCAGTGAGTGTGGAGGAACCTACTGTGCTCCCGCATCCTGGGCGCACCTGTGTACAGCCCAAAGCTTCTCAGGCATGGCACCTGCTGGCCTGGTAGAAGGTCCATGGAAGAGCGCCCCAGCATTGAGGCTGCCCCTAACACAGGAGGGTCAAGGATTCAGAGTGTGAGAGACAGGTGCCCAGAAAACCTTCCCTCTGATTCGGCTGTCACCTCCTTTCCTGGTTCAGCACATGATGGGGACATCCACATGTGCACTTTGTGGGCATTAAGAGTTTAAAGCCCGGTGAGACCCTATTTTATAAATCTCAGCGACTGAGGCTGTATCTGAACAGAGACGTTCATAGAGATTAATAGCAGGAGAAAGTCATGCTGGTTTGCAGAACAATAAATGTTTCTGAATATTGCCAGGAGCAGGTCGCTAAGCAGCCACGGTATCTCCATCACAGACAGTGAGGAGGAACTGCTGGTGTCACAAAAGGCAGGTGGGGTGTGGGCAGCCTGTGTGTGTCGGTCATGGGAGCACGTTCTGGCCATAGATGAAGCCAGTTGTGCACGCCCAGGGAGCAAGTGGCGTTGGCGCCCGCTGACGGGACAGCTTCCACCTTCAGGGGCGTGGAAGGAGCTGCACAAAACGCCCATTGTCACTGACCCCAAATCAACAAATCGCCTGCGTTCTGCTTCCTGCTGCAGGGCAGGCAGGGGAATGCATGGCCACCTTCCCTCTGGCCTGGCAGGGGAGTCAGCCTCCACGGGGGAGGAGGGAAGGAACACTCCACCCAAGGGACACGCAGAGGAGAAGGCGGTGGACTTCAGGAGGACAGGCAGCAGTGCAGAAGGAGGCGCCAAGAGGGGGAGCGCCCCGGGCTCCCAGGGGCATTCACGGCGCCACAGAGCAGCAGGTGCAGGTGCGGGCTGCCTCTCCCTCACAGCAGAGCTCAAGGCCTCAAGCTGGAACCACCACCTGGGCGGGGGAGGTGGCTTTCCAAAGCCAGGATGGAGAGTGGGCTTTGTTGAGAGATGTCGGAAACCATCTTCAGAAATCTGACCGGGAAGCCTCCCACAGGACTGGACCGAGAGCCTCCGCGCGTGCAGGGCAGTGGTGTGGCTGAGTGCCCACAGCACCCGCCCCTCAGGTACGAGACAGCACTGAGCACCACCCACCCTCACCACTGAGCCCAGACGGCAGCTGAGCAGGGGGTGCGGCGTGGTTCACACCGAGTCTCGCACCACACAATTTGGGGCATTTCAATATGGCAGAAAATGTCCCCCGGTGAGGGTATACACTGAGACACCAGGATCCATCACAAACCCACAGGAACTGCTTCTTCAAGAATAACAATGTGTCTTGTGCAAAAGGGCTACGTAATTGCCATCTCCTAGAAACCAGAGGGCTCTGCCCTGGGGCTGCTGCAGCTTGTGGGGGGAGCAGCCGGCCGTGGTGTGAAAACGCTGCTTCTCCCCTGCGAGCAGGGATGGAAATAGTTTTGAAAACACACCGCAAAGGCACAGCAATGTGGTAAAAAGTGAGGTCTATCAGACTGAGCGATCTCCATCCCATACTGCGACGGTCACAGTGCTTTCCCTGGGAAGGTGGCCTTCTTCTGTCACGTTGGAGACGCGTGCGCTCGGGGAGAAGCCCACCTCCGGGAGGGCTGACAGGTGGGACGTTCCACGGGCTTGCAGGGGTGGCTCATCCTACAGGCTGTGTGGACACAGCCACAATTACTGTCCACAACTGGGTTCCAGTCCTTCCAGCCCTGGCCTGGCGCACCTCACCTGCTGTATGCAAGCCCCTTGCCCACTGGGAGGGGGGAGCCCTGATGGAGAGTACGGGGGCCGTTGGCACGGAGCACCCCCTCCCCCAGTGGCCCACTGGTCCTCTGGGATCGGGACCGAGGCTTCTCTTGGTCTGGGAACCTGGTGCTCAGCAAAGCCTGCCACAGACTCACAGGAGTGAGGACCATGAGGACTGTAGGGAGGGGTGGCCCGGTGACACTGCCTGGGCACAGTCAGTCCTTGGTGAGATAAGGCCTCATGTGCCGGAGACCCAGGGACCCGGGCGTACCCCGGGGTAGGCGGCTGCTCCGATGCCCAGCCATCCTCCTAGAGGGTGAGGACCACGTGTGTGGCTTCTGTGTTCTGTCCACTGCTGTCCTGCACCTGGAGTGTTGGCCACACAACGGCACCACACATGCCACGGTGCAGTGAAGAAATGAACGAGCAAATGAACGAACAGAGGCCCTTGCACCGCCGCTCATCCAGCTCTGCCCTCTTCTGTGCTCGCAGGGACGACCAGGCCTCCCGCAGCTGGGCGCGAGGACCCGCCCCAGGCGCCCTCCTCCACCCAGCGCGTCCCTGCGCATGTGCGTGCGCCCCCCTGCCCGAACCTACAGGGTTGCTTCTCATGGCTCCTCCCACGGCGCGGGCTGCTCTGGGGTTGCCTGCCAGGGCTGCTAATTGCTGGTAAGAAACCGTTTCTCCGAATTTCACAACCTTCAGCAGCTTCCATAACACCTGTCTGGTGAATGAATCTGAAAGGAAGAATACAGACGACGTTACGTGTGCAAAGGCGCCAGCAGCTCCGCTATAAATAGCGGCCAGTCCCGGAACAGGAAATGCAGCCGCACAAGTAGAGGCGTTGTCGGCAATTGAAAGCCGGCCTCCGCCCCGCGCCCGTCACCCTGGCAAGGCAGGCACACGGCGGCGCCCTCTGGTCTCACGCGCGCCCCGCGCAGGGCGGTGCGCCCAGCCCGCTCGGGGCGGCGCGTGTGCCTCGGCGCAGTTCAACTGGGATGGCGGGCGTCCCTGCCAGCCAGCCTCCCCAAGCCTTTAGGACGGCTGGTTGATCTCCAGCTTCAGCTGGGACAGAGGAAAGAGCAGCCAGGGATTACGCAAGCCGTCCTTCCAGCAGACAGCCGCAGTCACTGCTCCCAGCGCCAGGCGCCACGGCAGCAGGGTGGGTGGCGACCTTGGCGAACAGGGCTGCAAACCGAAACAACGCTCTCCCTTTTAATTGACTCCTTGCGCCAGGTCAGACGCATGCACGGCTGTGACCCGCTGTGGGAAGGACCAGCAGAACCCACGACCACCTTCTTGCCTCCACCTCCGGGCTTCAGAGCCGTTTCCGGGGCGGGAGTGCACAGGGCAGAGACCTGGCAGAGGTGGCCTTTCTGCATCGACATGCAGGGGCTTTCCAGAAAGGACCGGCAGCTCAGGCGCACTGGAGACAGAGCCACGGCCTCCATCCCAGCGCTCGCAGCGCTCTGGGCACAGGCGCGTGGGGACTGCACCAACCTCCGGGAGGCCTCCTCGGGCAGGAGCACTCCAGAATGCCCCCACAAGAGCCTCAGTACTCCCCGTGCCAGGCTGGCACAGCGCGATGTGGTTCTTAAAGGAAACACACCCTTACATGCGTGTTAAATAATAAAAATCACTTCTTAACTGAAGCGAACGATAATCACTTCACTGGGAAAAAAATCTGTTTAGTCTTTATTATAACATTAAGCAAATTAAACATCAGCATAATCCAGGTGATGCTAGAAAAGGGTCATCAAAGAAATTAACTTTGTTGTTCATTAATTTACATGGATTAGTAGAGGGCACAAAGATAGCAAATGTGCTCTAGTTTTTTATGATATAATTTCAAACTGTACACCATTTGTGGCAGGAGGGTGACTTTGGGGTTAATCAGACTGATTTGTCCTTTTAATTGCTTTCTATTCAAAGAAAATTCATTAGATAATGTTCTCTTCAAAATTCATGAATCAATTTAACTGAAGAAACCGCATTAGCAGCTCCGGGTTCATTAGCACGGGGTGTGGGAGCGCTGAGAGCTGCAGGCTTCCCTGGGCAAACAGACTGTTTACCGTGCCCTGCAGAAGGGGTCTGAAGTCACTGTAATCGTGATTGTTACTGCTGTTGCTACGCCTAACTTCAAGAAAAGGGAACAGGAGAAAAGGCAAGGTGGCAGAGGCGGAGGCAGCCCAGTGTCACCTGGAGAACGAGATCTCCAGCCGGCCCTTCTGGCAGAGCTGCAGCAGCGCAGCCCGGACCCAGTGCCATGCAGGGGCCACGCCCCGCCCTCCTTGGAGGGCAGGGGTTGGTGGACTGTCTTCTGTGCTCTGACCCAGGGCAAGGGCACGGCAGAGGTTCCTGGGAGAACAGCCTGGAACTCTCCCCTAAACCTGTCCGAATAAAGCGAGGTAGGGAACCCACTGGAGCAGGGCCGTTCTGAGGAAGAGAAGGGCCCTTGAGCTCTGCCTGACCCGCGAGGCCCCTTCCGCAGCGCCTCGCCAGGCGGAAAGGCATCGCACGATGGCACAGCCGTCCATCCACACAGGAGCAGCGCGTGCCCAACCTGCTCAGCTCACCTCTGGCTCATCGTGGGAGACCATTCTGAACCGGCACACACAGTGCGATTCATTAGGCAGCTTGGCTCAAAGAAGGCAACACTCCACAATCAAGCACGTCTTATCACACATGTATCTCAGAACCCCGTTTCACCCTGTAGGGAGCCAGCGTGCTAATTAGTCTATGCAGCTCTCAAGGGCACAGCCTCTAGCCCTTGCCTGGGCGCAGTCAGACCCCTGCTCGGCACCCACCCACGTGCAAGCGGGGCCAGCGCTTCCAGCACACGGTCCTACAACGCAGGGAAACTTGCTCATAAAAGTCAGCACACACCAGTGTGGAAAATAGAATTTGGTCTTGAAGGGCTCAGTGGCCCAGTCACTTTGGGTGCTCAAAGGACAACCACTAAAATACCACCCTTCTCCAGTATGGCTCTCCGGGGAGCGGGCCCAGGGCTGGGGGAGGCGGTCTCTGCACGCCACCTTCTGGTGTTCCTTTCCTTTGCTCCCCACCCCCTTTCCCAGCCTATTCCAGGCCCCAGGAACCAGGCTGTGTTGACGTGGCTTGGTCTAGGTGGCCTCTGCTGGAGGCTGACCTGTGTCTCAGAGCTCCCTCCCCTGAGGACAGGGCTGCTGTCACTTGGCTTGGGTGGCTGTTGAAACACACACCCTGACCAAACCCACCCGGACCGTGCTCACCAGCCAGGAGGCTGGAGGTTGTTTTTCAGCCCCAGGCTTAGGAGAAGGGCACCTCATGGCAGGTGGCCTTCCACACGTCAGGGAGTCCGCCTGAGGGTGGGCCGCCAGCCAGAGTGGCTCTGATGGGCAGATGCCACCACGTGCCAGGCACACAGCAGGAGGAAGCAGGCAGGACCAGCCTGGCTCTGCCCTGCTGATCTCAGGTGAGTCCTTTCTTTGTCCTGGGCATTTGTCTTCCCGTGATATCATCATGGCAAGAGCTGCCTCATCAACAGGTGCGGCGGCTTCCCAGGAGGGGCCTCTGTCAGCAGCCCTGCCTTGGGCGCTCTCCTTGGCCAGGCTGCAGGGAAGGAGACCGCTCAGGTGCAGTGCCACGTGCCAACGCACGTGGAAGCACCCCAGCCCACTGGGTCCATGCACTTGGCTGGCCAGAGACCAGCACCCAACTCCTGCAGAATGTCCCCACCACAGTATCAGCTAGTCAGGAAGGGGACGCCTTTGGAGCTGGCATGAGTCCTGGCTGTTGGGTCTGATGACGCCTGACCATCAAGAGCAGCCAGCACGAGCTCTGGGAACGGAGCTGAGGCACAGAGATGGCGGTTCTGGCTCCATGAGGCGAGTCCGGACACTGCCCCGTCCCTTCCACTAAGCACCTTCCTGGAACCTGAGCGCAGAGAGCAGCGGTGTCTAGAGAAGGGGACCTGCCCCACTGTCACCTCTGAATGACGCGTCTCAGGCCCCCGGCGCAGTCCTACAGTGGTACAGTGGAATCTGGTGCCCAGGAGCCTAAACCCCTGAGAAGTAGATGTCCCTTCTGATGGGGCGAGGTGTGGTCCCGGGAGGTGGGCAAACCCCTTTTTTCTCCTTCCTCTCTGGCTTCCTGCTGCTCCACCCTGGACCTGGGCTCAGTCGCTGGAAGCATGTAGCAGAGCTGGGTTAATTAAGCCACGCTTTTGTGCCAGGGGACTGAAAAGGCAGCCCTCAGAACTGGAAGTATGTACACTGTCCTGGATTCGTCTGTCCAGGTGAGCTGTCCACTTTCTGAGCTGTGCACAGGTGGTTCTGACCATAAACCAAAGACTCTGAGAACTGGTGTAAGGGTTAGGCACTACCAAGTTCAAACAGGGCATTGAATGATACACAAGTGGACAGATTGGGAAGGGACCGTAAATGGGTGGACATGGAAACCACAACTCACAGAAGGCTGGGTGGGACCTATGGACTAACTCCAAACAGGTTGATTATCTCCTAAAATGCAAGTACCAAAATTATGTATAAGATTTATGCAAGACCCAGAGTCTCATTCAAGATGATGGGTTAGAATCCAAAATTCCTAAGTGTGCAAACAATTTGAAAAATCTCAACTCGCTGGGGAAAAGAAAATTCATCACATGCCAATGCCAAGCTGACACAGAAGTTGAAATGGTTGACAAACACATTTAAAAATGTGTTATAGAAATGCTGCAAAAAGGGAAAACACTCTTGAAACAAATGAAGACCCAAAGTCTCAGCAAAGAAATAGCAGCTATAAATGACCATGAAGTAGAAAGTTGAGTACTGAAAAATAAATGATCCAAATTACAAACCACTCTTCACGGGATCAAGGCCAGAATGGAGGTGGCAGAGAGAAGAGACGAATGACTGCAGACAAGCCCAGAGAAACCACCCAGCTCAACAGAGAGAACATGTATTTAAAACAAAAGACCAAGAAGAGTCTTGGGGATATGTGGGACAAAGTTAAAAGACCTAGTGTTCGTGTGACTGGATCTCCAGCAGAAGAGAGTAGCAAGCAAGCTAAACTGTCCCAAATTTGTCAGAAGATATCAACTACCAGATTCAAGAAGCACTGCAACTGCAAGCAGGGCATACCCGAAGAAGTCCAGTCCAAGACACGGTGATCAAAGGCTGAAAGCTGAGGACCTAGAGAAAGTTCTTCAAGGCCACTGGAGAACACCAGCGCGTTCCAGGTCGGGGCAGCGATGATCCCGTCAGAGCCACACCTGGAGGAGGCAGAGGGCACCTGGCACGTGCCGCATCTTTGTCTGAGGTTCCAGGTACACTTGAAAAGCACGTGTCCAGCCGGAGGAGCAGGATGGTCTACGAATACACATCCAGGCCAGCCGGTCGGTGGCATTTCTCTTCCAGTGTTCTCTGGGACAAGAACTGGCGGCTCAGGATTCTACTTGCAACTCAGAAGATCCTTGAGGAAGGAAGCTAGCCAGACACGTATTCAGATAAAACAGAAAAGCCGAGGTAATTTGCTGTCAGTAGCCCTGATCTTTAGAATGGCTAAAAGCAGCTCTTCAGAAAGAAAGGCAGTGGTGCCAGAGGGCAGCCTGGAACTTCAAACAGGTAGGATGAAGAGCCGCGGCGAGAGAGCACGCAGCGCTCATTCTTCGCAAGTTCTTCAAAATGTGCGCGGCAGCACAGAGGAACACTGTCACAGCGAGGGCTTGAGTGCCCACAGAGGCCCTTTGTACGGTGCTATCACCGTGGGTGAGGCCAAGGGCCACGCCGTGTGGGGCTCCTACACCCACCAACCTGGCAAAACAAGGGTTCCAATCTGCCACCCCTGGAGCAATCCATGGGAAAACCACAGGATGAGGAAAAGTTTAAAAACACAACAGAAAAATGAAATACTAGAACAATGTTAAAACAGTCAAAAAGGAGGAAGGAAGGGGACAGAGAAACAGAGGGAGCAAAACAGACCCAAATCCGAACACGCTGATCACTGGTTTAAGTGTGAGAGAGCAGGCCAAGAAGAGACCACCGCCAGCAATGACACCCCCACACGCCCCGCGTGCTGTCTTGAAGCAATCCACTTTAAAAACTAGCCCCAGACAGGCCAAGGGGGATGGATGGGAACGATACCCAACAAACGCTACCAAGATGAAGGGGACTTGGGGGCAGAAAAAGTCCCCAGGAGGGAGAAGGAGCACCACAGGCCGCGGACCACTAGGAAGCATTGTGCTTCTCGCCATGCAAAACCGGAGCGTCAGACAAGTCCCAGCCAGGCTCAGATGTCAGAACGCTTCTCTCAGGAGCCAGAGGAGCAGCTGACAGAAAACCAGCAGGGGTAAACCGGGAAATGCTACCGACAGCTGGCCTGGATGTGTATTCGTAGACCATCCTGCTCCTCCGGCTGGACACGTGCTTTTCAAGTGTACCTGGAACCTCAGACAAAGATGCGGCACGTGCCAGGTGCTCGAGTCACAAAACAAACCACAGCCATGCAGAGCAGACGGAAGGACAGGAGTTGTGTCCTCGGATCCCGCTGCAGGAAGACCAGAAGTGACTCGAGAAAGATGATGGGAAGGCCTCCAGACCCCGGGACTGTGAGTAGGCCACTTCTAAGTAACCTACGGGGCAAAGAGAAAGCTTGAAGGGAGATTTCAAAACCACTGGACGGAATGAAAATGAAAAATTATTAAAATTCATAAAAAATTAAATTCATGGGACATAGCTAAAGCAATACTTAGAGGGAAATTTATAGTATTAAATGTTTATAATGGAAAAGAAAGATCTCAAGTTAATAATCTGAGTTTCCAATTTGAGAAATTAGAAAAAGAGAAGCTTTCAACTTAATAAATCAACCAACCAACCAACCAACCAAACAAACAAACAAAAAAACCAAAGAACACTGCAAAATAATCTCAAGGAAATAAATAAAGGGGGAAAAAAACCAATGAAACTGAAGAAAGGTACAATCCATAAAGCCAAATAGGGTTTCCTTCCAACCACCAATAAAAATCAATGAATCTTTAGCAAGACTGGTGTGCTTGCCAGAGACAGAAAAAGAGGCAGAAGAAACAATTAAACCCCACAGGTACCTAAGAGGTAAGGTGGTATTCCTGTGAATAACTTCAGGTACGAAAATCCAACTTCTATGCAATCCTGTGCTGCCAGGAGGGAGCCTCTGGTCCCTGTTTTGCTCTTTCCCTAGTTAGACACAGATCCACTTCACTGCTGGGGCCACGGCAGGTAACCATAGAGTCCCAACCTCATGATGCATGGTTTGATGGAGAGAAGACACAGCAATCATACACAGGTCACTACAGGCCAACTGATGGACAGAGAAGGGTCCTGGGAACACAGCAAGCACCCTCCAGAGGCCCTCCACCCAGTCTGGCAGTCATCCTGGGGGAGTGATGGAAATGAAGAGATGAAAACTCCCCCAAAAATGTCTAGACTGAAATGAAATCAGTCCGAGCAATCATACAACAATTAAGGAAGTTGAGTCTGCAGTTTAAAATATTCTGAAAAAAAATTTTAGGACTAAGATTATTTTACCAGTAAATTCTACTGAATAGTCAAAGAAGAAACAACATACAAACAACATCAACTTTTCCTGAAAAGAGGAGAAAAGATTTTCCAAGGCCCTTTGTGAGACTAGCAGCTCCATAATATCAAAACCAGAAAAAGGAGGCAGAAAAGAAGATGCGATGAACTCTTTATAGTATTGGCAAAATAAATCCAGCAACATACAACCAGGACAAGGCACCACAATTACGTAGGATGGTCACTGGAAAGCAAGGCTGACCTAGATTTGAATGTGAGTGGCACAGAAAGCTAGGGCAATGAAGGCAGGGTGGCACAGGTGAAGCACAGATGCACAGGTGGATGGGGCCAACCACATAACACAGCTGTTGATGAAGGGCAGAGCGGGTCCTTGGGAAGAGGTCATCTTCTCAACAGTGGGTCCCATGACAACCAAGCTACCTGGCAAAAGACAATCCAGACACAGACTCTACCTTTTACAAAACTAGCTCAGAAGAGGCCACAGACCTAACTCTAAAAGGCCACGTCAAAACCCTTTTGGAAGGCAACGGAGCAGGAGATAAAAGCGACCATGGATCTGGAGAAGAGTTTTTGGATACATGAACCACGAAAGAGAAAATTTATTAAAATGAAACACTCCTACATTGCAAAACATGCGAGGACTCTAACAAGAAAAGCCACAGTCTGAGAAAAAATATTTGTGTATTTAGGACATGAGGCCATTGTCAGATATGTTTTGCAAAGAAACCTTAAAAATCTTATAAGAATTCAAGTAATTCAACTTAAAAATGGAAAGTCCAAAAGTATACCTCACCAAATGAGAAATACAAATGACAAATAAGCATAGGGAAATGTGTTATAATTGCACATTAGAATAATGACATGTGACTACACACCTCCCTGTGAGAACAGCCCTAAAACTGACCATACCACCTGCCAGCAAGATGTGGAATGTCAGTGTAATGAAAAATGGTGGCGTCCATTTGGAAGACAGTTTGGCAATTTCTTACAAAGTTAAACAGAGTCTTAGTGCATGATGTAGAAATGACACCTGCAAGTATTTGCTCAACTGGTTTGAAACCTCATGTCCTCACAAAACCTTGCCTGTGGATGTTTACAAAAGCTGTATTCATTTGCCAAAATTTTAAGCAACCAAGTTTCCATTCAGTAGGTGAACAGGTAAACCATCTAATGATATATCCATGTGATGAAACATTATTAAAAAGAGTCATCAGGCTACAAAAGACATGGGGAAGGTCAAACGTGTGCCACTAAGTGGAAGGAGCCAGTGTGGCAGGGCGCACACTGCACAATCCCAACCTTGTGGCAGTCTGGAGGACAGAGACCTGCACAGAGAAAGGTCAGTTGCTGCCAGGAGCACAGAAGTGGGGGAGGAGAGGACGGCAAAGGCAGAGAACAGGGGCGCGTTTAGGGTGGTCAGGGTATTCCGTATGATACTGCAGGATGGAAAGATGACGTCCCACGTTTGCTCAAACCACAGCAACTGACCACACAGAGAGCGAGCCTAACTGTCGTTCGCAGTTAAACTGGGATACAGCAGTTAGCAGACGGGGACCCTGGGAAGGAATTCAGACTACGTGACAAGAATCTAACTGCATTTCACACATTAAACGTCTTCGTGTGGTGGGCAGGGTGTGTGTGTGCTGACTTACAGTAAACCTGGAAACAAGCAGAGCCTCTAGGCTCAAGGAGGAAGGCAGTGCACGTGAGCACTGTCCTGTAGCTGATGAAGTTGTGTCCACGAACATGTGTGTTAAAAGTCATGATGCTGCCGACTCTATACCCTGGAATTGAAAAACTAACTAAATGGATGGAGGAATGAGGAAGCCAATTTTCTCCATGTGAGAGGTTACGGATAAGCAAGCAGAAGGGGCAGGAATGATCCATGCAGTTAATGGGTTGGGGTTGTAGATGTCAGTATGTTCAGCTCCTTACCTACACAGATGGTAGCATGTGGAATTTTTTATAATGCATATGGCACATGGGCTAGTGCACACAATCCACTCTGTGGTCTGTCAGCTGAGAAGACCTGGAAGTAACAACATCCCATCAGCAATGAGCACACCTAGTGCCCAGACCTTGGCTTCTAACACCATCTTATAAATGAAGAGTCAGGATTCTTTCAATAAATGGCACCCCACCCCCAGGACAAGAACAGGAAATACTCAAAATGAACATGGGACATCTTGGAGGGTCAGAAAGTAAGGGCATATTCAAAACCAAAATGAAAATGAACAAAGAAAGACCAAACAACCACAACAAGCAGTGTATGTCAGAGGAGTACACTGAAAGAACTCCCAATGGCCAAAGCCGAAACAATCAAACTAGCAAAATGTGGTGTGGAATGAACACCCATGTGTTCATACTGATATAAAAAATGACTGAATGAATTAACGAGGGAGGAGAAGAGCAGCTCTCCAGTCTTGTGTGTTAAGCAGCGTGACTTCCTGTGAAAGAGCACAAGAGAGGAGTGGGCGTAACTTTATAGTGAAGAAACCTGACAAACACTGCTCAGCCACATGATCAAGGTCAACATCACCAGTGGTCAGTCGTGTGGACGTGATCTGATGGAAATGGCACTTTACCTATAATCCTCTGACCTAAAACCAGTAACCACAATCTAGCAATGGGAATAACAGATAAACCCCAACAGAGGGACACTCTACAAAAAAATTAGTCCATACTCCTAAAACCTGTTTAGTCATTTAAAATAAGGAAACTCTAAAAACTTGTCATAGCTGAGAAGCAACTACGACCACCTAATGACTGAATATCATGGGGTATCTTAGGTGGGATAAGGAATGGAAAGAGTTTAAGAAACTAACAAATTCTGAAAAAAGTACAGACTTTGGTTAATAATAAATAATTACTGACTTTGGCTCACTTATTATAACAAATTACCATATTAATGTAAGATACCAATTATAAATGTCATCCTAATAAATGTAAACGGCATAATTATAAATAGGTAAAATGGGTGTGGGATATCTGGGAATTCTGTACTAACTTCAATTTTTTCTGTAAATCTTAAACTGTTCTAAAAACAGTCAACTAAAAATAGATATTCTATACCATATTAAAATCCTAATAAACACAAAATCATAGCAATTGAAGCAGGAAAAATATTTAATAAAATTCATTATTCATGATAAAGACTCTCAGCAAAATAGGAATAGAATGCACTTCCTCAACCTGATAAAGATCTCTACAAAAAGCCGATAGCTAATAGCATACTTGATTGTGAAAATCTTAGTGCCGCCTCTCAAGATTGAGAATAAGGCAAGAATGTCCATTCTTTATTGGGGGTAGGGGAGTACCAGAGATTGAATTCAGGGGCACTCAACCACTGAGCCATATCCCCAGCCCTATTTTGTATTTTATTTAGAGACAGGGTCTTGCTGGGTTGCTTAGGGCCTCAATAAATTGCTGAGGCTGGTTTTGAACTCTTGATCCTCCTGCCTCAGACTCCTGAGTTGCTGGAATTATAGAAATGTGTCACTGCACCTGGCAAGAATGTCCATTCTTAATGTCTTAGTGGAAGTCCTAGCCCTTGCAATAAAGCAACAAACAAAAAACCCTCCCTAAAACAAAATAACAACCCCCCAAACCATAAAAGGCATTCATTTTATAAAGAAGAAATAAAACTGTCCCAATTTTGAGAAAACATGATTATTTATAGGAAATATCCAGGAAACACCCCTTCCCCAGTTTTAGAACTAATAAATGAGTTTAGCAAGGTCATTTGACACAAACTCACAAAAATCAATTACACTTACATAATAATAGTTCCAACTAAAATTAAATACTTAGATGTAAATCTAACAAGTTGTATATGAGATCTGTAGAAAACTGGAAAATGGTATTAAAAAAAGAACCAAAGAATAACAAAACAATTGAAGAGACATACCATGTTCATGAACTTCAAGTTGCAATATTAAAAGATTTCAATTCTCCACAAATTATTTACTGTCATGCCATTAAAAACATGAGGCAACTATGTTGTAAGAGTGACTTGTTAATTCTAAAATTAATATGTAAGGCAAAAGATCTAGAATAGAATTATTTTACAAAAGACAAAAAAGTTGAAGAAATCATAACGATAAGTTTAAAGACTTAGTATGCTGCTTTAATAATTAAGTATTCACAGATAAATACATACCAGATTGACAGAACAAAGTAGAGATTTCTCAAAAGGACACACTGATGTATAAAAAATGTTTTGGAAAAAGATTAAAAAGTGTTTCAATGGAGAAAATATTATTTTCAATGAGTGGTGGACGAAAACTGGATATCCATGGGCAAACAGTGGAACCCCGAAGTAAATCTCACACCTTATTAAAAATTAACTTAATTATATCATAGATCTAAATGTAAAACATTAAACTAAGACATTTTAGAAGACAATATGTGAAAATATTCATGACCTGGATTTAGGCAAAGAGTTCTTAGACATGTTACCATGAACGTGATCCACTGAAGAAAATTGGGCTTCACTGAAAAGTAGTGGGTCTATGAAAGTCAGTGTTGGGAATAAATGAGTGGGAGAAAATATTTGGAAATAAAATATCTAACTTAAGAGTCATATCTAGAATATATAAATCAGTTCAAACTCCACAGCAAGAAAACAATCCACCTAATTAACATAAGAAGACTTGACTTAACTGCTGTAGAGGGGCACGGGTCAACAAGCACACAGAAACACGTTCAAATGCTGCTGGGCACAGTGGCCACACCTGTAATCCCAGTGGCTCAGGAGGCTGAGGCAGGAGGATTGCAAGTTCAAAGCCAGCCTTAGCAACTTAGCCAGGCCCTAAGCAACTTAGCAGGGCCTGTGTCATCTATAAAAGAACAAAAGGGCTGGGATATGGCTCAGTGGTTAAACACCCCTGGATTCAATCCCTGGTACTAAAAAAAGAGATGTGCAAATACCTAGTCATTAGAGTAATGCAAGTTTAAATCAAAGTGAGATCCACTAGGTACCTATCAAAATGGCCAAAATAAAAAACCAGACAAATGGAGGTACATCCACATAGAGGCTATTCCTCAACAATGAAGAGAGAATAAGCTGTAGACCCACCACGGTATGAATCTCAGAGTCAGCTGGGTTGGAAGCCAGACTGGGCAGGTGAACATGGTCTCAGTCCACTTAATCATCTCAAAAACACAAAACCAAAGTGGAGGAGGACAAACGGGTGGTGGCCCAGAGTCGGGTGGTCCAGGGACTCTTTTGGGGGACAGAACTCCCCTATGTGCTCATTATGAAAACCTACACTGTACTGAGGTTCACAGGACCGTACACCATGGAAAGCCAATTTTACTGTTAATTTAAAAAACAAATTTTTGAAAAAGATGAAGAGAAATACGCTTTCCCGTCACCTTTCCTTTAATCAAAGAAGTTTCCTCCCCAAAGTTCAAGACACGAGGGAACAGTGCTTCCCACTTAAAATGGAATCTGGGTCACGTTTTCTGAAACTCGTTCCCCTGTGAGCCCTCCTCCCACGCCCTCACATAGCACCATCACCAAGGAGGTCTCCTCCAGCAGACCAGCCAGGGGACAAGGCCCTGCCTCACAGGTCTCTAACCCCACGTTCAGCACCGTGGAAACCAGAACAGGCACTGCTGGAGGTGACAGGGCACGGTGCATAGTGCTGTTGTCTCAGGGAGCAAGTGGGGCCTAGAACCCACCACCTGGGTGTCTCCCAACCTGGCCACAGGGAAGTTGGTGAGCCTCTCATACAGGGCTGGGGACACAGCCATCAGCCATGGAAACCCGGGGTCCTGTGTGCCAAGGCCTCTGCTGACCACCTCTGCCAGGGCTGTGAGGGCCTGGCCAGGGTGACGGTGATGCTGTCAGCTTTGGTACTGTCCTCGAGGAGGAGATAGGATGGCTCTTCTGTTTTGAGACTGGGGCACCCTGGATCTCACAGATGTGACATTTTACCCCAGAACTTGCTGTCCTTGAGTCTGAAACCCCTCCGGATGTGTGGGGTGATCTGAAGCCGCAGAGGCAGAAGGGACGGCTTCGGATCCACCGAGACGGATCCCTCCTGCTCACCTGGGGGGCTCCTGGCTGGCCCTGGTGGGGCACGTGGGCCCCCCAGATGCGGAGTTTACAGTAATTCCTCGGGCCTGCAGGGGCACCTGGACCCTCCTGGGGACACTGAGTTGTGGCAGGATACTGACGCGGAGGTGGCTGGCCTGCCCAGGCACCCCTGACCCGGCTCTCGCTCTCAGGGAAGCTGAAGTCCATCTCCTAACCACTGCCCCTGTGAGTGCCCGAGTCCCAACGTCCACTCTGCAGAGCTGGTGCCGTTCTCATGACTGTGGAGGCTACCACCTGGCCTACGGGCCACCTACGGGCTCAGGGACTCTGGCCACATCCACTGCTCTCGGCCTGGCGGGTGGCCCAGAGACCTGACGGCGGATGTGGGTTTGGGCTGCACCTCTGTAGGCAAGCCTCTCCCTAATGCAGGGGCTCTGCCCAGGGCCTTCTGGACCGGGGGTCTGCATACCGCAACCTCCCAGCCCTGGCCTCCCGCCAGACATGGAGGATGGCAGTAGAAGGCCACGCTGTGGACGTGAGGGAGCGTCCATGCCGACAACACTGACCCCCTTCCACTGGATGGACTTCTCGGGGGTAAAGGTGGGGTGTCTTCCGGCATAACCTGGGAAGAGCTGTCATTTCTCGGAAAACATGTCATTCTTCAGGTCCTGTCCACTGGGCCAACAGGCACTCCTTCAGGTGAACACGGCCTGTTAGCTGTGGTCTCAGCTCACCTGGGCCCAGGATAACCTCCATTGACCAAGAAACAGGTGGTGAACTGGGTTTTGGGGCCTCTTCCAAGAGGGAAGTCTGTGCCTGTTAAGAGACTCTGCCAACGGGACATGCTCTGAAGCACCCGACGAGGTTCTGGGCACACAGTGACCTGGCTGTGCATGAAGCAGGGCTGAGGGCGCCCCGCAGACAAGTTCCTGTGTGCTCCCAGCAGGGCCGGGGAAGGGGCCTGGGAGGTTCTGAAGAGGATGCTTGTCTGGAAACTTGGTGACTTTGCTGAAAGAGCAGAGGCCCTGATGGCAGCGCTGACAGTCACAGAGCAGTTGCCACACAGGGCGCTGCCCCCACTGCCCCCACACAGTCCTCAGGAGTGCCAGGGTCCTCGCCACAGGTGAGCAGCCCCGGCCCAGGGATGGGGGACCCGCCCTGTCACCCCCGGGTGCACCAGAGCGCACACACGCTCTGCGGCTGACCCACACCCTCAACCTGCTCTGGACAGAGGCTTGCAGTCTGGATTACCCGGGCTTTCCCGTGTGACGGCTCCTCAGGGGGAGAGGGCAGGGCAGGTCTTAGGACTGACCTCCCACCATCACGAGGTGTTCTGGGCCTCGAGAAGCTGGGCAGAGGGTGGAGACCCGCTGAGCCTCACGCCCTCTCCCCATGGTCCTCACCACAGTGGCCCTTTGTGGGCTTTAGCAAGGCCTGTTCTCCAAGGCTGCCACCCCCAGGACAGGCAGCCAGAGCCTGTGGTGTGCTCTGCACAGGACAGTGGCCGACGGCACCGGCCCCTGACCTGAGCGATGGGTCAGCTTGGAAGCGGGCTCCCAGTCGGGACAAGGACTTCTAATTCTGCATCGGAGCTTCCCCTGGGCTCAGTCTTGCCCTGCTGACAAGAAAGTACAGGGTGTTTACATCTTTCCCGTTAATGGCTGGTGACTGAAATAGGGCAGGAGGGGGAGGGCCCAAGAGGCGGAGCTGGCCCCGGCCCCGAGGGCCACGCGGAGCTCTACTTCCTACCCTGCCACCGCGGGGACGCTGTGGTCTGGGCAGGAGGGTGCTGGGGGTCCTGGCCAGCAGGAGCGTGAGGTGTGTTGAGGTCCTGGCCAGCAGCACAGCTCACGCACCTGCAGCTGTCCACCAGAGAGGGCGGGTTCCACGGGGGCGTAAAACAATGAAACCAGGCACCCTCAACACGAGGGATTCTCAAGAATAAGAAAACTTTCTGGCTGTTTAGAACAGTGGTTCCCAGAGCGGGGACTGCAGAGGCTTGGGGGGCACGGCTGTTCCGGGCCCACCACCGCTGCTGCTTACTCTCACTCCCTCTGGAGTACAGCGGTGCCGCAGGGCCCTGGACCCTGTCACCTCGGCAGGCCAAGTGCCCGAGCTGGTGTGAGAGCCTGGCTGTCTTCCCTTAGGGCAGGCATCAGACAGACCCGCACGCACAGCAACCAACAGCACCTTCCCCTGGAGAGCGTCTTCTGCCGTGGAAAACAGTTATTTTTGTGTAACGAGGTTATGTGTTTCAACCTGTAGCAGATTTGCTGGTTTTTTAAATTTTTTTTTTGGGTGGGGGTGCTCAGAACTCAGGGGCACTCGACCACTGGGCCACATCCCCAGCCCTATTTTGTATTTTATTTAGAGACAGGGTCTCACTGAGTTGCTTAGCGCCTCAGCCTCACTGTTGCTGAGGCTGGCTTTGAACTCACGGATCTTCCTGCCTCAGCTTCCCAAGCCACTGGGATTACAGGCATGCGCCACTGCGGCCGGCAATTTACTGTTATTTTTAAATCAGCTAATACATTTAAAAGAATATTGAACACTAAACCTGAGGGTCTCAGTGTACACAGACAAAGCCCTCATGTTCAGAAGCTGTTTGGGTCCTCAATCGTTTTCAAGAGGAGGTGAGCTGCGGAGGAGTCCGCCAGGGAAGGGTCAAGCTGGCCAGGCCACGCAGGGCCCCGTGCCCGTGAGTAGACGTGCCCGCTGGCTCTGCCTGGTGCTGGAGCACCGGGCACCATCTCTGAGCTCATCTGACAGATGGATCATACCATCAGCCCTGGAAACGAACCTTCTGCCTCACGCACAGTGAGGTGCCCAAGCCCGGCCACCAAGACGTGCTCACAAGGGGAGGGACAGTGTCCTCCAGCGCCACCTGGGCGTCTTTGCACTCACCTTCCCAACACTTGGAGCCTCCTAAACTTATTTAACAAAAGAATTATGCCTAAGACTTTAAGCACAAACTTAAGGAGGCCTACAGAGAAATGATTAAACTGTGAGCGTCTTGGTAGGAATGTGAATAATTACACATCGACACCGTTACCATCCGCGTAATTGTCATTCAGCTCAAAGCTGCACGACTGACTGGAACAGGGTTAATGGTTTCTGAACAATAGCGGAAATACAGAGGTGTGCATGGTGTGCAACACACGGAGAGGCAGGGAGGACAGGGAGCCAGCGGGGTCAGAGTGCAGACCCCAGGTCACCCGCGTCACCAGGCTGACGCCAGGGAAGGGCATCGACCCGCCGAGCTTCTCCTTCTAACTGCACTTGACATCCTGGCCCCGCAGGGCTGCGCCCCAGCACCGGCCCTCCCCCTCCCAAGACTTCAGGCTGTGCAGATGGGTGGCGCAGAGCCCTGAACTGGCTGCTCACGGGGCACTCTGTGAGCGTCCCCTCCAGGAACGAGCCTGTCACCACCACAACACTGGGGTAGAACACGTGTTGGAACATCCTCAACATATGTGAAGTACGTTCCCCACCTCTGATGCCCTCGGCCCCGCCCAGAGTCAGGAGCAAGGCCCCCATCACGCACACCTGCTCTCTGCCAGCTCCCGGGCCCAGAATAGGTACCCCGCCATTCCACGGCAGATGCACTGGTGGTCCTGAAAACACAACCACCTGCCAGAGGACCCTAGGCCCCGCCTGCGTGCCACCAGGAACACCTGGCAGCCTCCCGCCTCAGCCTTTCCTCCTGCTTCACCCAGAAGGGAGAGGCGGAGCCAGCATCCTGAGCAGACATCTCACGCTGCTCCTGCAAGTCTAAAAATAAGCTTCTCCCCGCGCTGGGGCAGTGCGCGACCCAGCTTCCTGGCCCTGCATGCAGACACCTCACAGTCAACGTCACCCGCCTTAATTTCCGGGAACACTGACGACCCTGGAGGGGGTGGGTGCGCCTGACTGATCCCCACCCAGGCGGCTTCTCAAGCTGTCTGAGACAGCCCTGAGGTGTGTGAATAATTTTTCATTGATAATCATGCTGCCATCGCCATTAGCCAACTTTTGAAGACCAGTCCAACGGAAAGGAGCCGGGCCCTTAATTTCTTAATGAATTATTCTTTACCATGGGATGGGGATCGCGCCACGGAGAAGGCATATCATTACTGACAGAGCTGTCAGAAGGACAGGCAAAAGGAAAACTGGCAAGCTTTAATTTCTCTGCAGAGAAATGAGGGGCTCTGTGGGGATTAATCTCAGTATCAACATTGAGCCTTCGCCTCAGGGCAGCTGAGGAATTCAAAAGAAGTTGTGACTGAATTTTGAGTGATGGAATCCAGCTCAAATTGTGCAGCTGACTTTGGTTTCTCACCTATTCAAATGAGGACGAGGCTGTGCAGGTGTGAGTGAGGGGAGCAGCAGGGCAGGTGGCTCCCCGCTGCGGCTGGCAGGGGACGGGCGGCAGGGGGCTGGGGAGGGGGCTGAAGAAGGCCCCGGACACAGGAGCAGGTGCAGTGCCTCCGAGTCCTCGTGGGAGACCCGGCCGGGCGTGGGCAGACGTCTCTGCTGGTCCCTTGGCTTGTGACCAGGTGTCACATGCGTTCCCTCGTCAGCCCTTGCCCACCAAGAGGGCAAGCTGAGATGCCCCCAGGATCAGAGGCTGGACAACTCCTGTGCCCGGAGAGCCCACGCTGCCTGGGGTCACGCGGCTGCTGCTGCCGGTGGAGGAGAACAGGCGGCCTCTCTCCCCTCCCCAGCGGGACCCTTCAGTGTGGGGTAGGACCCCGCGTGGGCACATGGGGATTTACTGATTGGCCTATTGAGCAGCTCCCCACGCTGGCCTCTGCTGGGAGCTGGGGCGTGGGGGTGGGGGTGCAGGGTCTGGGGGACCGCTGCACGGCCAGCTCTGAGCAGTTGGTTTTGGAGCTGAGACCTGCAGGTGGGTGGGGCTGGGAGGGGAGGGAGACGGGTGGAGACCCTGGGCCTTACTCTGAGGGTGCAGCAGGTGACGCAGCCTCCACCGGCGAGGATGGTGCAGTCAGCCAGGTCACCTCTGGGGCTGGCTGTGGCCACGGGCAGGAAGCATCTGACACTGGACTCCCCCGGGGGACCCTGCCTTCACAGCCGTCGAGCACTGCGGGGCTGCTCCCTGCTCGGTGTCCCCTGGCCACACCACGGTGGCCTCACCTGCTGGCTGGCTTGGGATGTTCCACCCCGCCAGAGTCTGACGCGGCCCCTGCGGCCTCTTCCTCGCTCGCTCCGTGCTCCGTCCTTCTGCTGGCCCCACGTTTCCGCCTCCGCCCGCCCTCCCAGCTGTCTCTATCCTCGAGTGACCACCGGAACTCCCATGCTGCACTTGGACCTCCAGGGTGCCCCCGAGGCCACGTGCTGAAGGCTGGGTCCCCAGCCTGTGGCATTACGGGGAGGTGATGAGAACTTAGGAGGGGCCCCGGGTGCTGGGGGTGCCCTTGAAGGGGACGTCCTGCCTCCCTGTGGCCGACAGGTGAACAGGCCTCCCCGCCACGCACTCCTGCCACAGGGCCAAGTGACCAAGGACTGAACTCTCTGAAACCATGAGCCAAAATAAACCTTTTCTCCTGCACTGTTTATCTCAGGTCCTTTGTCATAGCCACGGAAAGCTGACACAGCCACTCCACACCACCCACCTCGGGTCTTAAAAGTCCCGTTTGCCCGACCCTGCCCAAGCCTGCCTGCAGGTCGGAGAGGCAGAACACATCATCCACAGAGCAGCGCTGGGCAGGAGGGAGACTGCACCGAGACAGTGTCTCTGGAGGACGACGGGGTGTTTTAGCTGGAGGGCAGCTGTGATGGCAAAGCCCCGCGTCCCTGGTCCTGGAGACTCATCTTACTTGAGGACTGCAGGGGGGGTTCATGTGCCCACAAAGCCTCCTCACCGCTGCTAAGGCTGCAGAGCTGCCTGGAGGCGTCCATCACCCATCATCTCTGTGGCGCACAGAGACCTGGAGAGCGGGGCCACGCTCAGCTGTGGCGGGGCACTTCTGGGCTGCACCGCACAAGACCAAGAGCAGGAACCAGCGGGCCATGGGCGCAAGGCCTCCTCAGGACCAGGAGCTGCTGAGGGTCAGAGCAGATGACTCCACGCGCAGTGGGAGCAGGCTGGGAAGCGCCAGTCTAGCAAGACATCACCCATCGCCTCCACCATCACCACTCATCCTGTGGCTGCAACTCGCACCCAGGCGGCCTGGAGCCCCGGGCTGCAGCCTGAGCAGCGGGCTCTGGGTCCTCTGCCGGGGGAGCCTCTGCGATAGGACGACCAGGACGCAGGCAGCACGAGGCAGGAGCTCGCCCATGTCTTCTCAGCCCTGGCAGAGTGGGCCATGGCATGCCAGGCCCAGCCCCACAGCACGAGGCCAGCACCCGGCAGGCTCACTGTGGACCCGAGACCTCGCGTACAGACCCAAGTCCAAGGCAGACTCGACCCTGCCACCACGCAGCTCGGGCACTGCCCTCACCTGGCTCCCACGGAGTCTGGCCTCCACTCCTGTGGGTTCCTCCTGCACAGCAGGGGCATGGCTGGCCTGCTGCCCAGGCCGGAGAACCAGGATTCACCTGTCTCACCTGTGTCCAGTCCACCTTCAAGTCCTCTGGGCTCCACAGAGTGTGTGTGTCCTCCCCTACTGGCCACCACGTGTGCTCTGCTCCCTCCCGTGACTGTTCCCAACTGCTCTGTCCCTTCTGTCCCTCTGTGTGCCCGGCAGCACCTGTAGCCACAGCCCACCTGGTGACAGGCCATGTTGCACGCTGCCCTTTGTGGGGCCCTCACAGGCCCATCCCCACCCGCCCCTCCCTGGCATACCCCAGCTGTCCTGTGCCAGGTCTGGAGGGCACCCCACCCCGGGGCCTCCCGGCTCACCTGCCATGTTCCGCCCCCTCCCGGCAGCAGCTCCTCCTTTGTTCTGGTCCCAGCCTGAGCACCACAGTCAGTCTCCCCACGGTCTCTGGGGCTCAGGTGAAGCAGGTGGCCATTTGGCCTCCTGTTTCCTCGCTTCAAGGCCTGCAAGCTCTTTGGTGGTGCTACCTGTTCAGGTGTTGACCATCTGTTGCCTCCAGAGCCACGCGTGCCCCACCTCCTCTGCCTCCTTCCCTGCTCCTACGGCAGGTGGGCACAGAGGGTTCCTGACACGCACCTCCTCAGCGAGTGTCCAGATGGGACCAAGGCCGCGGGATTCAGCCAGGGCTACCCTCCATCCCCACCAACTGCACCTTCAGGAACATGACCGACAGGCACACAGGGGTCTGCTGGGCACAGACGGCCACAAAGAAGCTGCATCTTCACCTACAGGTGGTGAGGCCAGTTTTCATCATCATTTCCCAAGATCTGCTTTCCGGGACCATGATATTCACTTTTTTCCTCCAAAATTTCATTACAAAAACTTCAAACAGAGAAATTGAAACAATTTCACAATGACTTCCCATATGCCTGCTACCCAGATTACACAATTAACCTTTTTTGTTGTTGTTGCAATGGGGTCTTGCTAAGTTGCTTAGGCTGGCCTCCAACTTGTGACTCTCCTGCCTCAGTCCCCCAGGTAGTTGGGATCACAGGTGCATCACAGAGCCCAGCTACAATGAACAGTTTACACTGTTTTAGCTCTGATCTCTTCATCCTAGTATTTTTATTTTTTTGCACTTAAAAATAAGCTGCAGACATCCATTTACTGTGCCCGAGTACATTAGTGCATATAGCATTAATTAAGAGTTCAACGTCAATTTAGCCCTTTTCCTTTGAGGCAGAATTTATATACAATGAAGTGCACAATCGTCAGGGCACCGCTTGATGGTTTTGTCAATCATGCACACCTGTGCGATCCAAACTGTTAAGAATTCCTGCTGGAACAGTCCCTCGCCTCTTTCCCAGTTAGTTACTGCCTGCGCGACCCCAGAGACAGCCATGCTTCTGGTTCTTTCTACCCCAGATCAGGTCTGCCCATCACAGAGCGCGTGATCCCCGTGTCTGGCTCCTCCACGGGGCACGCTGCTGAGACTCACCCTGTGGCCATAAGTCTGCAGCTTGCTCCTTAGTGCAGAGGTGCAGGAGGGACACAGCCTTAGAGGGACATGACTTCACTGTGGCCATTCTTCCACAGGTGCACATCTGAGCACTCCCAAGTGTGGGCCAGGAAAAACAGAGCTACTAGGAACAGCTCACGTGTTTTTGTGGACACAGGTTTTTCTCTCCTCTGGGTCTATCCCTCAGAGTGGAAATGCTGGGTAACAGGGCATGGGGACGTTGGATTCTAACAAGAGCTACCAGGCCTCTTACACAGAAGCCACACCAGTGGACACCCGCCAACACCTGGAGAGGCTGGGGTGCTACTCTTGAGTGGACAAGTGGCACCTGAGGTCCTCTCACGGAGATGCAGACATCGTTCACTGTGGTTTTAACTTGCATCTCCCTGAAGGCCGATGATGCCGACACATCCTGTGCTTACGGGCCAATGCGTACATATTCCTTTGTGAAGAGAAGATCTTTTGTCCGGGTAGTTACTGGGTTGCCTTTTTATTATAGAATTACAGGAGTCTTCACATGCCTGCTCAGAAGTCCTTTGTTGGGTATCTGTTAAAGTTTCTCTCGCTCTGTGGCTTGCCGATTTTCTTCATGTACTCTCTTAATAACAATGACAATTTCTTCCATGCTTTATCTCTGTATAAGAAGAAATGTCTTCCTACCCAAATCATGAAAATTCTTCCCATGTTTTCTTCTAAAACTTAGTTTCAGCTTCAAGTATATGCTATAGTTCAAATCAATGGCGTGAGGCAGGGGTTAAGATAAGAATTTTTTTAAGAAATATTTATTTGCTTTTAGTTGTACACAATGCGTTTATTTGCATGTGGTGCTGAGGATCGAACCCGGGCCGCACACGCGCTAGGCGAGAGCTCTACCGCCGAGCCACAATCCCAGCCCCAAGAATGTTTTTGAAGATGGGTATCAACTAGTTTAACTACCAGTTGTTTAAACTACTCTCCTCATTGATCTACCTAGCATCTTTCTGAAAACAACTATAAAATAAGGGCCTTGCCTGGTGTGGCAGTACACCCCTGTAATTGCAGCAGCTCAGGGGGATTGCAAGTTCAAAGCCAGCCTCAGCAACTTAGGGAGGCCCTGTCTCAAAAAAAAAAAAAAAAAAAAAAAAAAAAAAAAAAAAAGAGGCTGGGGATGGGGATGTAGCTAAGTGGTTAAGTGCCCCTAGGTTCAATCCTTGCCCGCCCCTCCAAAGCATGAGCCTCTATTTTAAGTTATAAGCCATATTATAGTCTTGATTACTATAAATTTGTGGAAGTTTTGAAATCAGATAAGGTTAAGTTCTATAACTTCACTATTCTTTTGCAATTTTAAATATTCTAGGCCTTTCACTGATCATATAATTTTAAAATCAAGCTGGTAATTAAAAAGCCTGATTGAACTGAATACCTAGAACAACTTTTGGGGAATTGACCTTGGCATAGCAAGGTTGATGACCAAGGTTTATCTATTTCTCTTTCTCAGCCCTGTTTTATAGATTCAAGAAACAGGTGATGCATCTATTTTATTCACACTAATGTTAAATACTTTGTATGACACCATTACACATACATTTTATTTTTTAATTTCATAAAATAGCTTTATATCTAAAATTGTATCCTCAACCTTGTTCAATTCACTTAGTTGTAATGTTACTTTCAAAATTCCTTAAGATATCCTATGCAAAAAAATTATTTACCCTGAAAATAAAGACAGTTGTACTTATATCCATCATGTATTTCTGTTTCTTCACTTTGCATAGTATTCTTTCTTCCTCTTAAACTGTCTTACAGAAAATATACAGGAAGCGCTGGTTTTTCAAACCAGTCTGGCCATCTCTGCCTTTTTATCTGAATTTTTGAGAACATTTACATGTAATACAATCCTCAGTAAGGTTGGATTTAAGTCTACTAACTTGCTATTTACCCACCCTTTTGGTACCAGGGATTAAACTCAGGGGCACTTGGTCACTGAGGCACATACCCAGCCCTATTTTTTTTGTATTTTATTGAGAGACAGTCTGAGTTGCTTAGCACCTTACTTTTGCTGATGCTGGCTTTGAACTCAAGATCCTCCTGCCTCAGCCTCCTGAGCCACTGGGATTACAGGCATGTGCCACTGTGCCTGGCCCATCTATTCTTTAATCTCCTCATTCTCATGCTTTCAGATTTGCTTTAAAACCACCACTCTAATTTTACCTTTTTTTTTTTTGACTCATAAGCTGTATATTTTTATTTTTCAAAATCTAGCCTCAAATAGTATTTTACTTTCTCACAGTGAGACAATAACAATGCACTTCCATTCCCCTAATCCCATCTTTTGTGCTGTCATACATTTCACTTCTACAAATATTATAAAACCCCAAATAAATCCTTATTTACTGTGAACAGTTAATTGTCTCTTAAAGGACATAAGAACACTGGGAAAAGATCTGTCCCCTTGTTCATGCATCTTCTGGGTCCAGGCACGTTCGGTCCCCTGTCGCTGCCTGAAGCGATGGCTGCTTGGAGCAGCAAAGCCACGGGAATAAGTTCAGAGGCAGACTGGAAACAAACAGGATCTTTATTCTGTCAGTTTCTCTCTCTGGCTCTAACAACTCTAACACGTACCACACACCACCAAACAACCAACAACCAAAATGGCCCCAACCCGCTCTGCGCTCGGCCCAAGTCTCTCGAGATCCTGGGCCAAGTCTCGTGAGACTACGGAAGGCGGCAATGTCCAAAACTCCATGGCCCAAAGTCAACCGTGATCATAGCCATCTCCCCAAACAGGGCTCCTGCAGTCCCCTGGGACCTGCTCCACCCACAGCTCCCCAGTGGTCCCGCCTGGCCTCTGGTTTCCATGTGTGCGCGTCGCTTGGTTTTCTGCAACAGGTTCAAGGCAGCACCACGGACTCTGGAACTTGCTGTGCAGCTCCCCCTTCCCCGGGGCTCTGCCCGGATCCCAGCCAGCTGGAACATCAGGACGCACAACTCGGAGATTTGCAGCATCGTTGGTTTTAAAGTCAAAAGCTGAGAGGGGCCCAAACGTCCACTGACAGAAGGACGAGAAGCCAGCGAGGGCACACTGACGTGGATTCTGCACGGCCCTTCACAGCGGGAACCACTGCCAGCCAGCCTCACAAGCTTGTTGACTGGAAGCAGCAGGTTACAGGGAGACATTGGGGTCACTCCATTATTTAAAATGAAGGGCAGGCAGGGCCTCACTGAGCTGGCTCCACTCCACCTCCTGCCCTGTCGGGGGCACAGGTGGCCTGCCTCTCTTGATGCATACTTCACACGTCCATCGAGAAAATTCTTCTGCCTGAACTAAATAGTTCATAGTAAAACTAATAAACCGACTTGCTACCAATATGCTCTGCAATTTTCCCTAGAGAAGCTCTCAGAACTGCTTCTCTTCTGATAAAAGGAGGACCCAGCAGGTACAGTACTTAGTCACATTTCGTGCTCCCCTGGGTGTTCACAGCAGGTGTGGGTGCAGAGGAGTAGCACCTGTGCCTGGCACCAGACGGCGTGTGGGCAGGCCCTGGGACACCCCACAGTGGGCAGAAGGAGGGCACACACTTTGCCCATTCATCCACAGGCACTTGCTGTCCACCAGGCTCTGGCTGAGTGCTTGGAAGGAGGTTCTCCTGCCTGGGTCCAGGGGTCACACTGGCAGCTTGCAGACCTACCCCAGAGCCCCCGCGGTGCCATCAGATGACACTCAGCCCAGTACCGCTCATTCCTTCCTTGGTGCCCCTGCCAGAACTCTGTCCACAGCACGCTCAAGAACACCTCCGGTTCTCAGGAACCCACGTCTATGAAGGGGCGATGAATGGGGAGAGCCTGGTGCTGTGGGAGGAGAGACGGAGGACCCGCAGGGGAGGGTGCACGGGCCGTGCCAACCAGGATGAGCCCGCCCCAGCCAAACCACGCTCTCCCTCTGGCCTGTCCACGGGTGCCCCTGTGACCTGCTCATCCCAGTGTCCAGGAGTTGCTTCAAGCCTTGTGGCCTGGAACCGAACAGTGGGCAGGCAGAAGGAACGAGAGGCTGACAGCGTTCTTGCAATTAAAATACGAATTGGCCCATTACGTGCCTTTATACGAACGACAGAACAGAAGGCTCTAGATGGCCACGGTCATGGCAGCCAGGGCAGGGCAGCACAGCACCCAGGGCAGCACGAGCAGGGCCTCAGGAGGGCGTCCTCCATAGGCCTTGGAGGTGCAGAGCAGCGCTTCAGAGCGACGGCCTCCGTTTCCTGAGTCCACAGACCAGGGCAAAGCCCGCGGCCGGGCGCTGCCGACTGCTGCAGGGCTCTGGAGAAAACAGCCTGTGGAACAGGCCGGCCGTCCTCCTGCTGAGCTCGGTGGCCTGGATTCACCCTCGGGACAGTTTTACATGT